>CAHIKZ030000187.1:1900000-2032500 GCA_903632075.3 Acanthosepion pharaonis | reverse complement strand
TTTTTATCTGTTTTGTTTTAAATACCAGATCTGATATTTTTGATGATACAGCACTTAGAGTGCTCGAAATGAACTCGCAAAATATATCAATATTTACAATTTAACTTTTTTCTTATTTAATCAACATAGACTACTTATAAATAATTTAACATCGAATCAGTTTGTCACAGGAAATTTAGCAAGTATACCCAGGTGGTAGAGCTGCAAACTAACCTCCAAGAAGTTTTAAACTCCAATATTTAATGAGTTCCAATTGAAAGAAAGCTAAAAAAAATCCAATCAAATGATTAGGATTTTTTCTCGGCGCTGAGTATTTGTAGATATTAAAAAGATAGAGGTGAATGTCAGCTTTTGTGTATTTCTGAAAAAAATCACAATTCACCAGGCTGAAAATGAATTAATATGCAAATAGTTTCACATGTTTATAAAACAAGAAAATTACTTCAGATATGTCATTGCATAAAACCTTGAAGTCTGAAATCCTGTTCTTGCCTCCACTTCAATCCCGACCTTTTTAAATTTTTTTTTTTTGTATTCTCGTGTTTGCCAAAACCGTCCACCCCTTTTGCACCCGGGCCACACATATATAGCTTTATCAACCCATTTTGCATTAGCCCCCACGCCGGCTCCTAACATAAAGCCTATTCGTCTCCAATATGGCGGAAAATTTCCGTGTGATAAGTCTTTCATTAGCCGATCACGTAATAATGTCCCTTGTTTATGGCCTAAATTGGGTGCTGACCCGAACCGGCCCTGCTGGGTGAGGTCGGAAAGAGAGAGGGAAGCAATAATGACTGAAGAATGGAAGTTGGGGGTCTTTGGCCCTATCGAGACTTTTCTATGGAGAAATACTTCCATTTCTTCTCAAGTACTGCTTAATGGACAGGAAGCAATCGCAAGTGTTGCTCAGTGGTTCAGGTAAGAGGCATGCCAGTAGAACTTATTATTCTGCTGAATGATACTTGGTGATATTTTCATAAATAAATATTAGTTTGCATTTTTAGAAAGCCAATAAAAAGATACTGAAATATTTCTATTGTGTAGATTTGTAATTCACGCCAGTATCGTATATGCAACTTATGCTATAGATTAAAAAGACTGTATAGCACCAATATTTAATGGTGACTATACGCTCTCTACTTCGAAAATCAGCATTTGACATCTCAAAATTATTTAACAGCAACGGGAGTTCGAAAAAATAGCTACATGCACTGAAAGCAAATTCCATTTTGAGAATAAAAATGTTATTTATTTTAAAATAATTTCACCTCAAGCAAAGCAATAAAAACACTAAGAAGCAAAGGAGTTGCCGAATTTCAAAGAATATGAGTAAAAGTAAAACATTATTAAACAACGAGAATAATAAAAGAACACGAATTAAGAAGACAGAAGATAACGGATTACATTGCATTTAAATTTTTGACCATCAAAGTTGACTGGAAATCAAGAGGCCGGAAGTGAGTTCCAAAAGCAAGAAGTGCGAGAAAAGAAAATATTAGAATAGAACTTACTGTTACATCAAGCCATTTCAATTCTAAAATAATGAGACCTAGCAGCCAACCTAGAACCGCGTTTAAATTCGATGTACCAAAGAGGAGAACTCATCAGAACCAACTTTCCTAACATCACATCTAACAATTGATTCAATAAAATCTTCCCACTACATATAAGCGGAAAACGTTATCACAAGAAGGTTAAGGAGTTACTCTCCTGGATGTTACCATCAGACATACTTATAGAAGGCAAAAAGTTCTTTAAGCTGATTAAAAGATATCAGCTTCGTTTTGGAAGCGTTAAAAAATTAATAATTTCTTGCCCCAGTTAACAACTGATTGTAGACCATTCTTGAGATCAGCTACCAATTGACCCTATCAAAACGATCAAACTTACCTTTAAGACAGGCGTAAATAGTTGTGTCATCGGCATAGATATCGAGTTGAGAACTGATGACATCTGGAAGGTCGTTGGTGAAAATAGGACCAAGAATAGAGCGCTAGTGGATATCCGCATTAAATTAAAAAAAAGATGGAGAAGTGTGGCCGTTCAAGATGAATTCCATTTCATAATTTGATAAGAAAGATTGAATCGGATAAAAAATTCGTTCAGAAATACCTTTCAACTTGTGAATACGACCATTATACCAAACCCTGTCAAAAGCAGCATCACTACATTCACAATTCTTGTCTAAATTTTGACAGACACTTTCAGCAATAACTTATAAACACATCAACTGTTGACCTAGAGAAGCGAAAGCCATATTGATTGTCTGAAAAAAGATCCTGCGATGCTTAACCAATTCGGAGTTGATTAGAGTCTCTGTTACTCTACCAAAAAGAGGCCGAAGGCTAATAGGCCGATATTTAGAAGGATCAGAAGTCTGAGTTCATAAAGATAACAAGAAGGAAATCAAAAAACAGCAAGGCATTTATTGTACAGTTTAGAGAGAACAGAAGCCATTTCATATTTATTATACTATCAAGTCCACAGGCTTTGTGAGGATCCCGTTTAGAGATGGTAGCAGAAACCATGGATAGAGTTATATGCATATCACAAAGGAGACTCAGTTTTAACTGGAGAGCCATGCAAAGATACTCCAGATGAGTCAAGAGTAGAATTGGAAGAGAATTTACGGGCAAATCATTCTGCTTTATCAGCAGAAGATGATAACACCTCAAATTGAGTGAATAGAAGAGGGATAGAATATTTGCTCTTATTTAACACATAGGCGTCAGTAGCCACGAGAACCCAATTTGTTTCAGGACACGTTTACAATTATTACGAGCGGATACAAATTATTGTCTGTTGTGACCGGGACTATTACGTTGGTATAACCAAAAAAAGAGATTCCTGTGTGGTATAGTAGCTGAACAGGCAAGTGTGAATCAAGAAGAAGATTGTGGTTTCACCTGGTACTTCCGAGGATGCACAAAAGAGTCGATATCAGCTTTTACCCTTTTAAGTCTCTGTGGTACAATTCTCGACGGGAAGCTTAAAAATTTGACTCTAAGAAGCGTCACAAGGAAAATCATGGAATGAATCCCAACCGAAAGAATAGAATGTTTATGTCTAATAGATGACTCAAAATATCAACAGGTACTACAGTCTGATCCGAATTGCCAAGAATCAGAAAGGAGTTATGGTTCAAATCAAATAAAGAAGCATATGTTGATCAAAATTATAAAGGAAATGAGCAGGGAAATCCACAATTTGACTGAGTGAAATCAGTAACTGAATCCCAATGAATACGCCAGTAATAGAAATAAATTTTGTGAATAGGAGGTTCATATCTGACAGACGAATCAAAAGAAATATCAAATTTGAAATTCATTTTCATTTTAATGCTCTCGTTTAGCAGACACAGTTCCAAACATTTGAAAATTCACAAATGTGAGAACTTTATTCAGATCAAACTTAAGACACGAGTTATTATCTGCGAGACTAGTTTCCTAACCATTATTCCATAGTAAAGTGCCAAAAGTATTTACTAAGTGTGGTACAAGGCTAACAGTAACGAAATATTCAGTGAGGATCAAATTCATTACACTTCTGTGAGTTAAGAGGTAAACTTGCTGGTAGGCTATGTTGAGGCTGGGAGAACATTAAGTAATAATAATAATAGTAATAATAATTACTTGCATTATTTACATTATTCGGACTGTTATCCTCGGCTTCATTGCTATATTCATAACGTTTCGGCCGTTGTACGCTCCCGTCTTCCTCAGGTGATCAGAATTTAGAACTGAATCCTTTATTTCGTCCACCGGGATAGAGTGTTCTAGTTCTACGTGCCATCCCTCTTCCGGATGTCTCAGTCATTCCCCTTTACTCAACTTTCCAAGTTTTTTGGTTCACCACTGCGGTGGTCTAATATTGAACTCACAACTAATTTTGTCTAATCATTGGATCTAACCAACTTCTTTATTCATTGGGCTATGTGTCCCTGTATCTCATCTCAGAGATACAGACAGATAATAATAATAATAATAATAATAATAATAATAATAATAATAATAATAATAATGGCATTTGTGACTCTCTTCTTTTTATACCCCATCTTCTTTCTCTTCTTTCGTTTTCTATTACTTTGAATTCTCCCATTGTTTTCTCTCTTCGTTTTTGCCTCTATTCCTTTTTCTGTTTTAACAAGTCTTTCAGTGCTCGTTTTCAATTCTTTCCTTCATTTTTCTCATTCCATCGCATATTACACCTTCGCATATTCTTTTCACTCTTTCTTCATTTATTTGTTTTGATTTCGCCTTTGATGTTGTCTTTCTATTATTTTTCTTTCATTGTTTTTCTTTGGAAATGGCGACATTTCATTAATTTTTCCCGAATTTTCTGCTGTCCTGTCTGCATGTTTCTTTCAATTTCTTCTTTCTGCAACTTTTTTTTTATTTCTTTTTTTACGTCATTTTCCGTTTAAAAAAAACGAGTCTCCAATTCAAGGCACAAGCTACAACGATTGATGCTTAAGAGTATGAACAGTTTCCTTCAAGTTGTTGTTTTTATCCGACATAAAAAGAGTCTGGAGGTCATCTCCAGCTTTGCCCATTTAAATCGACCATGTTTTACAAGTCAAACAAACATCTATCGTACAGAGGAGAAAAATCAAAAATTGAACTGAATGCGTTCACTTCAAGTGCATAATTATTCAAACATAGCGAATGTCTATTGAAGAAAAAAAAACAACTAAAAAAACATCGATACAATTTTTTCTTTCCTTCGTTGAATCGAAGTCGTTGAGGCATAAATGTGAATCTTGTTGACTTTTTAGTTCCCAATATAAGTCGATTATTTCATATCTAAATTGCTTTCCTCGCGGAAAATAAACTGAAAATGGCGTTATACGTAAGGGAATCGGAGACAATCACGTCAAAGCGTAATGTCACGTAACGCCCAGCCATATCATGTCATTTGATAGAAAGTAATCATGAAAAATAAAAACAGATTTTTCATATTAGTTTTATTATTATATCTTTATTTTTGATGCTATTTGAGAAAAAAAGCCGATAAGTTTATATTCAAGAAAATTCTCATGAAAACACAAAAATACCTCGTTGATTTTCTCTGAATACCAACAAAGTAGATACAAAGGTCAAAATGGCGATGTTTTGATTTTGTCGCATGAAATATCATTTGGATTAGTTTGTTTTATATTTATCATTTTTCAGAAAACACAAGGCGTCTTTTCGCACGTTTCATATTGCTAAGGTCTCTTTAATTCAATAAAGTGTTTGTGGCGTTTGCTCAGAAAATGCATTCAGCCAAATATTTGATTTTCTCGATAAACGAAGGAAAGGAAGAATGTGCTTTTTAATTTTTTCTACAAATGAAAAACTATAAAAATAGATACACAAAGTAAAAGATGGGTAAAAATGAATTTCCTTGGCATTTTTCAGTGTCTTATAATAATACAGAAACACAAAAATAAAATAAAAATTATTAATTAAGACACAGACACACAAGTGTGATAAATATATAGAGAAACACACAGATTTAATGAATTATTATATGTATTTAGAAAGAAAGGAATTCCTGGCGGAGTAGGGCGTCGAATTAAGATGTCTTTCTTGATTATATTTCCATAAGATCACTTACTTGATTGTGTTATTTTCATTTCGACTATCATGCAGCAATTTGAGATCGAGTACATTGTAACAGGAAAGGATCTCAAGTCTGACGAAATACTGCATTCCAAAAGTGAAAAGGTCATCTAAAGGATTGAGGATCCGATAAAACACGGACAAAATGAAAAATGAAAATATATTGCGCATAATTTCTTATAATCGAAAATGATTGTAAATAGATTAATAAAATATAAGCTCTTTATAATGAAAGTCAACAGATAGATGCTTCTAAAAGTATATTACTGTACATTTTTGTGTGCTTTATATTTTATTTGTGAGTGACTACTTGGATATACTAACTTTACTTCTTTTATGTGCCATGTCCCTTCAGGACAAGGGTGATCATGGCTCTCCTCAACTTCCTATCCTTTGTAGCTCTAAGCAATGTTTGCCCCTTTACTATCCATCCCAGCCCATATTTTGTGATCCATTCATCATTAAGAAAGTTACTTGCCGTTTTCCTCTGCTAATCTTACCTTCAATACGTCCTATGAGTGTCAAATTCACCAAACCCTCTTTTCGCATTATGTACCTGAAAAATTTAAATTATCTCTTTCTGATTCTAAACATAAACAGTTTTTGTTGCTACTACTTTTTATCTAAATCCTCCACGTTGCTAACGTATTCGCTTTTCGCTGTCCACTCAGCATTCTTCTGTAAAACCACATCTCTGTTGCCTGAAATCTCCTTTTCGTCTGGGAGGAAATTTTCCAAAGTATGTAGGAGGGTTGATATTCTCTAGCAGTTCAACATTCTTTTACGAACCATAAGTTTTTATACGCAAGTATGATTGCATTCACAAGCTTAATGAACAGTATTTACATGCACATTGTGTGGACCAAAGGTTATTCATGAAGAATATATTAATGACATAGAAACATAAAAATAGATAGATAGATAGATAGACAGATAGATAGATAGATAGATAGATAGATAGATAGATAGATGGACCAACACCGCATGTGGCAATTTCACGTCTCAATGCCATTTTGATTCTTATTTCCACAGTCTACGTTAGATAATGTCAAGGAAACACAATACCTAACGTTTAAAATATTTTTTTTAAATAATAAAATCTTTCTTGAAGCCTTTATTTTAGTTTTCATTTCATGCTAATAGATTTATTTTAATATTTCCAATAAGTATAATACTTTGTTTTATGTAAAAACTAATCTAAATTCACTGGAAGGAATTTTCGTATTTAAATTTTGTTGATTTTAGCGCGATTTGTAGCCATCTTTCATCAGAATGAAATTCTTTTTATTACAAGATCTTACAAAAATAAAATATAATTTTCTCAAATTTTACTTCAGGTGATTTAAAGTTTAATTGATTTGAACTGAAACAAAAATGATAAAAAAAAACAAAAAAACAAACCTTGTTCAAAATATCTCAGAAATGCATTTTTTAACATGGTGATAGATGTTTATTTAAGGTGTTGACATGTTGACATCTTGAATGATAAATGGAAGTTTATCTAAGGTTTTCTACGGTGGATATGCTTGAAAAAATAATTGAGGAATATAACGTGAGCTACTTTTTATATATTTTTTATGTACTCAATTTTCGTAAAACATTAGGAAATATTCTCCGTAATCAAATGTTTTATTGAATTTTAGATACTTTGGCTTAAAATTTACTATAGTTATCGTTCTTATTTTTTCTAATGCCGTGTATGAACAAACGTATCTAGAAAAATTGGCACCCATAAAGAAATTCAATATTCTTTTTTAAATATTGGTGTTCGATGAATTGTATTAAACTTTTCCATTTATGATTAGTAAATATATAGTTTTTACTTAATAACAATATCATCTAACCGATCAAAAGTAATACGAAGATTTGAAAGATTTAAAACTTTATAAATTATTATAATTAAAATTTTAAAATAAGTGAAAAAAATTCTTATAAACATTTATTATTTCTCGAATTTTTTTTTCTGAAGATCATAGTGTCGATAATAAATCTTATCCATAAAATAAATTAAAAGCTTTTCCAGTTAAATAATGTCTTAGTCTTATTGCATTTTTTATTTTACGATACAGAGCAAATTTTCGGTAACTAATGATTTTGTTTACAAAAAAAACAAAATGATGATTTAAATTCTCCAAAGAGTATTGCTTTTAATTAATATAAAAATTAAGTGGCACTATAATTAATTTCTCGAAATTTCTTAAAATTAGAAAAGGTATGGGGGTAACAGGTGTAAAAATTATTTTTATCAAGATTTTATTTGAAAAAATACATTTCTGAAGGAATTTCATTCATTTGTGAAGTCCTGTAAGTTTAATTAAAATCCGACAATTATTTGATATTTGTAAGCAAAAATGACGCCAAAATTTCCAAAACGAAATTTTAATACCCTCCACCCAATCACCGCTGACGCAAAAAAAAAAAACAAACCTCAAGATTTTTAACCAAATTTCGAACGTTCTAAAAAAGGAAAAGATATAATTTAATAATCAAACAATCCTAATGCTAATTTTTAGCGAATCAGTGTTGATACTTCGTCTATATCTATAAACGATCTATATATAAATATCTATATCTATGTATTTAGCCTCTCCTAAATCCTAAATGTATATATATATATATATATATATATATATATATATATATATATATATATATATATATATATATATATATCATAATAAATAATAATAATAATAATAATAATAATATAATATTTAGGAGAAGAGACTAAATACATAGATATAGATATTTATAGATAGATCGTTTATAGATATAGACGAAGTATCAAGTATTATGCGTTCGGCGGAGGAGGGCATATTCATTATATCATATCGAAGTATTTTAGAAAATATTAGACACAATATTTCAACCTCAATTTAGGTTTATCGTCATAACCAGGCAATGAGATGAGGTAAGATAAACCGTAGATTTATTACATTATTGTTACATAATTATAGTGAAATTATTAAGTTTTTTTTTTGTTTTTGTTAAAAGCATTTTATTTTTGGTTGTATATTCCTTTTTACAGGCTTTATTTTTTAAATGGAATTCCTAAATTTCAGAATTTCGCTATTGTCCTTCAAAATGACTGGAAGAAATTGATCTAAAAACAATAATGGAAAAGAGAAGTATCAAAATGCAAACAAAATAGTTCCCGTTTGTTCAACTTAGAAAATTTAGCTTTGCAGCCAAAGTATTCGAAAATGCTGCCAATAACAAACAAGAAAATGAAAAAATACTAAACAGCAACTCGAATATAGCATCAGAATTTACACTATTTTTATGTATTTGTTATTTAACTAAATACACAATTTTCAACAATGTTTCTCTAAACTTGATATTTCCTGTAATAAATTCTGAATTATTATTATTATTGTTGTTGTTGTTGTTATTTCAATTAAGCGTGAAGTAGTCCTACATTTATGACTAGCAGCATGGCTCGGCGTTTCCCGTGCTTGATTCAAAAATCGTACGACTCATTCAGCAATTGCTATCACTTCACTTAAAATATTTTTGCCCTTCCTTGCCTTTAAAGGAGTGCCCTTTGCCGTGCTGATGTTGCTACATGCCTTACTTCTTGCCTATCTCATACTGCTAAGTTTTTCTATACTAAACATTAAATCTGTTACGAAAAAAGAACTAAACAAAATGAACACAAAACGATCAGTTTTAAAAAAAGACTCGTAACTGGAAAAACCGAATGAAAAAAGAATGTTAACAACAAATACTTTTTAGCACCCAACCCAGTTCTGCGGAATCAGAATCAACGTTGAGTTTAAGCAAGCGAATGAGCCAATTGGAGTAAAGTGCCATGCAGATTTAAATTTTTCCCACTTGTGACGAATGCAGCTATCGATTTTTTTTTTGCATGCTAGTTAACATTCGTGTCAGTCAGCTGTTGGCTCTCACGCTGGCCAATAGAATCTTCCTGCCTATTCGTGGCAGCCAGCTATAGGCTCTCACTCTGTCCAATAGAAAATGGCCGCAAACTACATGAAAATTGCCATAGAAGCATGAAAAAATCGATTATTTCCACTATCGATGTGAATTGGGAAATGCAAAGTCAGTCTTGGCCTACCCGTTAACTTGGAGCATCTGCATGTAAATTTTGGTGCAAATCCGTTGAAAATTGCGGCCGTGCATTCGTTACACACACACACATCCTGCCTTTTATAGATAGAGATTCCTTACGGTTAACGATGCAAAGAAATGTTGATGAAAACTGCCTAAAATCTACTGCGTATTTTGCGTATAGCCGCAAAATTATCGAATGTTGAATACCCACTCCACCCCTGAACGCATCATATATATATATATATATATATATATATATATATATATATATATTAGTGAAAATGGAAGTCAACAACAAACGCAATCGTCAAGCCATATGCCTGACGATTGCATTTAGTATGAAACTGTCGTCTCTAGGTGTTGACTTCAATGTCCACTTTTATATTTACATACGCTCTATCCCTTATATTCAACACTTTAATCCATACATATAACATTATATATATATATATATATATATATATATATATATATATATATATATATATATATATATATAAAATTCATGGAAAGAAAAGGAAAGAAAAGGAAATAATAGAAAGAAACAAAGAAACAAAATGGCTTAATACAAAGAAACAAAGAATGAGAAAGAAAGAAAGAAAGAAAGAAAGAAAGAAAGAAAGAAAGAAAAGTAATGAACAGTAAAGTAACGAAAGAAAAGAACGAAAGAAAGAAAGAAAAGGACTTAATAGAAAGAAAGAAAGAAAGAAAGAAAGAAAGAAAGAAAGAAAGAAAGAAAGAAAGGGCTGATCAGAATGAAAAAAAGAAAAGGATTTATATATATATATCAATAAATTCATAGACAGAAAAGGACAATAGAAAGAAAGAAAGAAAGAAAGAAAGAAAGAAAGAAAGAAAGAAAGAAAAAAAGAAAGAAAGAAAAGTACTGAATAGAAAGAAGGAAACATAGAAGGAAAAGTACTGAATAGAAATAAATAAATAAAAGGATTGAATAGAAAGAAAAAAAGAAAAAGACTGACTAGAAAGAAAGAAAGAAAGAAAGAAAGAACGAAAGAAAAAGGACTGAATATTGAGAATAAAAGAAAGCTAAACGATTGGGTAGATAAATTAATAGATTAATTTATAGCACACATGCAGATTGCGTAAGAGAGAAAGGGTGTTAGAGTTAGAGCGAGAGAAAGAGAGAGAGAGAGAGATTGTCAGAAAGATTATTCTCCGACTCCCCATGCGATAAAGGTCATTTGTACAACGGACAAAATGAAATAGATTTCGAATAATGTCCCGAAGCGTTTATGTTAGTCGGTTTATTGAAGAGTTTTATTGGTAAAATCGAAGCCGTTTATTTTCCCAACCTGTTTTTGCCGCAGGTAAACAAATCTCCAATATTTCAATAAGAAAATAAATTACATTTCCTGATGGAATATACACCATCACTAAGTAAAGAAACGGAAATAATAGTAAATTAAAACTAACAAAGAAAATATTCAACGTAAAATGAATAAAATAAAGAAGATATCTAAGGAAAAGGGAGAAATGAGGCTGCAATATCGAAAATACTAAAAGAAAAAACAATAACAAAATAATAGAAACAAGTAGAAGAAATGAAGCAGGTGTTAATTATACGCCGTCTTAGATTCTTTATCTAAAACTAAATTAAAAACATTGAAAGACAAAATGAAATTTTAAAAAAATTGCAATTACAAACTACAAAAAGAATATTATTGAACAAATAAACATTTGATAAAAGGAAGAAAAAATTAATTTGAAATTTTCAAAGCGAATTGTGTTATTTATATTTCAATGACTCAAAGGTCAGGGAAAAAGTTTTGAATTTTGAAATTCACGAAAATTCAACAAATGTTTAAAACAATAGCTGCTGTCAACAAAAAGAAATTAAAAACGAATGTTTATTTCAAAATATTAAGTCGAAAAAATGCTGACAGTTAAAAAAATGTAATTTAAATCAGAACAGACATTTTCCAACAATGATTTCGAATGTCATAAAATAGAAGATATGAAAAAGGAAATTGTGATCCAATAAAGGAAAGAAGAAGAATCTGGAACTAGAAAATATTTTGATGCATTATCTAAATATAAACATCTTTTTTTTTTCTTGCAATAGTGCCGCAAGGAAATGAAAAATTTCTATGATGCGAAATAATTTCAACTTATTGCTTTTACAGCTCGTTTTCCCAAGTTTTAAATGTATCTAAAAGTTGTTGTCAAGAAGGAAAAGAATTTATTGGATATATTTAACTATAAATATTAAGTAAAGATGAAGTTATTAGACTGGTTACAATGGCAGAAAGACAAATGTTGCAATAATAATCAAATTATCAGAAACAACAATGCTGAAAATAATAATAATGATAATAATAATAATAATAATAACAACAATAATAATAATACAGAAATCAAGGGAAATAATAATAAGAAGAAGAAATAAGAAAATATACACATGAACTGAACAACAGTAGCTATGGTTACAAAATAAATAAGAAAATATTCAATCACCTACTCTACATGGATGATCTCAAACTCTTTGCCAAAGACGACAATGAGTTGAAAGGCCTCCTCAATATTGTAAAATACTTCAGTGACGACATAGGTATGGACTTCGGATTTAGATAAATGTGCAAAAGTAACTTTCAAGAAAGGTAGAATTACAAAAACACCCTTAATAGATTTAGATTTCGTCACAAAGATTAGGGAACTGGAGCATGATGAAGATTATAAGTACCTAGGAATTAGCGAAGGAGATGGCGTACAACACCCCCAAATGAAGGAAAAAATAAGAAAAGAGTACTACAGGCGTGTACGTCTGGTACTAAATACTGAACTAAACTCAAAAACAGGATATCAGCCATAAACACATTGGCTGTCCTTGTGGTGCAATACAGCCTTAATGTCCTTAACTGGACCATAGCTGAAATTAAGCGAATGGACGCCAAAAAGAGAAAGCTTCTCACTTCTCATAGCTTCTCATGCTATCGCATGCATCATCCAAAAGCTGATGTTGATCGTCTGTATGTACCCAGATGCGAAGGAGGTAGAGGATTAGTTCAACTAGAACTGTCCTACAAAACTACAACAATTGGCCTGGATGATGGTATGCGTCAAGGAACATGAAAGTAGTAAGCGTCTTTACTCCGTAATGAAAGAAGCCAACAAATTCAAAATGGAGTTTCAAATGGGCGTAGAGATGCAACTACAGCACAATACACCGGCTGAAACTGTAAAATACCTAACAAAACAGCAAAGACGAATGCAACCGACCAGATACAGAAGCGATGGCAAGATAAACCGCTTCATGGCCAATACTCTGCCCGTACCAAACAAGCTGACGTAGACAAAACCCGTACCCATCAGTGGCTACGTAGTGCAGGGTTTGAAAGCGGAAACTGAAGGTTTTATCCTTGCTGCGCAGGACCAATGCTTGCTAACTAGGAATTATCAAGCACATATACTAAAATATTGTGTCAACCCAAAATGCAGATTCTGTGATAAATATCCAGAAACGATTGATCATCTTGTATCAGGTTGCACGGTGTTGGCACCCACTGAATATAAAACCCGACATGACAGAGTGGGCCTATTGTCTTAACTGATTGGATTTAGTAGCATGTACATATTGCGTTTTGGCAAGTTAATATGTAATAACGTAAATATCTCGTCCAACAAGACAGATTTACCTGTCAGTTGCCTCACTCAACCTGCCCCTCTTTAGTGGTTGACACGCTGTGCATCTTTGTTAATGAGTTGTCGAGAGATTTATTTTTAGGTTTGAAATATGAGTCAGCCAAGGTGACTTTGGAGTCACATGTAGATAATTGAGAACACTTTAAGTCAGCGACCGTCAGCGCCAACTGGTTTAGCTAACCTGAAAGTGTTTCTAACTGTGCCTCAACTGTAAACTTATGCATGCAAATGCATGTGTCACCATGACACATGCATTTGGCTGGAATGCATATGCCCCGTGTACCCTTATCAAACTGAGTATAGTATCATGATGCATAATTTGAGTTTCGTGTATTTATACCCTAGGGTCATTTTTTTTTTTTTTTGGCGCGATGCTTTCTCATTCAATAATAATAATAATGGAATTTCAAATTACTTAATCTTCAACAAAGAATTGGAATAGCCAACTGCAGTATGAATTAAAAATATAAAAGACAACAAAAAGGACCAATTATTGCATTCAAAGAAATAAATTCGAAGATCTTAATCAAGTAAACAAAAAGGTATCTATATAAAGCAAAGCCCTAGAATAACACATACAAATTCTAGCTAAATAAAGAATAAAACGTCTAAAACCAGAGAGCTGGATGCGAATACAACATTTCCAAGCATGCTATGGACATACAGGGAAAGGGAGAAAAGCGAAATAGTTGACATAAAAGAGGATCTAGATGAAATTGAAGATAGCCATTAATATTAATAGATAAACACTAAAAAGTGTATTCATTAAGCTAGCAAGGCCATATATAGTTACTTTTTTCAAGGCGATACAAAGAGAACTAGAAGCCTTAAAAAATATAAGATATACTAATGGTCACCGTATTGATGACTAACAAAGAAATAGAAGGCAAAACAATAAAGGAAAGCAAGAAGAACGAACTAATCATCACTTGTAAGAAGGAAATATGTTTGGTCATTAGCAAAAGAGATAGCCCTAAACACAAGCTACAAATTGTAGACATCAAAATAAAGCAAGTAAAAAAAAAATTATCTGGGAGGTATTATAAAAGACAGAGGAATCCGATTGGAAAAGTAAAAGACGCCTTCCAAAAGCTAAACAATGTATTAAAAAACAGAAATATTTTATTAGAAACGAAGAAAAGAGTGCTGAACCTTTATGTAATATAAATCCTCCGATATGGGAGTGAATACTAGACAAGATGAAGAGGATACATCAAGCAACAAAGATGTCGTTCTATAGAAGAATGTTGAAAATACTTTGGACGAGATATAGGAAAGAAAATGGTAGCAAAAATACATTTTTGCTTACATTCAAAAAGAAATAGCTGAAATTTCTGAAACTAAATTAAGAAAGCTTGCTTGAAGAATTTGACACTTACAGGACATATTAAAAGTACGTGTGTTTGTGTGTGTGATAGAAAGAGAGGGGGATCAAGAGCGAGATTGTATATATGGATAGCAGAATATGGACTGAATGTAATAGAAAAGGAGACGAACATTACTTAGACGAACATTACTTTGAGCTAGGACGTTGTGAACAGCCATGATTATCCACATCCTGAAGGGACATAAGTCACATAAAAGAAGAATAATAGACCAAAGATTAGCCCAACTATTGCTTGGATTCTGGACGAAAGCAACGTTAATCGATTGAATACCAAAAAGAAAGACGACAATGCAGAAAACTGCCTTCCAATCGGCCATTGTTCCTTTTTTTTTTTTTTTGTCAAATATTTAATTTTTCTGTGTCTTCCAACTTAAATCAAGTGATTCGTTTGAGTTGTTTGTCGTTGCTTTAGATCGCCGCAGCTTATTGCATTAACGTTGCTTTCATCGAGCATCCAAGCAATTGTAGGTAAAATGAGTTATTCTCCTGGGGGTTGGAATCAGCTATGCTGATGAAAAAAATATGATTATAAGAGAGCAGTTTCGTTTTGGAGGCAATAAAATCAACAAGCGATTCCTTGCTCCATTTAAGAATAAATTGAAGGTCATTTTTGAGGTCAGCTGACAATTTGACTTTATCGAACTTATCAAACTTACCATTAAGACAGTGGTAAATAGTTGTGCCATCAACAAAAATACCGAGTTAAGAAATTATGATATCGGGAAATTATTGGTAAAAAATAGGAACACAGTAGGTCCGAGGACAGAACCACATGAGGGCGTCCATATTTATGTAAAAAAGGTCTATAAGAATTTATACATTCACGAAGACCTTCATTTCGCGATTCGATATGAAAGATTAAAATCAAATCAAAAGAATTAAGTATAGAGTTAAATTAAAGGCACGACGGATTCGAATGCATCTATTCAGGTAAAAGGAAGCTAATTATGTAACTGCCGTTCTTTAATGAATTTTAAATATTTATTTAGGATTTTAACAATTTAAATTGTGCTGTCACCAAAAAAAAAAAGGAAACGACGGAAAACTAAACAAATTTAACCTAAAATTTATTTAATTTTTAAACACTGAGTAGACGAAAAAGTTAAAAGCAAAGATAATATATATATATATATATATATATGTGTGTGTGTGTGTGTGTGTGTGTGTGTGTGTGTGTGTGTGTATAAATATAAATAAATATATATATATATATAATTATTTATATATTATATGCGCGGTACTTATTATAAAGCGCTCAATATCAGAGATAGAGCTAACATATTTGGTTGGATTGATGTGAGTTTGTGACCCTGGGTTTCACACTTTAGCGATCGTCAGACAAACTGATTAATTTTTTTTAGAATTTTGGGTTTATGTAGATTGCGTGTATTGGTGTTATTATGGGAGTGTGGGGAATCGTCGTCGTTCTGACACATGAAACCTAGGGTCACAAACTCACATCTAACTAACCAAATATATATATATATATATATATATATATATATATATATATATATATATATATATATATATTATATATATATATTATATTTATATTTAGGATACCTATATTTGTGTAGATTCTCTGTTTATTTATTAAACAGTATATTTATTTATTTTCCTTTATCGGACTGAATATTCTTGAATGTAGAAAGAGTAATAGAGTGATTATGAATTTTGTGTTGTTCTTAGAAGAACGATCGGTGGTGGTGTCGAGATATCTCTTCTAACAACAACACAAAATTTATAATTCTACCCTCTAATACACAGGAACAAAACTGGCCATGACTTTAAATTTGCAAATGCCACCCTAATTAAAAAAAGATATTAATTTTTTACGTCGAAAGTACATCAAGGAATTACTAATAACAATATTAGCATCAATATTACACATCAAAAACATTATATTGCATCACCAACCTTTATTGAATCTATTCTTAAAGAACCTAACGTATGTTTATCTAAGACATATAGGTAACCAACTAACATAATTTCTACTAGACACACACACTTACGAATATACATTATCATCTGAATCCTACATAGACAAACTAGAATTATTATACACTTACATACATCAAGAAATATTTACGTTTTTTTTTTCAGTTAGGCTTTTTTAATTTCTAGGAACTTTGAAATGATGTGTCGTCACTCTAATTTAATTCCAAAACGCCTTTAATTATACTAGCGTTTTTTTAACAAGTCGAATACACATGAAACCTGATTAACCAATGAAAATTAAACAACACAAAAGTAAAAATACCACGATTTCTGGAACATTTCTTATTTGTTCTTTATCTTAACATTCAGTGAGATTCCGATCCATACTTGATCTGTATTTGATCCCAACTCACACACGCTGATAAAGCATCACTGCATTATTAATGTCTGCTGCATAAACCAACAGTTTTAGTTGACTCCATAGAATTGAGGTCATGGAAAGGTGCAGGCCATGAAACCGGTTCTCCCCTACCTATCCATCTTTTATGGTAGATGTCAATCTGACTAAAATATGCTGGAGCCCCATTCATGCATGAACCACATGCATCTTCGTATTAGCAGGGGTACATCCTCTAGCTGGCCGAAATAAAGTCCCCGTAGACAACTACTGTAAGATGGGGAGAGCATATGAACCTACCAGACAGTTACCTAGAATTCCAGACCACACATTAATCATAAACTGATGCTGGTGTCTAGCCTGTATCGTATCATGGGGATTCCGATCCACCCACAAATATTGGTTGTGTAAATTTGTTATTTCATCTCATCCAAATGTTGATTCATCCGTAAACAAGACTGAAAAGAAAAACAACAGGTCAGCAATTTGTGCAATAAACCATCGGAAAATCTTCTCCCGTGGTGTGTGATCAGAGGGCGAAAGACCCTGCACATGTTGCAAATGATACGGATACAAGAGCTGATTTTGAAGTATCCCCCCATGCTGTACTATGAGATGTACGACATGGTAGGGCCACTTAACGTGTGCTGATACCTGGATCGTCTCCGTTGTGGTCAGGCGTATGAGCTGATTTCGATTTTCCCTTGATCCATAGTCTGTGGTACTACGGATCCTGTCTCACCAATGTGACGATAATCAGCAACAAAGGTCGGATGACTTTGGCTGCCTTCGGTCTGGGAACGCAATGCAGCCTCGCATTCGTGCGGCCGTATGTAAAAATCACATCTGCCTGTTCACGATATGAATATTCTGCTATTGTTAAACTTGTCAGTTTACTCACTACTGCACACGTTAAACGTTAAAGACAGACTAGCCACAATTTTACAAGAACGAGATATGTAACCTAGTCTAGAGGGAAACACAGTGCCATCTACCGTCAATTTTCTTTAAACTTAATAAGACAAAAAACGAAGGATTTGCGGACATATGTACTTTTGTCCTTGTTTTGGTGTGAGGAACCCGCCTCTCTCTCTCTCTCTCTCTCTCTCTCTCTATCTCTCTCTCTCTAGAATGTCCCAGATGTAGTAGATCAGGAGATCCAGGTTTTATGTTGTAAGTGATGTGATCGCTCAGTTATTCCTGGGTTACGTGTATCCAGTTAGTGGAATATATTTCTGCTGGAACATCCAAGGGTTTGGCTGTTGTCGTGTCCAGCATCTCAATGTAAGTCGTTGCATTAACCCTGGGCCCATGCGAGTAGAAGTGGGTCTTCTTTGCACTCGATCTCAGTGATGACGTGCATTTTTTGTGGATCACATTTTGGATACCGGACAGTGGGGTCTGCAAAATGCCACCTGTCAATCCTCCTGTAAAAGTTCGCTAATTTTGTATCACTGTGGTTGTTATGATATTTAATTTCCTGTCGCAGATTAGGAGCTGCTATGTTTATACTCTCGGTATATCTGAAAGAGAAAAGAGAATGTTAAAATTTGGCGCATGCTGCGTAACATTACGTTAAGTCGCCTTTTATTCGTTACCCATACAAGATGTGTTCTCACATATTTGGTGCATTCAGTATAACAACTATTCAAGAAACTATAAACATAAACACTTAATAATTAATCCAGATTAATTCTAAATCTCAACCATGTTTCATTCAAACAAGATCTAAATTTAATCTTATTATTTTTCAGTCTCAAATGTCTGAACAAGAGAAGTATATGAGTTCTCGTAATGTCAACATATATGCTTGACAAAACTGTTTTTGTTGACTTGCCTTTTAATTTCCTAAAGCTCGCAGGCAAGAAACTCATATAAATAAATACATTATCCAACAAAGACTTGTCAGCATCTGCCTTCTTCCCCTCGGTCCCGTGTTCAACCGAAAGAAACATTCGAAGGAGTCTTCTCACAAACAAGAAGACAATGTGAAAAAGAAGAAGAAGAGAATGAAGAACAAAAAAGTTGGAAAGAAGAAGAGATCCAAGGAAAAATAAAGAAACTTGAAGGGAAAGGAAGAGAAAATACAGCCAACTGAAAACGTACAACTGTCAAACAAGCCACAAAAGAAGAGAACTGAATTTTGTTCCTTTTAATTTGAATAGAAGAAAACTAGTTTTTTTGTTTGTATTTTTTTTGTTTGTTTGTATTTTTTTTTGTGAACACTTCATTGCAATCCAGTATATTAGCTTTTATATCACCTCCTTCTCGTCTCTTTTCTTTCCACTCTGTTTCCATTTTTCTTTCTTTTCCACCTCCTCTCGAATGAAGCCAATTGCTTCTCTCATTAGCATACATACGTACATTTCACATGAGCATCCAACCACTTATCTCATCGCATCTCTCGACTGGTCAGTTAGATTTCGGGTTGAACATGCGCAGTCGATCTACATTGGCTTTCCGTCCATGTTCTTTCTCTCTCTTTATTTTCTTTCTCGCTCTCTTGAATATTTTTGTGACATGCCAATCTTACAAACGACAACCAGCCGCCCTTCTTTTACCAACAAAGCCAACCGGCTGATTGTTCTGTGCCAGCTCCTCTTTTACCTCAATTGCTGTCTCTAGTGTTTGCAGATGTGCGCTCTATGAATACTGTATGCTAAACCGTTTATTCTAATAGTGCGTACAGACCCTTAGGTGGCAAACGCCCCAGCCAGTAAGAGAAGACATACAAAATGATCTGAAAGAAAGAAAGAAAGAAAGAAGATATGAAAAAAAGAAAAAATGTGAAAATGGAAAGAAAATGTTAAGATTACAAAGTCTAGCAAAAGAAAGAATCATAAATGTGAAGTATATATATATATATATATATATATATATATATATATATATATATATATATATATAGGGTTTGTCTGACGATCGCAAAAGTGTGAAACCCAGGGTCACAAACTCACATCTATCCAACCAAATATGTTAACTGATATTGAGCGCTTTCTAATAAGTACCGCATATAATATATAAATAATTATATATATATATATATATATATTTATTTATATTTATATACACACTTTTCACACACACACACATATATATATATATATATATATATATATATATATATATATATATATATATATATATATATATGTGTGTGTGTGTGTGTGTGTGTGTGAGACGTGTTGAAAACTTCCATTAAGATCATGTTAACATGAGTGATATTTGCTCTCAGACTTTCAGAAGCAGGTTCAACCGATAACTTTTCAGCACCTTCGAATACTTAAAAATATTATAATCAACTATATATATATATATATATATATATATATATATATATATATATATATATATATATATATATATATATATATATATAACGATAGCTTCCTCTGACCTAGGTTCGAATCTTGCCGGAGAGTGCAACATTTTCTTCACTAAGATTGTTCGAATATACAGGGCGGTAGAGGAAAAAAAACAATATTTAATAAATAAACAGTTAATATATATATATATATATATATATATATATATATATATATATATATATATATATATATATATATATATATAGTATAGTATATAGTATAGTACCGGAATTGCTGGTTCTTTTTCCTGGTGGAAAAGCCTTTGGGTCAGGTAGGTTTAGAGTGATATATATATATATATATATATATATATATATATATATATATATATATATAGTTGATTGTAATATAATCTGAATAATGTTTAATTCGAAGTAGTAGCTGTTATAAATGTACATCTACATGCCCGTTCAAAATATGACCACCTGATAGATCATTTACAAGCTTTTGTATTTGAATACCAAGAGAAAGTAATTGTTTTACATACGGCTATAAAATAGATTCACATTAATATCGATAGATGACATCCAAAAGTTAAACAGTGTCTTAATAAACAGAAGAATTTCGTTGAAAACAAAGAAAAACGTGTGTACTTTTATGCAACATAAAACTTTGTATATATCAATGAAACCTGGTCAATTTTCGTACATTTCTATGTGGAGAAATTGACCAGCTTTCATTGATAATCTTAGGCAACAGAGATGTGGTTCTAAAGAAGGGTGCTGACAATACCATAGCCAGAGCATGTGAGCAATGAGAAAATATTAACCAAAAAATCACCTGTACTTAGCATCCGAAAGAGACCGTTGAAATTTCTATGACACATAATAAGAAAAGATGGCTTCGAAAATTTGACACTCACAGGACATATTGACGAAAACGGGGCGACAGAAGAAAACAGTGAGTAATATGCCTGACGAGCTTATTGTCTGGGTGGGTGAGTCAAATAAATTACTAGGACCGGAAAGTTGTAAAGACTTCGCCCACGTCCTAGAAGTAGAAGCGTAAAGGCGTAAATACACACACACACACACATAACTCTCATTAAGTAACAGATTGATTCTAATTTAACGTAATCTTGAGCTCTTAGTCTCATCCAATCGAGACTTACAAATGGATATAGTGCATGATGCCAAACACGTTCTGAAATATCGAAACCGTCAGCTGTATACAACCGTTTTCTCAGATCAATGATTAAAAGTGATTTCAAGCGCATGCCCATCTTAGCCGAGTCTTTCTTCTTTCGAACCTCGTAAACTGGGACCATAGAAGCACAAAGAATTGTACTAGTTAACAGGGACCACTTCACTTGAAAACTGACAAGAGTAGCAACAACTAAAATGAATAAGACATGTAACTCGAAAAAAATGACATAATCAAGCTGTTGACTTTCCACGCTACTTCAAACAAAAAGTTAGGACGGAAACCCTCATCATACTGGAAAGAGCAATTATAGTTACTGGACGTAAGAAACCTATTTTCTTCACTTTTTTTTTTAATCAAAAGATTCCATAAATTCCAACTGAAAGTAACACTGGCTGTTCGGTCAATGTGTAATGTTTCCTAAGGAAACGGTTAATATTACCATTATCATTTAAATATTTAAAATATTTAGACATTTTTAATCTCACTACTTTATAAAATCTTATAAAATTTTGCAGTGTACCTTTTTAAAAGTACGTCATCTGCTTTATTTGATTAAAGTTCCATTGAATAGAGAAATCAGTTTTCTTTGTTTACATTTGATAATTTTACAAATGTTTAAACACAAAACGAAATACAAATCTGAAATATTTTATACGTAAGATTAATTATAAAATAAAATAGAAAACACGAAAGCTGGGTTCGATGAACAGGGAAATAACGGTTTACTATTTTCTCAGATCTATTGTCCTTTACATCTGTTTCAGATTTTCATTGTGAGAATTTTAATAAACACTGTTGACAAGAATAAAGGGCAATAGACACTTTGTTTATGACTACAAATGTGAGAATGTGTGTGCGTGTAAGAGAGAATGGCTAAAAAAGAAAGACAATTAGGTCACGTGGCCACTTGTATGCGTGTCAGCCAAAAGAGTGTGTCTGTGCGGCACGCATGCGCGTAATTGCGTCTCTTTCGAAATGAGCAGATGCACTGCTGACAAAATCAAACTTAGTTACCTGATTGTATATGTAGACAAGATTTTTAAATTTTCCATGTTTGTGAAATCCTTTTTTAAGGACAAGTCTCATAAGTCGTAGAGATATTGAGAATGCGCAGGGAATCTGAGAATATCGACAAGGCAATTTCACGTAAGAGGGTGTGCAATTTCACATAGGATGGTGTGCAATACAATATAGTGCACGGAAAGTAAAAACACAATGCAAAAAACTAGATACAATATAGGGTGCGATGGGTAAATTGTCGCCATTTTATATTTTTAATTTCGCGCATGTGCGTTTTTTTTTTTTTTGAATTTTGTCGGCTGCACTTGTATAGTAGGGTCAGTTGGGCACCGTCTTTGAGAAAAAGAGCACCATGATGCAATTCAGTCTGCCAGAAATTTGTGAATGGTATACTATACTGCTAGGCATTCGCGCCGGAAACTCCAATACGAACATTTCATAGTGTTTGGGACAGTGTAAAGGATTTCAAAAAAATGGATGATGTGTCCAGTGAACATCATGGTGTTTGGAGTGATCAGTTGTGATGGCGACGTTATGCCTCCATTCATCTTTCAACAGGTCCTCAGACTCAACACCCAAGCCTACAATACGTGCCTTGTGGATATAGTGCTGCCCTGGATCATGAGGGTGGCTGCTGGAAGACGCTGTATTTGATAACAGAACTCCCCACCATGCTAAAAAGGCAGGATAACTCAGACATAACTGTCAGACAATTTCTGCGACCACATCACCGCTTACATCTTGGTTGAAGGCAATTGCAATTTTTTTTAAATAAATTTACTCTTTAGTATTTCAAGATATTTTTGTGTCATTTTGGTAAATATATCTGTTAAAATGAGATGTCAGTGTTATTTTCACTTTTACGTAATTTAGACGACAATTTATCCATCGCAACAAGTATAGCGTTATTCCTTACTTAAATTTTAAGTAGAATCTTACGGTAAGGAATAAGATAGATAGATAGATAGATAGATAGATAGATAGATAGATAGATATACATACTGTTCAGTAGGTGCCACGTCTTCTGACACCTGATCAAAAGCGCACCAAGCTGATCACAACATGGGAAAACTTGACACTGTTTGAGGCGGATCCAGCTGGTTTCTTTTAACGTTTTCTAATCCATGGTGAGTGGTTTTGGTAAGTTACTTTGAGCCAGAGATATAAAAGCAATCCATACAGTGGAAATGCCCCCTTCAGCTGCTCCAAAGAAGACTGAGGTTGTTTCGTCTGCAGGGAAAGTGATGGCCTAAGTTTTTTTTTGGGTGGGGTGCAAAAGGCATTGTGGTTATTGACTATCTTCAAAAGGGCCACACCATCAATGGAAAGCAATATGCCAACAAGCTGGGGCAGTTACCAAAGACTATCAAGCGCCTTGGAAAACTGATGAAAGGGATTTTGTTTGATCGGGACAATGCTCTAGCATACAAATCCTTGTTTTCAATGGCTGCTGTGCGTGACTGGGGCTTTGAACGGGTTAATCACCCTACCGTCAATATTCTCCAGATTTGGCCCAACATGAAAAAACACTTGGTTGGGTAACAGTATCGCAGTGACGATGACTTTATATCGGTTGCTGATGACTCTTTTGACCAACAAGAGAAAAGCTTCTTCACCAATGGGATACAAGTACAGCGACACTGACGGAAAAATTACGTGAACCACAAGGGGGGACTATACTGAAAAATAAACCACATCTAGCCACATTCCATGAAAGTATCTCGGTCAACCTATAAACTTTTCAGCCGACCCTCTTATATATATATATATATATATATATATATATATATATATATATATATATATACTGCGAATCCCAGAAAAACACATTCTGGGGCCGTTAGATGAAACACCACATATTAGGAACTGATATTAAACTACAAACAAAAAAAAAAAACATTTTGAATTAATGCAGTTACTGATATAAAAGAAGTCGTCTGTATTTATTTAATCGAAGTTAGCGAGGACATGGAGGGGTAAAACAGGCAACATGAAGACCCACTTCAGATTACAATTATTTTGGAGTTTTTGAAATTCAATTTGTCAGTGTGCTACCGGAGATGTAACAGAAGATAAATTTATAAATTAATTGTTAAGTTTGATGAAAATTGGTTGAAAAATCAACGAAAAATAAGAAAGAAACCAGTATAAATCGCCATTTTTCGCTATTTACGCGGGTTTTCACTATATAGGTGGACTCAGTTATCAAGTTAAATTACTGTTAAACAATCAAGTTATTGTTGGCTACAATTGAGTGAAGTTTGCATTTGATTGCTTGAAAATTGAGAGAGTTTTTAGTTTAAAATCTGTGTTGAAATCGATTTGTTTGAAATCGATTTTCGTTTTTCACGGTTTTTTCGCTAAAGGTAGTGACGTAGAAGTAAAAAATGAGGTATCGCTGAGTTCGTCATGATGTAATTAACCTGCATACCAAGTTTGAACGAAATCGGAGGAAACTAGTTGAATTTATCGATTTTTAATCGGCTTTATCGATTATTGATCTTTTAAAAAATTATCGATTTTTTACGTTAAGAACCTATCTCTTACATTGTACAATGTATATGCCAAGTTTGGTCTAGGTTGGATGAATCTTGGGTGAAAAGGTATCACAAAGACAGACGCGCAGACATTCTCTGTTTTATATATATATATATATATATATATATATATATATATATATATATATATATATATATTTTTTTTTATTACTAACAAATGGTGTAAAATTTTATTCATTGAT
The DNA here is from genome assembly GCA_903632075.3 of Acanthosepion pharaonis. Classification (NCBI taxonomy): domain Eukaryota; kingdom Metazoa; phylum Mollusca; class Cephalopoda; order Sepiida; family Sepiidae; genus Acanthosepion; species Acanthosepion pharaonis. Next base: position 2,007,164 of record CAHIKZ030000187.1, on the reverse strand, counting down.
TAGCTTTTTTTGTAATCTTTTCCAATTTTTACAGGTTTCACTTATCGAATACACTAAAATTTGCATATTTTGCTTGTGCTAATCCATAATTAAATTTCTGATTTGAATATATTTTATTCAATGTATCTAATACAAAAATATCAAATTTTATTTATTATTTATTATTCTTAAAATAGTCAAATTTTGAATCAGTTTCTAAGCCAAATTCTGCCCTATTTCTGTGCGTTTTTTCAGCTGATCTTTCAAACTAAATGCTCAAAAATTATAAAAGCTATGAATCGAATTTTTGGTGTCGGTACTTAACAGATCAAATCTCCAGCTTTAGCAGAATGCAATGTTTTTTGTTTTTTTTTAAGTTAAAAATCAACCTGCCCTTGTGTATACGTACGCGTAAAACTGTGCTGACGCAAATCTGAGTGTATACGCGATGAGTCCGTATATATTGTATTATAAACAACTTGGTTGTTGGTATTGGGAATTATGCTTCCGGGGAAAATTCTCTTCTTCATTCATTAAACCTGACTATTTTGTTTCTTCGTCTTTTACCTTTATTTGTTCCGAAACAGACGGACAGAATCATTTATATTGGTTTGGATTAGCGTTGGCGAGAACAAGAAGGGGCGCCACCTAACCTCTTTTTATTTATCGCCTTCTGCTTTTATTTGCTTCTGTTGTTCATGATTTAATTCCGTTTTTTTCCTTTTCTTTTTTACTAGAAATTGACGCTGTCCGACCGAGACACAAGTGGTTTTACCCGGTGAATAAAGCAATTTTTGCTAACTGGATGTCGTTTTGTTCATTTCACGCTAATCATGATAATACAAGTCAGTGATTAAAATATGGAAGACCATTCGAGATACAACGCAATATCTAGATCCAATCATAATCATCTAATTGGCGACACACATTCAAATATTAGATTACATCAGAATCAACATATTATATAAGGTAATCGTTCGTTCATTCTGTACATCTGCCTTAATGCCGTTGTTATTTTTAAAATATAAATAATCTCGAATTCGTATTAAAAATAAAGTTTACTTAATAAATATTCATTTAGAAATTACTTCACAAAACATCTCGGCAAAGTACTCCACTATATTTCTCAAGAAATTCATTTATAATAAAGAAATAGAATATTTGAAAGGACAGGGTCGCTTACGTCCTGAAGAGACATGACATTAAAAAATCCGATTAAAAAAGTTTCATAGGGCAGGAAATCATACAGATCTATGATCACCCACGTCCTGACGGGACACGGCGCATAGAAGAAAAACATTTTGAAGTCCTATAAAGATAGATAATATATGCTTAGTTGTATGTACACACGGGCTTCATATATATTGACTAATATTTAGAAATGTTTGCCTATTTAAAACAATTTACTCAAACTCATACTGAATATGAAAGATTTATTCACTATGATATACAATACATATTTCCTTAAAAATTTCTATTAAGTTAACCGTTGATGTTGTCGAAAGAATTATTTATTTTTACAGAACCGCAGTAATTGTCTTCTAAAATTCTAAATGAAAAAATCTCTGGTATATTATTCACTGATTTCTTCTTTTATGGCTTCATGAATTAAATACTGCCTGTAAACATTTTTTTCTTTTTTTTTTCCTTCAGTATTTTCCAGTGATAAACTCGATTCTAAATGACAATTCACAATTTTAATTAAGCTCATAAGATATCTGAAATTAGTTTGTCTCTCGAAAAGCACAAAAACTTTTCTTTTTTTCATTATCGACGATTGACTGAGTTTTCTCCTACAAATTATAAATGCTAGATGAAAAGACTATATTAAAGCGTGCGTCCGAACTGGTAGCTACTTTACCGTCTCCTTTACAAGCTATACAGACCTGTTCGTAAGGGTTTTGAAGAGGAGAAACCTTTTACAAGATGATAACCACGAATAAACAAGCCGCGTGGAGTTCGTCACATTCGCAGGTGCAAGACACGAGTCGGGCCCCCGTGCTTCTTGTAAGATTTCGGACATAAAAAACGCGCTCTCTCAGCAGCAGCGACAAAATCTTCCTGGTGACGGCTTGACACGGGACCGCTCGTTATTCTGTTGAGTCTAAAGTACCAAAGACTCTTGTACTTAAAAGTCGACACCACTCCTAAAGCTGCCTAATTATCTGACTAGACAGGCGCATATCCGTCTCAATTACATTGACCCTTTCTTTTTATTCATTCATTCAGTCACGAAAAAGGCATGTCCATATTATTCTTTTTTCATCCATGTTGTATTTTCGATGATTAAATATTTCTGACAATCAGGATATTAATTATTTCATGGCCAAATACGACCTGAAGATGAAGATAAGAAGGGCTCAGCGGAACTTTGAAATCCTAAAGTGCAATTTAAAAATCTCTTCCTTTTTGTTAAAGTAATCCATATGAAATGCACAATCTAAAGTTTAAATGGTATTTAGGATGTGCACGAGAGCACACAGTTACAGATATACAGGATGCCCACTAAAGAAAAAAAAGCGGTAAATTCAGAACGACCTGAGACAACCGTTGAAAACTGGTGATGACTGATGTGACTAAAAAAATTCAGGCAGAATTTTTTAACATTTCATCAATCCCACATTGAATGTTCTTCTTAGAGAAATACAATAATTTGACTCTCAAAACCAGTGAGCTGTTTAGCCATGCGAGAAGGGCAGATCGAGAGACGAATGTTGTCTGAAAATTACCTTTAAATGACGAGCCACATGATCGAGCAGCATTTAATCAGTCATAAAAGAACCAGAGTTAAGTAATTACGCGAGATTCGAATAATTATTCAAGGCGATGAATATTCAAGAAATTTATTCAAGGTTATTCAAGGTTAATTATTCCTGAATGATAAAACAGTGATAATAAATGTTCCGCTTTTTTACTGGGCACCTTGTAGAATATATTAGAAATATATAGAAACATAAAAATATATTACAAACATAGATATAAAAATAGATAGACGGACATAAAGAGATAGGTACCTCCATGCAATCGCTAAAATATCAGCATACCATGATGAAAACATGCTCCGAATGTAATGAAAGTTTTATCGTCAAAATCTTTGTTATTATTTAGAGGAAGGATCAAAATATTTTTTGATTATTTAATTAAATTTTTTACTCCTTTTCAGAACATTAGAAATTTTGATTAAAAAACTTGTTTTCCTTGCGTCAGTGGTTGTACTAACTTTTAGCATAGCAAATTTTAGCCTCTTTTTTTTTTTGCGCTGACACATACTATTAATTTGGAAATTCTTGCAACAATCAAATAATACTCGGATTTTAATGACATTTTCAGGATTTATTCACAAATGAATTAAATTATTTTTGAGATTTTTTTTATTAGAAAATCTTGGTAAAAATATTTTAGTTTTACATGCGTTTCACCCACTTACTGAATTTTATGAAAACTTGAGAAATTCAGCATGATAAATTTTAGTGACTCTATTAGTTAAAAGCAGAATGATTTGAAGAATTTAAATCACCGAATTTTTTTTCAAAATCGGACCCGTCTTACCGAAAATCTGTTCTGAATCGAAAAATAAAAAACGCGATAAAACTAACTTTAATTAGTGATGCTTTTAATTGTTTTTCTGAATAATATATATTAAAAACGATATTGTCTGAAGAAAAAAGATTTTTCGACGAAAAATGAATTTTTGCTAGATTTGTTTTGATTTTTTTACAATTTTAAATTGAATAATTTATAAAGTTGAAAAAGTCGGCTTGAGTAATTTTCCCTCTGTATTGCCACTTTAAACCTCGACCTTGTGTTACATTCGGTAGCGACATCGGCGCACTGAAAATCAAACTAATAAACAGAAACCTTTGGGGGAACCGTATAGCCAAGCAGAATTTTCATGGATCACCTCCCACCCGCCCGGCACACATACATACGCAACCCACTGAGAACGAGCCAACTGAAATACCGGAAAATTTCCCGATGGGCGTTTTTTTTTGTTTTTTTTTTGACGAAATAAACTTTTATTTGATTATTCATTTTTAAAGAATTTTTTATTTATTTATTTTGGAATTTTATTTGATTTATCAGAGTTTACGTATTATAAGAAATATTGTCTGGACATAGTTTCAAATTTCCCTGGTTGTTGCAGAATATTGATGCAACATCAGTTTTTACTGAGGTTCAGGAGCCTATAGAAGCCATTTTTTACGATTATACTTTTTTAAATTACAGTAACTTTTTCACATCTAACCACGTAACAGCACCTTACAGTTACTGTCATCTTCCATTTTCTTTCGTACGTACTTGCGCGCTGGCTACTTAATCAAAGTAGGAACACGTGATACATGATTTTGAACATGAAGATACTTGAGGCGCGTGTCATAACCCCAAAAGAGACGAGAATTATTTTGATTACCCACCACCCCCTACTTCACTTCTGATGTGACATCAAAGCATTTGGGCCAACAACACTTTGATGTTAAGCTTTAAACAATACCTCATGCTATATTTTCATCTTGTCCTCTCGAAAAATGAATAATTTAATTCAATAATATATTTCTTATTCCTCTATACTATTTCCTCATTGTGAAATTTTATCCATGAAGATCGGCATGCACAATTTTATTTTTAGAAGCAACTTAGGATTTTCACTCGGGTTCTTTAATTTTTACTCAAGTTGTTTAAATGATTGCTTCATTAGAAACAAAGAAAAGATTACTGGACTGTTACATGATATCTGTCCTAGTGTATGGCATTGAACACTGGACAATTCCCTCAATGATGTAGAAGAGACTTCAAGCACCAGAAATGTGGTTGTACAGAAGGATGCTGAGGATATCATGGACCGAACTTGTGAGCAACGAAGAGGTTTTATATAAAATGAAAACAAAAAGGAAACTTATTCTTAAGATCAAGAAGAGGCAGTTGAAATTTCTGGGGCACATAATGAGGAAGGAGGGCTTGGAGAATCTGATACTCATAGGACAGATTGAGTGCAAAGGGGACAAAGGAAAACAATGCATAATATACTTGACAAGCATGAATAAATGGATGGCGGAACAGGGTTTAGAAATAGCGAAAAGAGAATTATTTAGAGCTGCAAGAGAGAGGAAAATGTGGAGAGCCATGATCACCTACGTCCTGAGGTGACGCGGTACATAAAGCCGAAGTTAAATAGAAAAAAAAACATTTTAATGTAACTAAACAAATAGAATGAACAGAATTCTTGAACACAGTAGAATATTTAGTACTAAGTAACGCCATTCTGTTTCATTTTACGTTTATTTTATCTTCTTTCCTTTTTTCAGTTGGGTTGCTTAAGCCGCAGTGACATCAATAATGGAGTCGCTTAAGCGTTATTCAAATTTGAGTTCATTTGCTTATAAATTAATTATCATTTACGTTCGGACTGATATCTTTATCATTGTTACTATTATTAAAATGTTTCTCGCGTTTTAACCCTTCCCCCTCCGAACTCTATCGGCCTTCTTCATGTGTCTGTTGATCCAGGAAACTTCTAGGAAAGTTCAAATTGTACCCTTTATTCAATACTAGCAGTAGAGCCCGGGGATGTAACAGTAAGATCAAGTATCGACCATCATAAAGACTGAAAAATAAAATTGACAAAGATTATTGTCTAAGGTTGACGGACACGCATGTCTTAATTAGTTTTATTTTATTTTTTTTTTTTTTTTTTTTTACGAATTGGTCAAATCCAAACTCAAACAAAAACATTGTTTTCAATCGTTATGAGTCTACCGATTGAATAGAATTTTATTATAAACAATTGTCTTGGAAATGGAATTTTTAAAGCATTCTGAATGTAAAAGTAAAGAAAAAAGTGTGCAAGACAATAAGAAACACTACCTGCCAAAAGAAAGTGAAGTTTTGTTGAAATCGGTTGAAAAATGTAGGAAATCCGATCCCATATATAAACGAACATACACACACACACAAACAAACAACCAACCTGGGTTTTATAATAAGTATAACTCGATATGAGTTGTCCCCCTTTCATTAATGCCTCTTAATCGTGTTTTCAAATTGATTTCGTGCAAAAACAATTGTGTTTTTCCCATTTTGGGCGCTGTCACAACCACCGCAAGCTAATTTTACGTAGTCCTGTGAAGTTTTGTTGAAATCGGTTGAAAAATGTAGGAAATCCGATCCAATATATAAACGTACAGACACACGCACACACACAAACAAACTGGGTTTTATAATAAGTAAGATAAGGTAATAGGTTGTTCAAATTACCGAATCAATGCTTTAATCCACTACTATTTCACCAATTTGTCGTAACAAAAACAATGATGAGAATATAATTCGGTCTGTAAATAATAATAAGTTCTCATCTGTGAGGTTCAAACGGATTTGCTTATAAAAAAAGAAAAGAAATCGTCTAAAATAGAAATTGCAGTAGAGTCATACAACAACATTTCACCCTGTTGACCAACGTTCCGACTAAGAATTAAGAAATGGTATGAACATTACAAAAATGTCAACAACAAAAAATCAGCTTAAGTTTTTTACTAACTAAAATTATGAAAACACACGATGCTATCGTAATAGGGTTTAGGTTTGCAATACTGATTTTCCTGTAATTTTCCAGGGTTTACAAATAGCTTGCATCAAAATAAACTACATAAATGTTTCATGTTAAAAAGCATTTAAAGCATCTCTTGAAGAAATGATAGTAGAAAAGGTTTCATTTAAAAGTAGACTCTTCAATAAACAAGTTCTGTTCATATTAACAAGACAAATGTATTGCAAATATTTTCACTCTTATGTCTAATAAGACTTTGAATTTGTTAAACATAAAACGTTGACATGATATGGCGTAAGAGCAAACTCGACTGTTGAAGTGAATGTACTCAATTCGATCCTCGTTAATCTTTAGCCCTCTTCATTATTAATACTACTTTCCTTTCTATTGAATCCTTTTTCAATACCTCTCAATTGCGGTAACCTAACTGTTAATTTCACTCAAATGTTTTTTTTTCTGTTGCTAAAGCAGGCTATGACAACACAACTATGGAATTCAAACAAATTCAAATTCAGGATAAACTTTTTGCACAGCAAATTAAGTTAAATACAAAGAGACAAAAGTTCTCCGTGGACTATACGTACACTATCAGCCATCCTGGGCAGGTTAAAGTCATGCATTGTTAATGAAATTGGAATCAGAAATATTCTCTGCAAAAGTATAGTACTCAAGAGTCATTAATGATTGGGCAGGCATACATAATTCTGCCTTGTTTTGTCGCGTTGTTTTGTCGCATTCCGATTCCATCAATTTTCAAATAGATAACAAAATAAAATGATTAAGATCAATACAAAAGTTACCATGATTTAGAATATCCATATGATTAGACCATTGGTAGGAAATAGTGTCTTTTAGTAGTAACCAAAATTCTTTGGAAACCTTCTGATCTTATTCAGGACCTTTCTATAATTTGCTGTCATGTGATGAACGAAAGGCTTCATATATTGTAATAATTATCATTTATTTTCAAAGAAAATCTTAATTTCCTCACTATTTTATAACATTAAATATATTTACGCATTATTTGTAAATAAATGAGTAGACCTTTAAAAACTAATTTTATTGTCAGTAGCTTTCTAGTTTTCTGGAAGCAAGTATAAAAAGAGTTTCATAATTATTTTTAAAAGCATTTTTAAAAATAATCTCACCTTGAAATTTTTTTCGTTATAGGTAGGTTTTGTTCAGGAAATAGAATTTTAGAGTTTTTTGGGAATATAGTAAATAAATATGGAAACCATGGAAGGTGCGTCGTTTGAATGTGCTACTAACAAGAGAGGGGAACGCAATATCATAGTTAAGGAAATAAGAAATGGTGTCCAAAATCCGTTTGGGGCTCTACTCAATCATTTAAGAGAATGAACATCTGGACGGAAGTTGCTTCAAGAAATATGGTTGGATCAGCGAAACTGAAACATTTCCAGATGACTGGAGAGAGCCGTTGGTCGGCTATACAACGCAGACCGTCAAAATATTTTCGAAAGTTTTAATTCACAACCAGAACCTTTTCATATTTTGATTTCTGTCTTGCTTCGGATCGCCGAATCTCTTAATCTCAAAATGGATATCGAAGATTACAAGTTGACTTCTTGATAAAGGGCTTAATTTTCAAAATTCATTTGAGAAATTTCTTGATATCGCAGATGTACATTGCTATGAGATTAGCCTCGGAATATCTTCAAACTGAAGGTCGGCATTTTCTTAACGCTTAATGGGAGAAAAACAGAAAACGGTTTTAAAATATCTGAACGTCGCAAAAAAAAAAAAAAAAAACATTTGAGTGAAGCAGCGAATCAAATGGCTTCTTCTTCTTCTTCTTCTTCTGATGATGATGATGATGATGATGATGATGAAACTGATTTTGCAACAGACTGAAAACAGTAACAATGTGCCGAATGATGAACTTCGGATAGATGAAAGGATTTATGATCCAGCAGATCGCTGAAAGCTTGAAGTATGTCATCAAATGATCAACCAAATTACAAGTATCATTGATCGTTAATAGAGGATCTAGAATTACGTTTTCAAGAATTCAGATACGAATTGCCACCAGATACTCGGAAAAACATACGCAGACATCTTGGTTTGGACAAACAAAAACAGAGTAATGAATTACAGTCTTTCATCATAAAATTAGATAAATAAATGCAAAGCATATGAAAAAGAAAATTAATCTCGTATATATATATATATATATATATATATATGTGTGTGTGTGTGTGTGTTTTGTCGAATCATCCTTCATCTTTAATAAGAAACACCACAAAAATAAGATGTTATATGGAAGATGTTATAATGTGGTGAGGAAATTAACATTTCCTTTGTTTGAAAAAAAATGATAATTATAAAAATGTATGAATCCCAACTTCCTTAAGTGCCGACTCTTCGGATAAAGAAGAAGATTTAATGATGTAAAAGAAGGATAGACAAAAATATTAATGAATTCTCGATTCAAAAGGAAATTAGAAACCAAAATATAAAAACCAGAAAAGCAAAATAGAAATAGAAAATTAGTATAAGGTATCCGCCATACAATAAGAATATTGATACAAATATAGAAATTTCTTTCAAAACTTATTAATAAACATTTCCATAAATCACACAAATTAAGCAAAATATTTAATGAAGACATCATAAAAATTAGGTGCAGTTGTATGAATGACAGTGGACAGATAATAAAATATGACAAGGAAATACTAAATAGCGATAATATATAAAAAAAAAACCTAAAAAAAACTAAAAAAACAATGTAATTGTAGAGAGAAAACTAAATGTCCAATACAGGGAAATTGTAGGAGAAAAATGTTATATAAATGACAATAAGGAAGGGGTTAGGGGCAGAGAGGATTTATTATGGGAGCAACTCAGAAAGATTTAAAGGAAGTTATGCAAACCATTTGCTATCATTCAAATATGAAGCAATAACATGCATGAGAAGTAAAACTTAAGGAGAAAACACCAATATTAAAATGGGATCTAATTAAAAAAAAGATGGTGGAAAACGAGGAAGAAATTGCAGTCTATGGGTGGAGAAGTGATGGAAAAATCATAGAATACAAAACATGAATAGATTAATAGACAAAAGGAATTAAATTATTTCGAACTGTGTGCACACGCTGACACAATCCTTTTGAAAAACGTGAAAAATACGTGTAGAGCTCGGGGACTTCTAAGGACAACAAACACCCATTTTGAATTTTGAAAATTATGCAGCGTAAATATTAATGGGTAAGTGATAAAATATGTTATCTTTATGTGTGCATATCCCCTGCCCTCCCATATATATATATATATATATATATATATATATATATATATATATATATATATATATATGAAGAAATATAGTCTTAAGATGTGCTATATTTATGAGATAAAGTGCTTAATATCAGAGATAGAGCGTGTGTAAATATAAAAGTGAACATAGAAGTCAACACTTAGAGGCGACAGTCTGTTTCATGCTATATGCAATCGTCAGGCCACGAGTGCTGTTATTTTTCTCGGCTATTTATATATATACGGGTCATTGTGTGTAGTCTAATTTGGCGGTTATTTTACTGGAAGTCGTTTATTTGTTTATTCATTTATTTGGGTTAAATTATTTTGTTTGTTTTTATTTATTTTTATTTTTTATTTTTATTTCTTATCTTATATATTTTTTTTTTATTAAAGTTGTAAAAATTTGTTTATATCGCTTATTTAATAGTTTTGTTTTGGTTTATTCTAACTATTATTTTGGCGGGAACAGTTTTTAATTTGTATTTATTTGGATTGATTATCTTTATTTGTTTTTTCTAACGGTAAGTTTATCGGGATTGGTTTATTTGGATGAATTTAGGTCAATTTATTTTACTTGTTATTATTTATTTGTATATTTTCTCTTTTCGGTTTTCGATTTTTAAGTAACGTAGTATTCTTTTTTTATCGTTATATAACAGTTATAGCTATTTTTTTCGTTCGATTTTTTGGTTTGATTTTCATAGTGTAACTAATATTTTGGTCATAATGGTTTGCTAATTTGTTTATTATTTACTTTATTTATTTGGGTTCGTTGTTTTTATTATTATTATTCTATTTCGTCTATTCTAACAGATGTGATTTGGTAATTTGTTTGGGCTAATTAATTTGGCTTATTTTATTGTTATTTATTTATTTATTTTGATTTTATTTTTTCCGTTTTCGATTTTTAAGTAACGTAGTAAAAATTTGTTTTCATGTCTGCATTTTGAGATGAGCTCGGATCTTTTATTCAATAATTTATTTTGGTCTTGGAAAGTAATGATAGCTATTTTTTCCTCCAAGTTTGCCATGTTTTTACTTTCCCAGATATACTTAGAAAGCATTGTACTGTTCGCATATTTACTATTTGTGAAAGATGTTTTATGTGTGTAATTTCTTTGTTTCCAGGGTCCTTCAGTTACTCCTATATATACTTTTTCTTCATTATCTGGTGATTTTATCGTGGCTTGGTATATTACGTTGTTTTGTAAACAATTTCCGTTAAAAACAAAACGAACATCGCACCAAAAATATCTTGGAAAATAAGGAAAAGATCATCAGCCTACAACAACCAATCAAAAACTTAGAAACAAAACTATTAAATAAGCGATATAAACAAATTTTTACTACTTTAATAAAAAATAAATATATATATATATAAGAAAAGAAATAAAAATAAAAAATAAAAATAAATAAAAACAAGCAAAATAATTTAATCCAAATAAATGAATAAACAAATAAACGACTTTCGGTAAAATAACCGCCAAAATAGACTACCTACAATGCACCACTGACCCATATATATATAAATAGCCGAAAAAAATAACAACACTCGTGGCCTGACGATTGCATATAGCATGAAACAGACTGTCGCCTCTAAGTGTTGACTTCTAGGTTCCCTTTTATATATATATGTGTGTGTGTGTATGCAGCGTCCGATTAGTAAATTGTCACCATTTCATATTTTTAATATCACGCAGGCGCTTTGTTTGCTTTTGTTTTTGTCGACTGCACAGAATAGTAGGATTAATTAGGCACCGTCTGTGAGAAAAAGAGCATCATCACGCAATTCACTCCATTACAAATTTGAAAACGGTATGCTGTACTGTTTGGCATTCGCGCCGGAATGTCCAATACGAATATATCAGTGTGTTTCGGTGTCAATCAGAGGACAGTGGAGAGGATTCGGAAAAATTTGGATGAGTCTAATGGTGATGACGAAGATACGACAACTAGGAAATTTCACTCTAATCGTTCTGATACGAAAAGAACGCTTACATCTGACCACCTAACTCCCCAGACTGCAATCAACTTGGTCATTATGTGTGGGGCGCAGTTGAGCGAGAGACCAGCAAAACTCCTTGTAACACCAAAGATGAACTGAAGGCAAGGATTATGGCAGCTTAACCAACTTAAACAAGGAAATCATCTAGAAGCTGTCCTTGAGATTCTGAAGTCGTGGTTAAACCCATGGCGTTTTTATTGAATTCTTTCTTATTTCAAGATATTTTTGGTAAATATATCTGTTAAAATGTTAAGATGTCGGTGCTATTTTCATTTTTGCGTAATTTAGATGACAATTTATCCGTCGCACCCTGTATATGTATATCTATATCTGGCTGTCTGTCTGTCTGTCTGTCTCTCTTTCTCTCTCTCTCTCTCTCTCTCTATATATATATATATATATATATATATATATATATATATATATATATATAATAGAACGTGTATAATAAGTCCTATATATATTCGGGGGTGCTGAAAAATTCTCGGAGAGCCTAATTACTCAAAATCTGAATTTTGATGTTTGGTCATTGAAATACTGATTTTGGAAATCGGGTGTGGATCGAAAACTTTTCTGTGACTCATGCACACACATGTCCGTCTGTGTACGCGTATTGATGTGTTTGTATAAATGTGTCTATGCGCATATATGCATGTATTGTAGGTATGTATAAAACTATGCATATGTGTATCTGTATAGGTATAGCTGGAAAATCCTACAAGCACATTTACGCAAACACTGTCGTCTTCTGCTCCATGAATTGCAACTTTTCCGACCCCATATCACCTGCATGGGTCTCCGTGCTTCCTATCTTGAAGGGTGATCATATTTATCCCCGACTGGAAGTGGAATTCTCGGTTTTTGTGGGTTTTGTTTTTTGCAAAATATTGTCAATGCATATGGCAGATTACGAGACTGAAAAAAAAAAGAGGAAGGAGGTTCAGTCAATAATAGACCGGACCGGTGTATCTAAGCGCAGAGAAATGGGCATAAAAAGTAGTTCTTTTATAGCGACTACTATCAATGTATCCTGGCTCATTAGAGTATCTTCGTTGACATGACAGGCAGCTCTTTTTATTCGAAGCGTTTCTAATTGGTGAAAAGATACAAGATCAACCTCTATGCCCACTCTTCTGTTAAACAGGTTTAATAAAAGAAAAACGGCCCATAAAATGTGTAACTGTTCACAAAAAAAGGTGAAGTGATGACAGTCTACTAACGACGAGTGAGAAAGAAAAGAAAGCAGATTCAACACTCCTTTCTTCTTTACTTGTTGGTGTTAGTGACTGGAGAAATCTGATTGAGTAAGTAGAGGTAAGCTTTCACGAAATGCTGGCTTTAAAAGACGGTTAGAAAGAAAACAAATTGTCATTGTAGCCCCAATTTGACAAGATGATCAAGAAGAGGAAGAAAGGTGAGAAGGAAAAGAAATAAAGAAAACAAAACAATTCACAATGAAGAAAATAAAAAAAAAACAGTGCAAACCATATGTAGAAAGGAAGAAAAGGAAAGTGTAGATTTTGAAGTCGACCAAAAATAAACTCGCAAAAGAGGAAAAGATAAAATCTATGAGAAAAAGAGAAAAGAATAAATATTTGGAATAAAATAAAAATTATTTAAAAAAACATAGAAAATGAAGAAATATATGAATAAAAAAACAAAATTAAATTATGGGGAGGGGGTTAAAGTAAATATAACAACTATAGGCAAAAAAGAAAAGTATATAAAAAAATGCTAAAATTTAAGGGGTACTAGCGGCCATTTTTCAGTCCTATTTCTCTGTTCCATTTAGGTGTAACCAGTTTGCTCTTTCTCTGTGAATTTTCCAGTCTAGCTATGTGACATTATTTTTTAAGGAATAGTTCCCAAATTCAGGCGATGAGTTCGTAAAATTCACTTCGACTTTATCAGCACAATTTAGCCAGAGGCAAAATTGCAGAGGCAAAGGACAATTGGGTAAAAAGAAATGGCAAAAAAAAAAAAAAAAAGATCCATTAATAAAAATGTACAACTATTTAACGAATTACAAAAGAAATAAGTTGAATGTTGTTCGCTTTTGTGAATTTAAAAGACAAAACATAGTGTGTGTGTGTGTGTGTGTGTGTGTGTGTGTGTGTGTGTGTGTGTAAGCACATCATTTTGGTCACATTTATTTACTTTCTCTTCCTCTCCTTTTCCTTATCTTCTTTTTTTGTTAATTTTCTTCTTTTTCTTTGCCATCTTTCAACAACGTTGCAAGATGGTAGCCTCGCTAACATCACAATAAAACTTGGCTACCAATTGTTAATGTCATAGAGCGTACAATTGTTTTCTGGTGTTGATCTGTCAGTATTTCATGCTTAAATGAAACCTTTCGACCTTATTTATTTTTTGTCTTTTTTTTTAACCTTTTCAGTGTGCTTCAGGATGTATTCTGCTTACAAATTCAACACCAATCCTTTAGAGAGTAGTCTATCAAAAGGGCCAAGGATTTTTCATTCACAACCTCACTGGCTTCTACTCCTTTTACCCATAGAACACGGTATCTTCTTCTTCTTCTTCTTCTTCTTCTTCTTCTTCTTCTTCTTCTTCTTCTTCTTCTTCTTCTTCTCTCTCTCTCTCTCTCTCTCTCTACCTACCTATCTATCCCTTTTTGTATTTCTTTTCCTTTCTTTTCCATTTTTTTTTTCATCAGTGATAAATTAGACTAGAGCTATCGGATTTCGTATACTATGTCCCGGGCAACAGACAATGTTGGGGCACTGATACATCCGTTACGGGGTGTTAACAATGGCTTTGTATCTCCTTATCAATTGTCAAACAGCATGCAAATTCGCCTATTGACGCTTCCCAGGAATGACAATTAATAAATATAGTGTAGATGAGTCGATCAAATATCCAGTGTGCTCATTACCTGGAGCGTATAGACAGCTGATAATCAGAACATAGTATGGCTGCTTGTATCCAGGTTTCAATTATATATATATATATATATATATATATATATATATATATATATATATATATATATATATATATATATGTGTGTGTGTGTGTGTGTGTGTGTGTGTGTGTGTGTGTGTGTGTGTATTAATCGAATCAACGAAATATGTAATTTCACTTTCATAAATTTGTACTGTTAGCAAGAAGAAACACAAGGGAAAAAAATCGAAAACGTAGAGTTATTAGTTAGATTCGGGATACCTAAGATTTAAAAAATGAAAAATCTTTCCTGAAGTTTTTATTTTAGTTTTAATTTCAAACTAATAGATAAAATTTAATATTGCCAATAAGCAAAATACTTTGCAATATTTCAAAGCTAATTTAAATTGTTGGGAAGTAGTTTTCACTTTGAAATTGCTGATTTTTTTTATTTTAGCGCCATTTTTAGCAACCTGTCATCAGAATGTAATTCTCCTTATTAAAAGGTCTTCCAAAAATAAAATATACTTTTCTGAAACTTTAATTAAGAAATATTAGCTGATTTAAAGCATAATTAATCTGATTTGAAACAGATGTTATTTCCTTTGTTTTAAATATCGCAGAAATATATATTTTTTAACACGGCCGATAGCTTTTTATTAAAGTTGTTGGGTGTTGACAGAATGAATGTTTATCTAATGTTGTTTCATGGAGATTTTATCCGTAAAAAATAATTGAAGATTATAATGTGAGCACCTTTTATTTACTCAGTAATCTGAAAAATTTAGGAAAATATTCTCTGTAATCTAATGTTTTATTGAAGTATAGATACTTTGGCTTTAAATTTACTAAAGTTATAGCCTTTATTTTCTGATAATAAGGAAGAAGCATATCTACAAAAATCAGGATTCCCATATAAAAATATTGAAAATTCTAAGAATATTGATGTTTGGTGATTTGTATTATATATTTCTATTTATGTTTAATAAATATAGTTTTTACTCAGTAATAATATCATCTAAAAGGGTTAAATTAATACAGAATTTTAAAAAATTTTAAACTTTATAAACTATTATAATTAAAAATTTAAAAATGAAAACAAGTCTTGTTATTCATTATTCATCGAATTTTTTTCTTAAGACAATAGTATCTTAATATATCTTATTTATAAATGCTTTATGCTTTTAAGTTTTATGCTTTATGCCTTTATGCTTTTATTCATAAATGCTTTATGCTTTTCTCATTAAATACTGTCATAGTTTTACTGCACTTTTATTTTACTATTCAGAGCAGATTTTCAGTAAATAGCGTTTCTATTTTACAAAAGAAAATGATTTAAATTCTTCAAGGATTTTTGCTTTTCCCTAATATTAATATTAAGGGGGTGAAATTTAATTTCTCCAAATTTCATAATAGTAATTAATTTATTTTTTAGAAAATCTTGGTAAAAATATTTTGTTAACCCTCCCCTTCGGTAACAAATTATTTTTACCACGATTTTCTAAAAAAAATGTAAAATAATTTCAATCATTTGTGAATAAGTCCTGAAAATTTAATTAAAATCCAATAATTATATGATTTTTGCAAGAATTTCAAATCAATGTATTTTTTACCGCAAAAAAGACGCTAAAGTTTTCTATACTAATCATTAACTAATCTTTATTAACCTGATGACGCAAGAAAAAAAAAAGATTTTTAACCAAAATTTCGAACATGAGAGAAAAGATTAAAAAAAAAATCAAACAATTAATCAAAAAATACTTTGGTCTTTCCTCTTAATCATAACAAAAGTTTTGACGATAAAACTTTGTTTTTATCGTTTGGCGCATTTTTCATCATGGTATGCTCTTTTTTCAGGGAATTAGTGGCAATACATATATTAGTTTAGGTACCGACATGAGATCGCTTGAAAATGAGCATAGCAGGATAATAACGGCCTTAAACTTTTATCGTCAAAATGTTTATGTTTTTATTAAGAGGAAAGAGCAAAGTAATTCTTAATTATTTTTCAAATTTTTTCTGTCTTTATTAAAGCATTCTAACTTTTGATTGAAAAACATCGTTTCTCATCATCAGTGAATGTCTTACTAAATAACATGGCGGATTTTTACGGATTTTTTTTTTAATGGCAGTGATTAATTTTGAAAATCTTACAAAAATAAAAATAATTGTCGGATTTTAATGAAACTTTCAGAAACTATTCACAAATGATGGAAATTATTATAAATATATTCATTTTTTTTTAAGTCATGGAAAAAAATTTTCTTTTTATATTTTTACCCCCCCCCCATAATTAATTTTATGAAAACTCATGAAATTCTAATTTGTACAGATTTAGTGATTAATTAGTTAAAGGCACAAGGCTTCGAGGAAAGCAAATCATTTTTTTTAGTTGACACCCTTCTACCTTAAAATCAGCGCTGAATTGTAACATACAAAACTCAATAAAACAAAGATATTATTTAATTTCAAAAGCTTTTAGTTGCTTTTACTTGTTTGTATGAATACGGATAATATTTTCTGAAAGCAAAAATCGTTTTCGATGAAAAATAAACTTTTACAACAATTATTTGTTATTTCTTAAATTATTATATTTTTTTACATTAAGGTTGTTAAACATCCTAAAATTAATGAAAATGTTGTACAGTTTAGTCACTGATGTTATTAAATAGATAAATATCATTTACAGATTATAAAATAAAGCTGGTTACAATCAGCAAGTTGCCAATAGCTAAAAATCTAATATAAGCTGTTTTTTTTTGGTTTTGTTTTTTTTTTTTGTGTGTGTGTGTGTGTGTGTGTGTGTGTGTGCGTGTCCAAGAATAGCTTAAATTCAAATATACGGAAGACCGGAAGCATCATGAAAACAATAGTCCGTCATGTGGTTTGCGTTGGTAGTAACATAAACATTTTGACGATACAATTCTGTTTTCGTCAAGTTTAAGGCCGTTTTTATCATGCTATACCTACTTAAAAATAACGAGGTAAATAAGTTGTTTACATAAAGTTAAACTGTCACTTGTGACCTTCCGTACTATAACTTTTCCTCTCGTAAGATGAAATCACGTGCATGTCACTTGTCAATCAACACCTCTTGTTTCAAGATACATTAAATAAACTTTATAATTTCTAATTTTCTTAAATTAATTTTTTAAAAAATTATAATTGATTTTTTAAACGAATTTTAAACGGAGACTTTCACTTTTGTAAACAAAAGTTAAAAAATCGCTGACGATCGATTTTCTGTCAATTTTGCTGATCATAAAAATACAAGATTTTTAACGAAAACTTTGGACGTGCTAGAAATTATTAAAAAATGTAAAAAAATAATAAAAAAATATTTTGATCTTTCCTCTTGATAATAACATAAACATTTAAACGATAAAAAAATATTTTCATCAAGTTTAAGGCCGTTAGTATCCTGCTATGCTCATTTTCAAGCGATGTCATGTAGGTACCTATATTAGTTATTCCATATATTTTTAAACTGTGTTTATTTTTGTAGACAGTATATTTCGTTAGACATTTTCTTCAGTCTTTCTAACAGGGTCATATTAAGCTAGTGCGGGGCCTGTAGTCTATGTTATAAAAGGCACTAAATTGAAAGAAAAACATTACATAAATATTAACCATATTATTAACTAAGATAGACCTTATAAAGCATGTAAATGTTTAACTTCAATCAACATGAATAACACACTCTCAAAAAATGATTCTAAAGAAACATTTGACTAGATTTAACGGCCTTGATATAATGTAACTGAAAATTGACACAATAAAATTCCTACAATAAACAACTAAAGAAGTTTGGATATGTCGGCCGAAATATTGTGCTAAAAAATAAACATTTCTGCCTGAATTTCTGAGATGAAAAATGTAAGTAATTAACATTGAGAATAATCGTCTTTGATGTTTATTATCACAATGTTTTGCTTGCCAACCTCCTTCAGGTGTCGATCATTCGGGAATTTTCGAACTGAAGCCTTCATTTAATCTAGATTAGACTATGAGGCTCTCCTCAGTAGGCCAAGCATAAAAATAAACGCCACCTATGAACCATAAATAAAGAAAGAAAATGAGCAGCGGCAACGGTAATAAAAGAGAAGTGGTGGCAAATGAGTTCAAGCGTAACAGCATTATCGACAGCAGCAACAGTATCAGCTGCACCAGTGTTAGCAGCAGCTGTGCCAACAGCAGCAGTGTTAGCAACAGCCATGTCAGCAGCAGCAGTGTTAGCAGCAGCGGTGTCAGCAACAGGCAAGGAAGAAGTGAATTATATTTAAGACACTACGTTCTAGGTTCAGGATTGTCTCGCTGAGTGGATAATATTATTGACATAGTAATTGTAAGTTCAATCCAGTACAGACTCAGATTCAATGGAAACAGTGTGGACAATAACTGACTGGTACCAAATAAGGACAAGATGACATATTCGTAGACATGAATGGCAAAACGAGAACAATCTAATACCTATGCATAAAGAACTGCATTTGAAATTTCCTGAAAGTTACCCATACCAACATACAACTAAAGAAAGCATAGAATACACGGTCAAGACGCTGTGATAGCAACAAAGATGAGGATGTTGGTCTGAATTAGAATAATGTAAATAAATAAATAAAAACAATGAACATACTTTCTAAATATGTGTGGACAAAATGAAGAAAAATGTTTTATTTCTTCACTTAAAATACCGAAGATATTAATGTTTGAAGATAGTAATGTTTGGAGAATTTCTTTACATTTGTTTTACATAATAGATTCAACAAGAGAATTTCACATATTAAATTCAACAAGAGAATTTCACATAATAAATTCAACAATGAAATTTTTAATGTGCGTCACAAGTTTTAAGAATCAAATTCTACAACATTTTCTTTACTAATTGATCACTAATTAAATTTAGGTTATAAAATACGAAAAAGAAAGATTTTATCTTACTGTTCATGAAATGAGCATTTAATTTACAATATATCCGAATTATTTGAGACATTATATCCACATAATGCTCAAGACAAACAAAATTATATTTACATTGCAAAAAGAAACTTAAAACTAGTCCAGACGTTTTAAAAATGAAATTTAAAACCTACAGGTTGATTGTGCTATATATCCCGCTAGATGAGGTGAACATTTTGCCAAAAAAAGAACCCTTCTATGTTTTCTAACCTGGTGGTTGGCTCTCGTAACACCTAAACACGCCTATTCGAATTAGTCGAATCATGGGAAATTTGTAGTTTAAAAACAGTAATTCGACCTTATTAATCAGACGCTACTTCTGTAGCTAAATGGTATAACACGTCAGGTTATATGGCTGTTCCGTGTAGGTTCGATTCCTGTCGGGGTACATATATGTTCTATGAAATTTCCCGGACATTCAAGCCGGTTAATAGTTTTTATTATAAACAAAGCATTTACTTAAATATTTGTATCTATAAAAATAACGTGTGTGTGTATATATATATATATATATATATATAAAACAAAAATCCTTAAATGCAATTATGTTGTTTAAAATGAATGAAATGTCGACGTCTGACGTTTCGGTTTAATAAACCTTCTTCAGGACAATATTCATTAAAATACAATTCAGTTCAATTTGACAAAGACGATGGACATAAAAAGCAAGACTTATCCAAAACTGAACATTTTAAAATGATCAGCTTTCATTCATTTTAAACAACATAATTGCATTTAAGGATTTTTGTTTGTTTTTTCCAAAATTTTTCTTCATTCTGTCGGATCTATATCCATTTACATTTGCTTACATATATATATATATATATATATATATATATATATATATATATATATCTATTTGACATACTAATCTTCTGATCACCTATGAAATATTTAGATTATAAATAATTAAATTACGATTACAAATCTATCTATCGAGATATATACATGCACACATATATAAAGTGGACATTGAGGCCAACGCATAACGGCGATAACCTGTTTCATGCTTAAATGCAATCTTCAGGACATGTTTATTTACTCTGTGTCTCCCCACTGTGATGAGATTTGTCACAAGCGCATACACTCGGCCATGTGCGTTATGTTTTCGCTTGACTATTTATATATGCTCGTCAATGGTGCATTATGGGTAGGTCTGTCCTAACGGCTAAATATAAATAGCCGAGCCAAAATACAACGCAAGTTTGCGTTTAAGAATGAAACAAACTCTCGCCGCTCGGTGTTGACCTCAATGGCCTCTTTTTCTGCTGACACTCTATTCCTGATATTGAGCACTTTAATCCATAAATATAGCATACCTTAATACTATATTTTTATCATACATACATGCATACATACATACATATATATATATATATATATATATATATATATATATATATATATATATATATATATATATAGCAGCATGGCCCGCCGTTGCCCGTGCCTGATTTAAAAATCGTACAACTCATACAGCAATCGCTATCACTTGACTTAAAATATTTTTGCCCTTCCTTGCCTTTTAAAATAGTGTCCTTTTCCGTGCTGATGTTGCTACATGCCTTACTTCTTGCCTATCTCACACTGCTAAGTTTTTCTATACTAAACATTAAATCTGTTACGAAAAAAGAACTAAACAAAATGAACACAAAACGATCAGCTTTAAAAAACTGGAAAAACCGAATGAAAAAAGAATGTTAACAACAAATAATTTTTCACACCCAACCCAGTTCTGCGGAATCAGAATCAACGTTGAGTTTAAACAAGCGAATGAGCCAATTGGAGTAAAGTGTCATGCAGATTTAAATTTTTCCCACTTGTGACGAATGCAGCTATCGATTTTTTTTGCATGCTAACATGCTAGTTAACATTCGTGTCAGTCAGCTGTTGGCTCTCACGCTGACCAATAGAATCTTCCTGCCTATTCGTGGCAGCCAGTAGAAAATGGCCGCAAACTACATGAAAATTGCCATAGAAGCATGAAAAAATCGATTATTTCCACTCTCGATGGGAGTTGGGAAATGCAAAGTCAGTCTTGGCCTTCCACTAACTTGGAGCATGTGCATGTAAACTTTGGTGCAAATCCGTTGAAAATTGCGGCCGTGCATTCGTTACACACACACACACACACACAGACACACACACACGTCCTGCATTATATATATATATACATACATACATATATATATATATATATATATATATATATATATATATATATATATAATTATGACAACTTTAAAAATAGTCACTTAGCTGATTGATGTTATATTCAACAGCTCGCCTGCATAGTTTCAGAGACGAATGTTTTTTGTAATCGTTCGGTCAACTCATCAGGAGGTTTCAGCAATTGACTATATACATAAAAGTATCATTTGACATATTAATCCGCTGATAACACTAGAAGGAATAAATATAGATTAAATTATTATTGCAGATCAATATAATCTTAAAATGAAAAATAAATAAAATTAATATATAAGTATCGATTAATCATTAGTTATATTTCTTTTTTTTTTTCTTGAATATCCTTCGCCTAATAATAAGTGTGTGTTAGACGTTCACTCGTGTTATATAGCAGGAAATGTTATATATTGGCTTGTTTGGCAACTATTCAGTTTTATTTCATTAATTATTCTTTAATTATTGTTTAGATTATATGTGTAGAAAGGAAATATTTGTGTTATGGATTTTTATGGAGATTTTCAAAGAATTAATTGAATAAAATAATTAACTGGAAAATTAAGCTCAATTTTTAATTTATTTTTTTTTAATCCCTTGTCCTTAAAGAATTTTCGTCAGCAATAATGAGGTTCAGTAATTAAAAACATACAATCCTCAAACATTTTCAGACTTTTTTTATGTCATGATCTATTTTCATTAATTTGTCATATTTAAAAACCATATGGACCAGCTAAAACGTTAATATCATTATGCACTTTAACGAAGGAGTTAATTTATCTAATTAATTAATATCATAGCAATAAAAATTAATTTAGAATTAAACATAGAAAAATTGGCTTTGACGGAAATTAAATAATTTGCATGAAATTTTATAATTTTTTATTAAACAAATTACAAATCATATTCCCCGCAACAATAACAACACATTAAAGAAATTGCTCAGATAAACGAGCCGGGTGAGCCAATAAGTAAAATGATTATCAAAATTATTAACGTTTACGAAAGTCAATGAGTGAACACTATGTCAACATTGGGGTCGGAGGAAGACAGTTCCAGAAACACAGTGACACAACCAATGGTAACAAGTGTTGAGGAGAATGCGCATGCGCCTCCAAAGTAGGCTTCAATAAAATACAGGACAAGAATAAACTTTAAATGTATGTATATTAAAAATAAATGAATAAATGAATTAGCGCACAATGTGGGGTGTGGCAGAAGATGAAGAGGAGGGGAAACCAATTTTATTTGAAATGTATCGGTGGGAGATTAAATGAAACATGCATACTTTCTGTTCATCCCACTTCCTATGAACTCAAAAGGATCTTTATAGTATATACACAACGGGGCAGAATTTCTGATCTCTCATTCAAAGGTTTTTTGATCTGGAAATGTTATTTTTTACTATAATTGCTGTAAGGTTTTGCTTTTGAAAAAAAATATAACGTTCATAAATTTTATTTATAAAAAATAAAGCGTTAGTAAATCAATTGACCGAAATCACCTGATACCGAAAAGTTGAACCCAAGATAACAGAATAGACTGATCTCCTAAATTTCTATATTTAAAAGCTCTCTCGCTCTCTCTCTCTCTCCCCCCTCTCTCTACATACATGCATACATACAAAGATGTGTGTGTAAAAAGCATAGTCACGTGTCTAATCTTGTTTAAATTTAATATAAATTTAAACCTATTCGCCCGTCATCACACTTTGGCGTAAAAAACCGCCCCAAAATCGAAGCAGTTTTCGACAATTTCGCTAATATCGTTTTACACCATCCTCAAATCTTCCAAATAAAGGAAAAGGACTGGGTTTGCATAAGGCCGAGTATCACTGCTTCCATATAGGAATGAAAAGTGTTGCTTTTTGGCCGTGCATTTCTTTATTTCCATGCCTTTAACCTCTGTCATGAAACATAGATATAAATTTAATAATCAAAAGAATACTGCAGACACAATATATTCGATGGTTGTTTAAATAATATTACCATCAAAATAATACAGCAGTCATAATCTACACCACAGTTGCTTAAAAATTATGCTCATTAAAATAATACAGACGACACAATATCCTGGATGGTTGTTTAAAAATCTGATCATCAAAATAATACTGTGGACAGGATGGACTCAATTCAATAGCGTGAATCTCTGTGCTATATTTTTGCGAGGACGAGAAAGTAAAAATATGGTTTGAGTTTTTCTCTCTTGCCCACGGATTGATTCTTTTATTGAAACACAAATGAACGAATGGATATTTTAAGCATTCTCGATACGCAATGCATTTTATTTGTCTTCATTCGTGTTTTTTCTTTTTAATGTTGTTTGTGTCTTGTTTTTTCTTAGCACGAATTGACCTGCCGGTCGACGCCTACTATTAGTTTGTTCGTTTCTTTTTTTTATGTAAAGATTGTAGTGGGTGGGGTTATTATTTGCTTAACGTATAAATTGGATTATCCTTCTGCGCGCTGGTGAATCGTACTTCGTTTCTTGATTTCTTTTTTTTATCTCTTCTTTACATTTCCTAACAAGAGAAAAGAAAACAGTTGTCTCCCCTTGATCCTTTCGGTGTTGCTAATCTTCGTTTGCAAGTAGCGAACAGACAAACAAATAAGCATGAAAAATATATAAAGTGGGTTACAAAACTATGAAGACAAATGAGAATATATGTTTTCTTTTAATTTATGCTGTTTTATGTGTGAGAACAAAAAAAACAAAACAAGAGAATGGAAAATAGAAAGGAGTAAACTTAATGGAATTACATTTTATTCATTCGATTTTTTTTTCTTTGAGAGTATTTTTACTCGTTCTCTTGAGCAATATAAATTTAAAAACGGCATTTTCTTCCCATTTGTAAGCACTTAACATCTTGTGACCGAAGTATGAGAAAAATCACTTTTTCATTTTCAATTTTGTTTTGTGTATATGGTCGATTCTCTGTGCCACTCTAGTAAGTACCTGACTCCTTCTGTTATCCTCTAACTTTACAAGGCCTAGGTCATGCCCATATATGGCAATAATACTCCATTTTCTGCCAGTCTTCACTTTCCAGACTCGAAAGCGTTCAAGTGTCTCCCTGTCCTTGTGAGTAACAAATTATTTTCCATCCTGCAACCACTTTCCCACAGACGAAATGTCACAAGCGTCTTGCTACTTTATCGCTATTCCCATGGAAAGTGCTCAGACGAACTACATTCCTTACTGACACCAGTTCTTACCTTCATGGCTAAGACCCACCATATTCCGTCCATTTTAATGAACCATCCTCATTCCCTATGTATTCCAATATTGAGATACAAGTTCCACTCGATTGGCTGCTTTGTGGAACCGACTCCCAAGAGGATTCTTTCTCGATTACTACAATCTTACTCTGCTCAAGTCTAACTGTTATCTTCCCCACATATCCGTATAAATTGTGCCTCTTACACTGCAACTCTCTACCTCAAGTGACTCTTGGACCTTGTACAGGTTGAACATCATTGTAAAAGATATATTTTCATCAGAATTAACATTTATATTTATTTATATCTATATTATTTTTATGAACCTATGGTAACATCTTTTTCCACTGAATCAAAATTTTCCTGTCATCGAAATAAAAATGACGAAGAGTCAAATATAAAGAAAAGAGTATATATTTTCAGGTTATAAGGTTTAGAGAAAATGGAAACAAAAAGGAAACTCATACTTAGCATCAGAAAGAGGCAGTTGAAATTTCTGTGGTGCGTAATGAAGAAGGAGGGCTTGTAAAACCTCATAGGACAGATTGGGGGAGGGAGCAGAGGAAAGGAGCGCGTGACATACTTGATGGGCTTGAGCAAATGGATGGTAGAACAAGGTTTGGGAGAAATAACAAGAAGACAAAACTTATTAAACGCTACAAGGGACAGGAAGATGTGGAAGGGCATGATCGCCTACGTCCTGCAGGGACACAGCACGAAGAAGAAGAAGAAGAAGAAGAAGAAGAAGAAGAAGAAGAAGAAGAAGAAGACATAGCATAGTCCTCGTTAATTTTGGAGAAAATCTTCTATTTCAGATCCAGATTCAAGATGCTAACCCACATTATGAAAAATGAAATCAGACTTTGTGCCGAACAAAAATAATATCTTAACGAACATCTGCACCAATGTTGATTATAATAATAATAAAAAAAACCATCTTGATGCAATTTGTTGACATTTGCTGAATGGATTTGTTAAAATGCTATGTCCTTTCGGGACGTTAGCGATCATAGCTCTCCACAGATTCCTTTTTCTTTACTATCTGTGATTTACTGCTTTCTGAAGAAAGATAGTGGCGTGATTTTCCGTTCCTTTCTCCACGATTTGGAATTCAAAGTTTTCCTACTCTTGGGCTGATTGCCGGGTAAAGGTTAGAGTGACCAGTTCTTCTTACTATTTAACGAATAGCCGATGGGAGAAAAAGATGGATTCATACCTTTTTTTTTTCAAGGGGGGTTGCATTTGCATGGAAATGAACGCAGCAGGCAGAGCTGGAAATTTGAATTCGGCTCGCCGTTCCTAGATTCCGCACTGAAAACCGTCACGTTGTCCGACAGAAGCTCGAATAAAAATGATTTACAAATGGGCACTGCTATTAATTATGCAATATTATTCTTAGTTCAGTTGAGTAAATGACTAAACAGGGAAAATGGGAGAAAAAAAGATTACGTTAGAAAATCCCGTCTGCTTTTAAGATCAATCGTCAGAATCCTGGCAACACCGATATTCTGTTACAAAGCCAGAGAAAAGCAGCACTCAGTGTGGATCGAACTCATTATGCTGAATTTTTAAACAAGAATAACGAATTTTAATAATAATAAATATCGAGAAAAATACAAACGATTCATTTACTTTGGTGTGATATTAAAAAAATTAAACCACAAAAAGTAGAATTTTAAAATCTTTTAAGCTTTTTCTTTCACTTTAACCGACTGGATATTGTCGCAGTTTGTGATTATACGTGTCTGCGCATGTGTTTGTGAGCGTGTGTGCGTTTTTGCGCGCGCGCCCGCGTGTGTGTGTGTGTGTGTGCGTGTGTGTGTGTGTGTAAAAGTGAAAATGAAAGCAAATAACGATCATGAACAAAATTCTTGACGCTAATGGCCTTGACCAGAAATGTTCAGTCTTTAATGAAGAAATCAGTTTGATTGCATGAGCCAACGGCAATATGTGTCCTGCTAATTTATTCTATTTTTTTTTTTATTTTGTTGTTGTTGATTCCAGGAACGAAAGAATTGCCAGAAAATTACTATAGGCAGTAACAAAAGACACATCCCTGGAACGAATAAGATTTTGAAAGCAAACCATGAAATTCGCAAATGAATACTTCGATAACAGGAATCAACGGTCATAGAAATTAATTTTTATCAATAACCCAAACCCAGCGTCTCTATAAAGAAATCATAGCAATTTTCTTTTACTAGTGTTCACCTAATATAAGGCCCAAGAGCCACACAAGTTAGAAGGTTATTATGCGGACTGAGCGCAGGAAAGAACAAGCGTTAGGAGTAGAAAGACTTTAGAAGGAAGCGGACAAATCCTAAATAGGAAACAAAAGGATAAACCTCTTTTTCTGTTCAAAATCCCGGGGAGGAGTGCGAACCGGACAATAGGTGATCCTATCTACTCCTTCCATATATAAGTGTTATAAACAATGCCTGTATTTTTCTTGTGTTGTACAAACGAATATAGGATTAAGGCAAATCCCCTATATTTCGTTTAACTCGCAGACAAAGGGTCTTTCCCACTCGAAGGGTCTTTCCCACTCGAAGGGTCTTTCCCACTCGAAGAGTCTTTCCACTCGAAGGGTCTTTCCCACTCCAAGGGTCTTTCCTACTCCAAGGGTCTTTCCCACTCGAAGGGTCTTTCCACTCCAAGGGTCTTTCCCACTCGAAGGGTCTTTCCCACTCGAAGAGTCTTTCCCACTCCAAGGGTCTTTCCACTCGAAGGGTCTTTCCCACTCAAAGGGTCTTTCCACTCCAAGAGTCTTTCCCACTCGAAGAGTCTTTCCACTCGAAGGGTCTTTCCCACTCGAAGAGTCTTTCCACTCGAAGTGTCTTTCCCACTCGAAGGGTCTTTCCCACTCGAAGAGTCTTTCCACTCGAAGGGTCTTTCCCACTCGAAGGGTCTTTCCCACTCGAAGGGTCTTTTACAAGCTGTGGATGTCGGCATCGTTATAACTCCCATTTTTTTTACTTTATGCGAAACAATGTCTCAATCTATGATTAAAATTTTAGTCATTGAGTTACATTTTGTTTTGCGGTATAAAAACTTAAGAACAGTTAAATTTATTTGACCTCTAAGTTCAAATGCAGCAGACTCGTAACGAACCATAATTCAAAATTCTTAGAAAGAGAAAAACAAATAAAAGAGGAAAAGCGACAAACGGTTGATATAATTCAACAATACGATTCTTACATCAAAACTCTCATGTACGATTTAATTTGTTTATTTAAATAAAGTTCCCTTTTAGCAATCCAAAATCCTTATTTAATAGCCAATTTGTATTGTATGTCATCCGTGTCGGTAATTGAGAAAACATCAAAATTATATTTTCGTTTACACAGAGCGTTATTGGACTAATGTTTAAAAGTTAAGGATTTTTTTATCAAAATCCAAATATTTCGTTGCACGTTCGTGGTAAGGGAGTAATGTATCAGCAATATAATTGACCTTACAGATAGTCCATTTTCAAATTTGTATACGATGCCTGCTACAGAATCAATCGGTATTTTATCTTTATTTGAAACAAAGAACTAATTTTCTGAACTGTGACAATTATACCATCATGAAAAAGTATTTTTGATCTAATCATTAATTTTAAAAGTTTTTAAAAAGTCACATAAATATGGAAGATTTTAAATTTTTTAATAATTTTGGCCAAATTTTGTAAAATGGATCGGGACGATAAAATTTTACTACCACCTCACAAGTACAAACATATATTGTTGTATGAACAAATCAATAAATAAATATTCAAATACATCTAGCAACGTATTTTAGACGTGGCACAAGACCGAAAGTATGGAGCACTCAGGGAGACTTGAACTTAATACTCAATCGTAATTGACCTAACAGGACAAACTGGCTAAACATTACACCGCGTCGAAGAGCCTAGTTTTGTATACATGGAGAAACCTTGTAAATTGAATCGATGAACTTAAGAATTAATTCTAATCGTATTTATTTGCAAATAATATTTGAATGGCAAATACAAAGTATTGTATTTAAATAAAATTTGGAAATTGATTCACATTAATCTCATTGCTTTTTTTCATTTGTCATATTTTTATACGAAATGGTTTCGGAAAGTTATTGTGATTCTACTATTCAATAGAAATATGCGCGCAATAAACGTTCATTGGCATCCACAACTGATTGAATCAGTCTGCCTATAATAAGGTTTTGTGCTATCGTGATCAGTTATGGCTCGAGGTTTGCTGTGTTGGAAAGCATCTTTATGATGACTGATAAATTCGAGCAACATGTCTTCATCAAATTTTGTTTTTTGCTATCGTAGCCATCGGGATGCAAATATTCTCTATTCTTTAGGTTGAGCGCCGAGTTGTTTCAAGGTTGGTCGAGTGTCAGTTCAAGAATCGTTTAGGCAAGCAAATCATCCGCAAAACACAAGTAATTTTCGAATAAATCGTGAACCATTCCATGAAGATGAAATGTCGTCGAACAATCGATCAGTTCCTTTTCACACGACTAAAATCAGTTATGGTGTCCACCAAGAGTTTCTCGCGGAAATCATGGTCATCAATGGCGTTATCCTCCAGCTGGGATTTGTGTGAACGTAGGAAATTTATGGCTGACAAATTAAAATTATATACATATATATATATATATATATATATATATATATATATATATATATATGTGTGTGTGTGTGTGTGTGTGTGTGTGTGTGTGTGTGTGTGTGTGTATTTAGTCCTCGTTCGGGAAATTTCCACTACGGTATCATCTATCTATCTATCTATCTATCTATCTATCTATCTATCTATCATCTACACACACACACACACACACACACATAGGTAGATAGATAGATAGATAGATAGAGAGAGAGAGAGAGAGAGAGAGAGAGAGAGAGGACAGTTAGGTCCGTTTACGAAACTCCGATATATATATATATATATATATATATATATATATATATATATATATATATATATATATATATTGTTTGTGTATGCCTGTCTCTGTGTGTGTAAATATTGGATGAGAATCCGACGAAATGTTAAATTTTGATGAATTTTGAACACTTCTATTTTGACGTTTCAGCCTATTCAACATGTCAAAGTAGAAGTTTTCAAACTACCCTTGCATTTTATTTGCCCGCATGAAGAGGCACATGCCATAATATTACTTAAGAGACTTTAAAGAATAAAGCATATATACACAAACAAACACACACATATATATATATATATGTATGTGTTTTTATGTATCTATCTAATTTTTCACTGTCTATGAATGGATAATGGTGGACTGCTACAATGTATAACCCAAAGACGTCCAACGCCCGCAGAAAATGATCGAATCATATCGGTGTATGGATATAAAAGTCGGTAATCTATAATAATAAATCATAATAAAGATGGCTGAGGTGTGAAAACCTTCACATAATAATAATCATTTAACAAAATAGACGGTTATTTTTTATGGCGTGGCTAATCTGATGTAAATATATATGGATGTACAGGTAGTGTAATAGTTCGCGCTTAGGAACGAGAATGAAATGAATTTAACAGCATTTTATTAACGTGCTATGTATCTGCCAATAGTTCAATTAAATCGTTTATCATCAGCCAACACAAACGAAGACATATGTCCAACAAATCCTTATCAATGACACAAAAATGCTACATCATATAAACTTTAAAAAACGACTACAAATCACAGAAGCATTAAGCATAAAAATTCAAACAATGCAACACCAATAAAATGTTATCAAATTTAGGAACAACCAGACTAAATATATTTCATTAAAAAATAATAAAGCAGAAACGATAACAAAAGCTGTAAATTGAAAACACAAAAGAGAAATATTTGAAAATGATGAAACCAATATTGCGCAAAAAAATATTTGATTATGGTTTACGAAAGGCGAAAGTATTCCGATATTTAATACTTAAATATGTACTAGAAACCAAAACGATTGTCCGAAATATAGGAAAAAATAAAGTTAAAATATCCTTAGCAAAGAATTTTCATTGGTCTTTCACTAAACTTGTAAAAAACAGAAAATGAAAAATTGCTAGTCAAATGTACACACATACACGCACACACACACACGCACACACACAAACACACATTTATGTGTTATACTTATTTCTTTCGCTATTTTGTTACTTCTAACTGACTCTTATTACACAAACCAGATAAATTTCTTTACTTTTTTTTTTTTTGATTTTGATGTCTCCAATTCAAACCTCTCATCTTTGGCAGTTTTACTTACTGATAATCATATATTGTATCTTCTTATCTTTAATGGATAATCCTTTCTTCTAATTTTCCCTTTCCTTGTGAGTCGCCTATTAACACAGTGTTATCCGTTAATCTTTTAAGAACTTTTCACTGTAAAGGTTGAATAAATCCAGTGAATACCCTTCTATTTTGTGTACATGTTTAACTCGTTACCCATCCGCATGCAGCTGGTTACTTCCTAGTAAATATTGCGGGTTATTTTAAAATATTTCGCCAAAAAGTCAAGTTTTCCTAGCAATTCAAATAGGTCTTTGTGTTTTACATTATCAAATATATTTGCTTCATTTATGAAAACGCTTTTGTCCTTTTTTTCATTTGTATTGATCGCTCTGATGGCTTTCTAATCATAAAGATAGCATTTCTTGTTCTGATGGCTTTCTAATCATAAAGATAGCATTTCTTGTTCTGATGGCTTTCTAATCATAAAGATAGCATTTCTTGTTCGATGGCTTTCTAATCATAAAGATAGCATTTCTTGTTCTGATGGCTTTCTAATCATAAAGATAGCATTTCTTGTTCTGATGGCTTTCTAATCATAAAGATAGCATTTCTTGTTCTGATGGCTTTCTAATCATAAAGATAGCATTTCTTGTTCTGATGGCTTTCTAATCATAAAGATAGCATTTCTTGTTCTGATGGCTTTCTAATCATAAAGATAGCATTTCTTGTTCTGATGGCTTTCTAATCATAAAGATAGCATTTCTTGTTCGATGGCTTTCTAATCATAAAGATAGCATTTCTTGTTCTGATGGCTTTCTAATCATAAAGATAGCATTTCTTGTTCTGATGGCTTTCTAATCATAAAGATAGCATTTCTTGTTCCGATGGCTTTCTAATCATAAAGATAGCATTTCTTGTTCCGATGGCTTTCTAATCATAAAGATAGCATTTCTTGTTCCGATGGCTTTCTAATCATAAAGATAGCATTTCTTGTTCCGATGGCTTTCTAATCATAAAGATAGCATTTCTTGTTCCGATGGCTTTCTAATCATAAAGATAGCATTTCTTGTTCGATGGCTTTCTAATCATAAAGATAGCATTTCTTGTTCCGATGGCTTTCTAATCATAAAGATAGCATTTCTTGTTCCGATGGCTTTCTAATCATAAAGAGAGCATTTCTTGTTCCGATGGCTTTCTAATCATAAAGAGAGCATTTCTTGTTCCGATGGCTTTCTAATCATAAAGATAGCATTTCTTGTTCCGATGGCTTTCTAATCATAAAGATAGCATTTCTTGTTCCGATGGCTTTCTAATCATAAAGATAGCATTTCTTGTTCCGATGGCTTTCTAATCATAAAAGATAGCATTTCTTGTTCCGATGGCTTTCTAATCATAAAGATAGCATTTCTTGTTCCGATGGCTTTCTAATCATAAAGATAGCATTTCTTGTTCCGATGGCTTTCTAATCATAAAGATAGCATTTCTTGTTCCGATGGCTTTCTAATCATAAAGATAGCATTTCTTGTTCCGATGGCTTTCTAATCATAAAGATAGCATTTCTTGTTCCGATGGCTTTCTAATCATAAAGATAGCATTTCTTGTTCCGATGGCTTTCTAATCATAAAGATAGCATTTCTTGTTCCGATGGCTTTCTAATCATAAAGATAGCATTTCTTGTTCCGATGGCTTTCTAATCATAAAGATAGCATTTCTTGTTCCGATGGCTTTCTAATCATAAAGATAGCATTTCTTGTTCCGATGGCTTTCTAATCATAAAGATAGCATTTCTTGTTCCGATGGCTTTCTAATCATAAAGATAGCATTTCTTGTTCCGATGGCTTTCTAATCATAAAGATAGCATTTCTTGTTCCGATGGCTTTCTAATCATAAAGATAGCATTTCTTGTTCCGATGGCTTCCGATAGCATTTCTTGTTCCGATGGCTTTCTAATCATAAAGATAGCATTTCTTGTTCCGATGGCTTTCTAATCATAAAGATAGCATTTCTTGTTCCGATGGCTTTCTAATCATAAAGATAGCATTTCTTGTTCTGATGGCTTTCTAATCATAAAGATAGCATTTCTTGTTCTGATGGCTTTCTAATCATAAAGATAGCATTTCTTGTTCTGATGGCTTTCTAATCATAAAGATAGCATTTCTTGTTCCGATGGCTTTCTAATCATAAAGATAGCATTTCTTGTTCCGATGGCTTTCTAATCATAAAGATAGCATTTCTTGTTCTGATGGCTTTCTAATCATAAAGATAGCATTTCTTGTTTCCGTGTCTTAAACAAAGCCACGCTGTTCTTCTATTTCTGGTTTACTTCAGCTACAAGCTCTGTTAATTAGAATTCTAATTATAACTCTTTTAATTATGAGTCTTATTAT
Source organism: Acanthosepion pharaonis (assembly GCA_903632075.3). Taxonomy (NCBI): domain Eukaryota; kingdom Metazoa; phylum Mollusca; class Cephalopoda; order Sepiida; family Sepiidae; genus Acanthosepion; species Acanthosepion pharaonis. Next base: position 1,973,501 of record CAHIKZ030000187.1, on the reverse strand, counting down.
GGAATTGAATGCCCGATGGAGTTCTCATTCATTTGCACCCAGTTTTTTTTGACATCGCTATGAAGATAGATCTATCGAGATTGTCTGGTAAGTTGACATTGCTGTATAGTTCATTTATTATTTCAGTAATTTTGTCAGCCCAGAAATGGCCTCAGCCTGACAACATCTCTATTGCAAACAGGTCTGGTCCTGTTGCTTTGTTTCTGTTCATTATGCCCTTATCTTTAAGATTGAAGGCCCTATAAACCTATAACAGCATGCTATTATAGGTTTATCTCACCATTAAAGTGTTCTCCGATGTGTTTCTTCAATTTTTAAAGTATCTATTTGTTTTATTATGAACATTTCCTTTTCAGAATTTATGCATCCTGTAGAGAAGGACGTTTTCTGTTTATTCTTTTTTATGAATTCATATTATGTCTATGTTTTGTACACTTTTCTCGTTGGGTTATTATTGCATTTCTTTCTAATGTTTTTGATTAGCATCCGATATGTTATAGCATTCTTTGACATTGTTTGCTGTCTCTTTTTCATCGCATTGATAATTTCCTCTGTCATCCACTTCTTTTTTTTTTTTGTCTTTCTTTTACAATTTGTAAAATGTTCACCGCTGTGATCTTGCTGCATTCCATTAAGAAGCTATTAAGTTCTTATTGTCAGTGTTGTATGAATAAACCGTATAATTAGCAAATGTTAAAGAAGAAATGGAAAAGTCTTGCATGATTTTTGTTAGAGGATGATCCAGACTTGACGTGGAAATGTAGATATCTTACGTTCTCCTTAAAGTTATAACGAGAAGGGTCAGGCATCTCGCTGATATCGAAGAGACATTGTCAATCAGGGATGCTGTTATTTACACTATTTGCATTGTTCGGACTGTTGTTCTCATCTTTGTTGTCATATTCACGACGTTTCGGCTATTGTACGCCCTGGCTTTCTTCGTGTGATTGGAATTTCCAACCGAACCCTTTATTTCGTCCACTGGGATAGATTCACTGCCTGGCCACAGCAAAAGTGAACAAAAACTTGGAGAAAGGAAATAACTGAAACTGAAACTGAGATGTCCAGAAGAGGCATGACATGTGGAACTAGAACAATCTACCCCTGTGGATGAAATAAAGGGTTCGATTCGAAATTCTATTCACCTGAAGAAGGTCGGAGAGTACAATGGCTGGCACGTCGTGAATATGATAACAAAGATGAAGACAACAGTCGGAACAATGTAAATAGTGTAAATAGTTAAAATACTTCAAATCAGAAATATAGACAGATATTGAAGGATTTTGTTTGCTATGAGGTGGAATGAATTTAATGAAAGTCTGCCTTTCTCGTCTATTTTTGTAGATTGGCTCCCTTAGCTTATATTCAGTTATGAACTCTAAGGTGTCTTAGCACTAATTTTTTTACCAGTAATATTTATTTCATTTTATGAGAAAATACGTTCATATTATTTTAATCTATAACCATCAAAATTGGTGGGGGTATTACTCGTGTGTTTGAAACGAACAGTAATGACATGTCAACCAGAAAGAGGCTACCCTATCATTGGCAGAATAAATTATCATAAAAATTTAGTCAAGCATAAAACGATCAACCAGGATGTAGTAGAAAGAAAGAGGGTTAGGAAATGACATTCATTCAGCTAACAGTCTTATTTATGTGCCGTGTCCCCTCAGGACGTAGGTGATCATGGTTTTCCAAACTTCCTATCCCTTGTAGCTCTTAATAATTTTTGTTTATCTGTTTTCCCCTAAACCCTGTTCAGTAAGTATATCATGCGATGTTTTCTATGTCTCTCTTGCTCTCAATCTGTACTGTGAGTATCAGATTTTCCAAGCCTACCTTTCTTCATTACTAGAAACTTCAACTGTCTCTTCCTGATATTAAGTTTGAGTTTTCTTTTTGTTTTTATTTTTTCATGCATCCTGTTGATGATCAACTAAAAGAGTACAAATAAGTTTTTGTGCGTGATCCTGTCTTTTATTTAGGTGGGGGGCTCCCCACTCTCCCATCCATTCACACATTCTGCCATTTATTTACACAATGTCATTGGGTAGGTCACACGCTGTTTGCCTCTGCCCATAATTCCTTCAATACATCCTGTGTTTGTTAAATTTTCCAAGTTCTCTCTCCTCATTATATGTCACAGTGATTTAAACTATGCCTCTCTGATTTTAAATATAAGTGTCGTTCTAGTTCTCTTTTTCTTTAAAACTTCCTCATTGTTCTACTGTCCAGTCCATGGTATTCTCAGCATCTGTCTGTAGAAAGACATTTCTGTCGCTTATAAAGAAATTTGTCTATTATTCACTGCCATATCGAAGGATGATATAGCTCTTCATCTCTTTTTCTTTGTTTCTAACGAAAGTTTTCTATTGCTTAATAATTTGCTTAGTTTTTGGAAAACCTCTTTCTTGATGTGCCTTCTGTCACATTTTCAGTCCTTTGTTCAGTCATCTACCCAGATAGTTAAATTCTTATACTTACTAGATTTTCATGTTTGCAATTGGAAGCGCTAGCCTTTAGCTGTCACCTTTGTTGATGATCGTGCTTTTTGTCTTTTTCTGAGTGCAGAAGCGTCTTCAGGGCCCCAAAATGATTTCTTGGTCTTTGAAAAGAAAATTGAGAAGAAACATTTACGGTTCGAATGAGTCGAATCTAAAATAGACTTAGTTGTCTTAACAATTCGAATTTCACAGACAATATTTCTCTTTCAACAGGTCATTGTATTTCCTTCTACATGGCATTTCCAATCACATAACTCTGGTGAGTTATTTTAAATTATCTTAGCACATTACAAGGTGGAATGAAGAAAAACCACAGTAAGAAGATTGTGTTGCGGCAGTTACTCAAGTAACTAGCAGAGATGACTAGAAAATCTGCATTTGAAATACTGTACTGTCTTGCTTAGCTTTGGCACTGCTGGTAAAGAAGCAACATTTTAAGCCACCAGGCAAGTTCATATTTGACCATTGACTTGACCATAAACATGAAACAATAACTGAAAATTTGTGTCGAATTAAAACATTTTGTAATGAATTTTCAGCTTTATTCGCTTGGTAACTTTCTCTTTTTATCTTTTTGTTTTACGGATAAAAATATAATTCGATTTCCTTTGCAAATTACAATCACTTATTTTACAATGTAAACAATAAAACGGTTTTTAAAACCATTTGTTTAATTTAGGCCTCCAGTGTTAAAAAAACATTTCTCTCTGAAAAGAACCGTTCATTAATCTTATCTATTGTTCCTTTTCTGCCGTGATAATCGGTTATGCTGACCCTTGCTCGACAAATAACTCTCCCTGTCATACCAAGCGGTGGTCAAACCCCTTCAACAACCCTAGTTTATTTAAATTTTCACATCTGTATTTTCTCAAAAATGTCACAAGGATCAGTGCCAGAACCATTTAGTTAGTTGTGGGTCATGTCGAGTTGAAATAAGTCTACCTAAAGCGATCTATTCATTACAATACCAAAGACCAATCGTCCATAACTTATTTGTTCTTTTCTTCGTGGAAAATTATACGTTTTTGATATATCAATTGTTCTCGTAGGTGAAAGGAGGTGAAGGCACATGAGTGCGTGGAATTATCTCTTCATGTGTGTACGTACATACGTGTGTGCCTGCACTGGATATATACACACACACACACATATATATATATATATATATATATATATATATATATATATATATATATATATATATTTCCTTATAAATATAAATTTCATACAGATTTAACATCTAACTAAAAAAAAAACTATGAAACATGTATAAAACTTGGTTTTAAGGAAAACTTTTTCCAATAATCGAAAGTAGAAAGAATGGAAACAATTTTGACATAAATATTATTTCGTCATGTTAAGTAGAAACGAATATATTTCCGTATAAACTGTTGTATACATTGGGAAAGGTTATTTCAGGGCGTGAGCAATGATGGCTCTCAACAACATTCTATCCTTTTTTGTTCTAAGCAATGATTATCCCCTTACCACCCCTCCCAGTGCCTGTTCTGCTAACCATTTACACAAGCTTGTTAGGCAGGTTACACGTTGTTTCTCTGTCCCTCTTACTTGCAATATATCTTGTGTGCGTCTGCTTCTCCAAGTCTTCTTTCCTCATTACGTGTACCCAAAATTTCAACTCATTTTTTCTGATTCTATGTATAAGCGTCCTTTTTATTTCCATTTTTCTTAAAATTTCCTTTTTTTTTCTCGCATACATCGTCCGTAGAATTGTCAGCATCTTTCTGTAAAATCAATCTTCTATTGCTTTAAATCTCCATTTTAACAGTCAGGAGAATATCTAGTATTCACTGCCATTATAGGATGATTAATATTCCACAGCAATTCAGCAATCTTTTCTTTGTTTCTAACAAAATTGTCCTGTTTATTAATACTTTGTTTAGCTTTTGGATGTGCTTCATAATTATTTTTTTTATAAGTAATGATTGTTCTATTTAAAAAAATCTTGATCAACAACAAAAATCACAAACAAGTAAATACTGTTAAAAATAAATAAAGTATTGTCTTTTATTGTGAGCCACCATACTTACAATCAGAAATCATTCGGATGCCTGTCGTTAGTCGGTAATATCATTTTATGTCACCACATTGGTCTTTGATTTGTACTGACTGGTGTTAGCCATCCATGTTACAAAAATAAATCTTTAATGTTTTAAATAAAATTTAGGAATTTTGAGGTATAATTAAATCGAGTAAAGATTAAATTATTTTCTCTAAAAGTAAAGATTATTTACTTATTATTAATATCATATTGATATTACGATTATTTTTATTTCAAATAGATTTTTTAATTTGTTTACAATATCGAGTTTTCTGCCAATCAGATCACGGTCTTGTTGAATTTTTTGACGATTTAAAAAAATTAACTTTGTAGCCGTTTAATACAACTTGAACTAATTAAGTGTTGCACGATGACAATTTGGGTTTCTCTGAGAAAATAAGAAATATCATAAGAACTCAATTTTTATCTAATAATAAATTTCGTTGATGATATATGTGCTTTAAAAATTAGGAGATAAGTTGATTCAACAACTTAGTTTTAACCATACGGTATCTTCAGGAGATTTTTATAAAAGGGATAGATAAATTCTAGAAAGGATAAAAATCGCCTAACGATACTGCAAAGTTGAAAGCAAGGCAGAGGAATCGTCTGTTCTCCTAACTTTTAAAGTTAAAATTCTGCTTGTTATTTTTTTTTTCACACGTGTATTGAGAACTTTTTAAAACTGCTGTTTCCTGGTTTAATTCAACTTTGACCATTGTTTTATGTATTATACACTCACACGCACACATACACACACAGACACAGACACACACACATACATATATATATATTTGTTTGGGGGATAACTATATATATATGTTTTATATCAAGAACAGTTTTGGTGGAAAAATGTATGAGAAAGTGAAAAACTTTTTTGTGTGACGCGTTCCGCCTTTCATTGAACAAAGTTTGTTTATGTTTATGCGACTGCTCATGCGCACGAACGCTTGAAATTTTAAATTTAGAAAAAAAAAGCTTCTTTTTTTTTTAGATTATATACTCAGAACACATTAATTTTTTCTTTTTCAAATTTTAAAATTCCCAGAGTCTGTCGTTCATGCGCATGTGTAGTCGCATTAACGTAAATAAATTTAGTCTGATGAAGTCGTAAAGGACGAAACGTGACACACGAAGACTTTTCCACTTTGTCATATATATCTGTGTGTTTGTGTATGTGTGTGTATGTGTATGTGTGTGTATGTATGTGTGTGTAAATCTAAATACCTTATAACAAAATGAAGGACAATGAAGTCGATAAGTGTGATCCTTTGAGGATTGAACTCACTACTCAGTAGTAATAGTCAACCTGACGATCTCGTTAACCATTACCACAAACCGAGATGCCTTACTCAGCGTTTTGTTGAGTTTAAGGTATTGATTTGTAGATTCGAGATAGACACATTTTCTTTTTATTTGTTTCACTCAAAAATGATATTTTTTGTTGATATCAAAATTATCTGAGTTCAAAAACTTATGTCTCATATCTCAGTAAGATTGTTGTTGTTCCATTCTGTATATAATTGATGATTGAAATACCAATAGCGCAGGACATTGATAGGAAGTCTCTAGCAAGTTCCATATGAATCTGACCTTATGATGAAGTCGTTTCAATCGACGAAATATTTAGAGTCCGAAACAGCGAAAAGCTGACTTCAAAATGTCGAGAAGACTCTTTAAGAATTGTAATTAAACATGTTTAAGTGTGAATGTGTTTACGTGCGTGCGAGTAAGCTGAAATTAGAAATAAAAACATCCCTGGCACACACAGAGACAGACTCTCTCTCTCTCTCTCTCTCTCTCTCTCTCTCTCTCTCTCTCTCTCTCTCTCTCTCTCTCATAGAAATAAGCACACCGGACGTAAAAAAATATCTTTGAAATATTCTGTAATTTTTGCAGATTTTATCTCAATTCCAAGTGCTCTAGTAATGATAGGTACAACTTTAAACTTCAAATTACACAGTTTTTATACTTATTAAACAAGGTATTTGTATTATTCTCTTTTTACTTATTCGTTTATTCTATGATCCACCATAGAATTTCTATCTCTCCTCTTTTCTTTCTCTTTTAAATGTCTATTTTCCTAGCGCATTTCGTTTTTATTATGACGTTCACAAGTAAATTATCTGACACAGATCTTCTTGCAATAGTTTTTTCTTGTTATTATTATGTACTAAAGGAAGCTTAGTTTTGGAACAAGACACCTAATAGGATCGAACTAACTCCACAGTATTAACAATGAATTAGAAAAGATATTTTTTGTGTTTCTTGTTGAATAACTTAAATATATTATGTTCGCCTAAATGTCGGCTAAAAATGCTGCCTCGTGCGGCAGTGATCGCTGTCCAATGAATATCTAAATTTGTTTGGTTGCATTTGTTCTTAATTTACGATATCTGAGCTTATAAACATCTACTTATACGCATAATTACGTACACCAACACGCCAAACGGGAAAGGTACTCATGATAGTTCTTTTATTGTAAAAATATCTCCCACGGTTTTAGACGAGCAAATTGTCCCCTAACATTTAGAGAAATGTCCTTCCGCCTACTCTTTGTCCTCGTTGACGATTTGTAATGATCAGGGGATAATTTAGACATCTATATAAGTTAGCTGGTCGCTACTAGTTACGTTGCTGAAGGCAATATAATTTGCGTGTTTTCTTTTTTTTTTTTATATATCAACAGTGAGAAGAACTAAGAGGCAGTTTAGAGAAGCTATCTGATATCTGAAAAAAAAAACAGGCCATGAGACCTACGAGATCTCGGGTAGGGATTCTTGGTGGCTTGCGGGTGAAATGAAGTGGTAAAATGAAAAGAAAAGTATTTTAAAAGAGAAAAAGAAAAGACAAATGGAGCAATGAAAAGAAACTATATTCAATAAACATACACACACACACACACACACACACACACACATATATATATATATATATATATATATATATATATATATATATATATATATATATATATATATATATATATAAAAATAATCTAAAAACAATATAAAAAAGTTTAAAGATAAAAATAAAAAAGGGAAAGTATGTAATAAAAACATGGGTAGATGAATAAATATGTAGTCTGATAAAGTCATTACTTGAAATTTTTCTTTAACCTATCTGATTAATAAGGTGCTTGATTAAGTGCATTAACAAAAATAAATAAATATTTGTTGCGTATAATAATTACGTTTCGCATCATTAGACTGGTGACATTGATTTAAGATTAGAGAAAGGATGGACAAAATGAAAGAAAATTAGCATGAAAGAAATTGATAAAAAGAAGGAAAAGCAATAAATGTTTGTAAGATAATTATGACAAGAAAAGGATGAACAAAAAAACAATATCAGGATAATTGATTAACAAATAGTGATAAAAAAAGAATCGTTCATTCAGTTAAAAACATTATTAAAATGCTCGGTTATGGTTTAATCCTTAGTAGATCTTATCACAGCAGTTTTTAGACATGAAGTCGAATAAGTGTTACAATTCAAGTTACAATAATATATTGAAATTAAAATAATTTTGAAAATTTTGATTTCGGTCAGGAAAATGGAAAAACCTCTGAAATGTGAAGATACCTAAGATATTGTTACGAGGCTTTTGGTCAGTATCAACATTATTACATTACCGGGCAAGACAGGTTCCCGGGGATCTGCCTCTCAGGTTGCATTACCGAGCAAGACAGGTTCCTTCAGGTGGCATCTCCTTACTGCACTAACGGGGTAATGTCAGTGGTTATATCCTGAGGTCTACGGTAACAATTATTTTTGCCACGATCCACACCCACGTGTTTGAGAACCCAGACAAAACTACCCATGAGTTATGTTTGCCCGCATTGCGATTCACATGCCATAATATTACTTAAGAGACTTTAAAGAATAAAGCACACACACACACTTACCTATATATATATATATATATATATATATATATATATATATATATATATATATATATATTCAACATCATCATTTACTCACTTTTGTTTATTAGACCATAATTTACCTTGACCTTTCAGTTAACTTGATGAATATTTATGAGCGTCTCTTAAACAAAAATTATGAAAAAATAACATTTTTAATTTTGTTTATAAATACTTGTTGCAAAATAAAAACAAAAGGCTTGCCTTGACGGTGGAGTAATGGATAGCGGCTCGGATTGAAGAATCGGAGTGCCGAGTTCGAATTCCAGTCAGATCCATTACGTACGAAAAGTATGAATCCTCTTCTTCTCGCCCTTTGGGTAAATTGCCTTGAATGGCAATTGATCTACCGTAGAAAGAAATGGAAACCTCCTGCGGGAAAAAAATCTACTTCGTCAGTCATGTATTGAAAGATACATGATCGCCTAAGCGTGTATCACGCATGGCACATAATTCCATCATTCATTTACAGATATATTACAGTTATAGCTGAGTTTTTTTGCATATGCACAGAACATATAATGACTACTTGCATGAGAAAACTTCTTTCTTTATTTATTTATTTCTCTCTCTGTCTCTCTCTCTCTCTCTCTCTCTCTCTCTCTCTCTCTTTGTCCTTTTTTTCATTCTCTGTAACCGCTTTCCTTCCTTCCCTGTCCATTACATTCCATTTCTCTTTCTTTCAACGAATGTATTGTGAATTATAGGAAAAACTTACTTCGGGAGAATAAATCTATGAATGCGATGACATCATATTCATTGTACAATGAAAAATGGAAAACAGCAAATGAAATTAAAACAAGAAAAATAAGCCCTTTTATAGTTTTATCTTTTTCTTTTTTTTTTTTCAATTTTTGTAGTTCATAAAGAAATACTTGGAAATTACCCGAAATACAATGGAAATATTACGGATACCAGCTTCCCAGTTGGCAATGTACCGTTTTTTTGGCATGTAACACAGATATCTTCTTTTGAGCTTTATGACTTTGCTAGCGTGCTAATGACATTTTTGTCCTTTTTGCAGTTTAGCGTATCGCGTCGAAATGCATACAAACATTATTTACATTATTTACGTTAGCAAAAAAAAAAAAAAAAAAAAAAAAGTATTCTATTCTGCTTTCCATTTTATTAGGGCAAGATCCGTAAATCCTGTTTTATTTCTCTGAAAGACTTTGTTATTATCTAAACACCTTTCTTTTAGGATGGCTTAATGGTTGCGCTAGTTCATTCACCACAGGTGACAATGGTCAGTGCTTAGACCTAGAGGGAAAAAACCAGGGTTTTAAATGCTAATACTCAAATCTAAAAGACTGGCATAACGCAATCTCACTTTCATCTATTTCGATTTGTGTTGCAAAAATATATATTTGTATAAAATATTTATATTTTGTAAATGCATTTAGAAATGTTATTGATATTATAGCGTCACTTGATCGTTTGGATATATTTCTTCTTCTACTTCTTATTGTTATTATTATCAGTATTAGTACTAGTAGTAGTAGCGGTACGAGTAGTTTTTCTTATTGTTGTTGTGTTGTATTAATGGCAGTAATAGGCTATTTACCCTTTCTAGTTTTTCACATTCAATCATTAACTACACCAATAGAATTGATTTATTTTCAATGTTTCTGCTGTTATTATTTCTGTTCCCATTTATTCCAAACAACCCTACAACACCAAAATGCTACCATTACTTACAAAACCACCTCCACTACTATCATCAGTACTGCCATAGTGACGACAGTACATCTACTTCTTCTGTTGTCTTCGATGCAGCCAAAGTTGCTGCGACTGCCACTATTCGCCGGATGCAGCATTGGCATCGCCAGATACCCGTGCAAACGTCAACTTAAAGTCACCAGAAGACCACTGTAGGGTCCCCCGACCCTCGTTTGTACGCAATTCTCCATTATAATAGCCGTCCGAATGTGAATTTAACACCAGCGCGCAGCCAACTTCCGCCGAGAGGTGTCGCTTGCCAACAATGCGAACTGGTGCGTTAATGAGGACCAATATGGCCGCCATTGGAGATCGACCGGAAGTGCTCTTAGGAGAAGCGGGAGCTTTGCCGTCCGCCCGGTATGTAAGTTGTACGCCAAATCGACAAAGATTGGCGAGGAAAAGGAACGCTTTTGTGACACCGGCAAAATTTGGAAGGAGAAAAAGGAAAGATGGCGCCCAAGACTGAGGATGGAGTTAGTAGCCGTCAGCAATTCTTTAGGTTCGAACAAAAGCGACCAAATAAATATGGAGAATATGTTTGGGCGAATTTCGTTTTAATAAGCACTAAATGTTTTCCAGCCAACACAAGGATGACAAGTGGTCGAGACGATGGCGGAAGTCACAAAGGTTGAAAGATACGGAAAAGAACAGATACATGTAATGCACAATTTAAATACTATTTATATGTACATAGTTGGTCATACGCAAATGACTGTACATGTATTGTCATAAGCAAACTGAATATATATGTGTGCGTATGTGTGTGTGTACATGTAGGTAGGGCATATATATCTGCACAGTCACTTTTAAAACCCGCAATTTGTGTACATTCTCTTTTGCGAACAATTTTCTATAAATACATAATGATGAATTACATACACATAGATGAATGTAAATACAATTGAGCATGGAAGAATGAGAATCGACACACATATACAGGAAAAGCATTGCTTATCTTTAATCGGTTATATATATATATATATATATATATACTACAGTTCAAAAGGTTGAGGATTCCCCTAATAAATAATTTTCTTAATTTGCCCTGAAATAGTTGTTTTGTAATAAAAATAACAGAAAATTATCATACACGGTTAAAAAAGTGAGAAGTTAATTTTTATTAGAAATTTTATTATGACAAAAAGAAAAAAAAATCATTTTATGATTAAATTTTGCTCTCATCAAAATATCCTCCTTTAACCTTGATTACTGCACCACAAATTTTTGTATCCGTTACAGAGTTTCTTATAGAAGAAGTTTGATAACTGATTCCATTCTTTTTTCAATATCAGTAAGCATTCTTTTTCATTTTTTGTTTTTCACTCTTCTCTCAAGTTCATCCCAGGCTAATTCTGAGGGTGGCTTCAAGCTTTTGAACTGTAGTGTATATCTGGCAAAATGGCAAAAGTTTTGTCTTAAAATGTCCGTAATATATATATATACCGAACTCTCCTGTCGTTTTCGATGTATGAGGGTACAGCAGTACCGAACACAGAGACTACGCGTATATATGATTTGATTATAGTGTTGAACGCTTATTCAGGACCAACTACAATTTTTATAAGAGCCGAATACAAAGAATGGTGCTCAGTGTGCCCCAACGCCCTCAAACCTCCTCGGTTTTGGGATTCAGAGTTGTCCTTCTATCATACCGGTTGACACTCGTTCTCAGATATTTACTGGGTCAATATATATGAATCTATCCCACCCTCCATCTATGAGCGTGCGTGATAAAAAGATTGATTCAAACCTTTTCACAAGACTATTTACACCTAAGTGAATGTAATGGATTCGACTGAAATTCAAACTTGGCTCTTCGATTCCTCAATCCAAGGCGCTATCCATTATTCCACTTTGGCTGTCTGTGAATGTGTATGTGTGCGCGTGCGTGTGTGTATGCATATGTGTGTATGTGCGTGCGTGTGTGCGCGTTCGTGTGTGTGTGCGCGTTCGTGTGAACGTGTAAAGAGACATTAATACCTCATACCTCATGACAAACAAAAAGAATACTGTCAAAATGAACTTATTTCAAAGTAATTACCTCCGGACGCGTGTCAATTCGTATAAACGCTTCTATCAATCAAAAACATTTTTCAAATTTTCTACACACTTTAAATTTATGCATTTATACAGGTAAACAGTTCGTCTACAAACACTGCCAGGTAAATATTAAAATTTTCACTTATTTTTTATTAGAATCCATCTGATTATTACCGCTTTTTATCAAAACACTCTGGCGCTATTCATTCTTCATAATTACTAGCTTGACTCTTTATTATTGTTAATCTTCATCACATCATTCTGTGTTGACACACATTATATTATAATTATTATTATTAATTTTAGGCTTACGGTCATATCACGTTCAAACACCGAAGTTAAGTAACATCTACCTGGTCAATACCTAGATGGGTGACCGATTGCAAGCTCGGGTGTGCGGCTAGCGTAATGGGTAAAAGGTTCGGAATTGTAAATCGGAGAGCCGAGTTTCAATTCCAGTCGTTTTTTTTCTCTTTTCACTTACGCGCAAATGAACTTGGGGAAATTTTAAATCCACTTAACTCTGTTATATTCAGTGTATGAAAATGTATCAATTTTTTTTAGATAAAAGTTGCATGATTTTCTGATATTCAATCGATTTTATATAGTTTGAATTCAAGAAAAGAAAGTTGTGGTAATGAAAGACGTCAGGGTAAATAATTTTATACTATTCGCCTTTTCTATTTCTCTGCCTATCCTGTTTTTTTTGTTTTTATTGTCTTCTACATAAGACTGGCGTATGTCTACTTCACACGTATACATTTTTTATGACAAAAATATCATAAAAGTTTATATTTTTCAATTAAGACACCTTTATTCTCTTCTACCTGTTCGCTTACACAAATCCATTTTCATATATCTATCTACATTCACTCAAAACTTGTTATTAGAAAAATCTTGTATAAATATGGTGTTCTATGATTTCATCAAATTCAAAAGTGTAATTCATTCTGATGAATAATTTAAAATAAACATTTTTTCCGGAGTCCGCACTTACCGCTGCTTTAATTCAAAATTACCCATTTTTCTTTTGTTGTCACTTAAGATCAATGACCCAAAAGCGACATTCTAAGGCAAAATCTCATCTGTTGTCTCAAATAAAGAAAATTCTATAAATTCCAGAAGTATGCATCACAAACCCATATCGAAAAGCGAAATAGTTTCGCTTGTTTTTTGCACATTGTTTCATTATTTTCCATAATTAGACTGAAAGTATATTTTAATTAAATATATACTTATAATGGTATAACTGACTGTATCATTTCATTCTTCATTCATTTTAGTAATTATGGCTAAAGAAGCATTCTTTTAACCAGGTATATAATCACATAACATCACAGACAAGTCTTTAGAAACAAGACCTATCATTTATCAAGGTAGATTTTAAACTCGCTTTCATTGAAAAATTATCACTAATATATTACAGATAATGAATTAAGATTTATACAGTTTAATATTCTTGATGTTGTGATTTTATTCCAAATATCATTGATTTCAGATCCCGTAATCTCTTCTTTCTCAATGCTTGTTTTTGTTGAAGTAAATCATTTTGTGTGAGAATGATAAACAAATATGAAATGTGTGAATAAACGTTAAGTAAACAAGCTAAAATAAAATTCTACTAAGAACGTATAGCATCTACGTGACATAGGTTAAACGAACAGACTGTTCAATCCTACGAGATCGTTCAGAAAAGATAAGAAACCTAACGAAAAAGCGTTGATGCTTTTTTCTTGTTTTTAATTTGTTTTATATTTTAACTATATATTATTATTATTTTTTTTTTACTTTTTTATCATACGGTTCTTCCTGTCTTTTTGTATCATTGCTTTTTTCCCCCAACATAGGCCACTGTCAGACAATCCAGTGGATACGATTTCCCTTGTCTTGCTTATTCGAAGCGGAAAAGAACGGGGATTTCACATGCGGCTTTCACTGGACAGTACAAAGCAGCCGCAAAAAGCGAACGGAAATGACGGAGTCGGACGCTTTCTTCATGTGCGCTTGCTCCGCCGCAGTAGGCCGACCCAGGAACGACTAGTTCCGGTCGGAGTTGGCCTCTGCCGCCTGCCACCAAGAGTCTCACGCAGTTCTGCAAACGTTTGATTATGGCGTGCAACGGATATGACCCCAGCCATGGCCAGGTCGTCTGAACATTGCTCATTAAAGAGAGAACTTTTTGCACTGCGCCCGGTGGACCTAGTGTGGAAGATACTCAACTGATGCTGATGATGATGATGATGATCATCATCATCATGTAGGCGCTGGTGAAAGTGGAAAAATTGCAGACGTGAATAGTTTTGTCCGTGCGAAAATATGGCACTTGATAAAAAGAAAATGTGAGAGGAATGAACCAAAAGACCGAAATTTATGATATCAAAGAATTATGTTTTCTTTTTTAGATTTTATCTTAATTTTTAAATATATATATATAAATATGACTGCAATAAAAGCATCTTTTTGTGTGGTGGGACATTTTTTATAATCTATATGGATATGAATGTATTCGTGCAATCTCTAAAATAATATATTCGAAAAAAGTTAAGGAATTAAATTAAATGTTGAAAACAGATGATTGTTTCGCTTGATTCAGGATTTTTCACACATTAATCGTTTGTTTTTGTTTCGTGCATGTATGTATGTATGAATCACTGAATCTTGCAAATATCAATACATATTTAGCTTTATTTCTGAGATGAGTTATTGTAACTATTTATACTATCGGTCAGACTGTTGTCCTCATCTTTATTGTCAGATTCACAACGTTTCGGCCATTTTATGTTCCGGCCTTCTTCAGGTGATATTTGTTTGAATTTTGAACCGAACACAGAATAGTCAATCTGTATGTTGGTGTTTCTGAAGATTGGTTCGATGACGTTTGTGTAGACGTTCTTCCCTAAAATGGCTGCCATATAACCATCACATTCTTGGGTCACCCAATAAATTCATTGAGAATCTGTTCCTTTTCCTCCACCCACCGCTTGCAAATATCGTAACAGGGATTAGCAAAGATCAAGTTCGTCTCCCACAGTTTGTTTCAATGAACAATGTAAATAGTGTAAATAATTACCAGTACATATGATTAGGAAATCCATGCACAAGATCGCGCCAAATATCAGAAGATTCAAGATGGAAAATTTACTTTCGGCAGTTTTATAGTTCTCGGATTGTAGTTGCAAAGGAAAAGCTGAAAAGAAACGTTCGAAAAAGTCTTGATATAGGGACTTTCAGACTATATAAGTGACCCACATGACCTGATTTCCGATGTTTTGTGGTCGCCTTTGCTTGGGTAAAGCATGAAATTTAAATCATATGGGAAATCATCGTACCAGAGGACTGAGCAACTATAAAATGGTATTAAGTACTGAGAATCCATGTCTCACTTATGCGGAAGTGTTTGCAATTCAGCTGGTGGACTGAAAAGACATCACAATAAAATGAGTTTCTCGTGTCTGCCAAATTTGTGCCACGGGTTTTAAGGGTTTAAAGAAACGCATCCATTTAAAACTACGTCTTACAATGATATCGTATGATAGTGTGTAAGTATTTCTTTCTCACATTTCTTAACATTAATAAATATCAGATTATAAATTGTTGGATTTTTGGGTTTCTAAAATTCCAGTCAACCCCTCCTCATTATCTCTCTTGTCCATATGTGTTTCATTGACTGCATTTTTTCTTATGTTTGTTGTGATATAAAATCAGAAGAAACACTTCAGTCGTATCGTGGCCCAATAAAAAGATTATCTGCAACGAATAACATTGAATAAGAAAATCCTCCCTAAAAATAATCATGGTAATAATTGAAGCGATTTACTTATGACAATGATAATCGCGAAGCCAGTAAGCGTAGAAAGTATTTTCTTATCTGTGTTGATATACACTTTTATAAGGACATACATACTGCACTTATGAATTTCTGTCACTATGCACTTTATGTGCATGTAGTGAGGGTCTGTTCTTTCATTTGTGTCGTATTTGTAAGGATTGAGTTCTTGAAAAAGAAAAGAAAAAGAAAACCTTGTAATAGTTAATGCGTAATGATGTTTAGAAAATTATTTATCTGTAACAATTTGATAATATGGATAACAACTACGATAATGATAATAATAATAATAATAATAATAATAGAATATTGAGGAGAGTGCTAGAGTAATACTGAGACTTTCTGTTATGTGAATTCTAATGAAAGGTTCTAGTGTGAAAACTCAATGAATAAATAAGGAAAGAAGCGAAGTGTATAAGAAAAACAAACCAGGTTTGGAAATCAAATTAGAAAGACTATTCTTGGAGATACTTCGTAACAGAGATTCTTTAAAAATTAAACAACATTAATAAATCACGCACCAGAATATTAGAAATGTAACTGAAATACTCATTGTAGACAAAACGAAAAAGATTGGCTGAAGATGCAAAACTAAAAACGTATAAACAGTGGATTGCACAATAAACGCAAAACTGTAATTTCAAAAACATCGAAGGCTCGTTTTGCTACAATATAAACGGAGAAAAGTGAAAAAAAGACTAGAGAGAAATATGATAATACTAGAAGTGTTAGAACAAAATGACTAAACGGTTAAGAAAAATTAAAAGACCTTCTAAATATAGAAGAGGGAAGAATCGTCGAAATGAATTCCACTGTTCTGAGAAAAAAAAAAAAAAACACACATTTTGGGCAACATACTGAAAGTGACCCAAAACTCCGGATTTAAGAAACTCAAAAAGCTGCATAGAAGACTTGTTCTTCATTTATATGCTTTGTCTCTTCAGGACATGAGCAATCATATTCTTCTCTTTTGTTGACCCTTTACCATCCCTTCTTCCTCTTGTAGCCCCATCACTTCACACTCCTCTGCTTTTCTTGCCTTCAAAATACCCGTGAGGGTTATATTCTCCAGGTCCTCTTTCCTCATCATATATATTACTGATTGCATGTATAAGTTTCTCCTGTTTTCCTTAAAACTCCACCGTTGTTCCATGGGATTTCAGTATTTCTCGATAGAACCACATCTCCCTCTCTTCACGTCTCCTCGTCATCTATGAAGAGATTATCCAGCATTCACTGCCATATCGGAAATTAGATATTACATAGCAGTTCAGCCCATTTTTTGTTTCTCATGAAATTAAGAACTTTTAATTGCATATCTATCGCTGATGTGACAAATCCAGAGCTGACAAAAATTCTGTCATTCTATGAAAAGCGATGAACGGAAAAGTAGAAAATTCAATCAATCAAATGAATGTGAAATAAATTAAATCATAATGAAAAACTAGCGCAGTTGAATGGATTAACAAATGAAAAACGTTTTATGTGATCCTCTAAACCTGGATCATAGGTTTTATAATATTCAAGTTCAACGGGGTAGCCGTAAAATCTATATGGATCTGTAAGTAGAGTAACGGTTATCGGCGCGAAAAGTGGAATCGGCGAGCCGAGTTCAAATTCCGGGTTCGTCGACTGCGTTCACTTTCGCACAAATGTCCATAGGAAAGACATGTCTCCCTCCTGCTATAGGTTAAATATTAGGGTAGACTGAGTTTTATAGCTTTAGGTGATAAAAGAAGGAAAACTGAATTCCAGTCCTTGGAGAAAACCACGGAAAACTCTCCATTATCTTTGCTAAGAAGATAAGAAAATCCCCTTATTATAAAGGAGGGGAATCTGTGGAGATCCATGATCAATTTCTTATGTTAAATAATTGAAGTTGATTACATTATTTATGCACTAGATACCCATTTTATAATTTTAAGTACTGAATGGGACGTCAGCTTCTATTTTAGAGGATGACTGCATAATCATTAGGGTATTTGATTTGTGTAGACATGTAGACAAAGAGACCTGCATATGTGAAAAGTTTCATCCTGGTGGGTTCCTCGATTGTTCATACCTTTCCAGAAGGAATCTAGTATCAGTTGCTCCCTTGAAATCTTGGCCTTACGTGTGGAAAACCAGAGAAACATTTTATTCTACTAATTATCAAGAATGAAATATAGATTCATTAATTTGACCTTGAGATAAAAAACAGTCCCCATAACTGAGACTTATTGTGCCTCCATGCTATTGAGATTACGGGAATTTTTCTCCATTTCCATTATTTTCTGTCCTGGAACCAAGTGATTTCTAGCTTTTGCTTTCCATGAAGCTATATTTGAAAGGTTTTTTACTTTCAGGATGATGGCATTGATTAATGAAATGCAGAATTAGCGGCAGTTCCAACCTGCGCAGTTCTATAGGGAAGGACTAAGTGTAGGAAAACTCTGAATTACAAACCGTGGAGAACGTAACGGGAAACCACTCCACTATCTTTTCCCCAAAAGTTAAGGTAATTCACTGATAAAAAAAATTAACGGAACCTGTAGAAAGTCATGATTGCCTACGTTCTGTAAAGACGTAGTATCTTAAAAATATTAAGGATGATAGTTACAATAACATAACCCACAGTTTATCAATGACAATGGCAGCATTATTAGTCGTGGTAATAAAGGAAAACTATCAGCAAAATAATAAGAAAGCTAATAATTTTAACTACGCTAAACAAATATGTGAAAACAATAATAGAAAGATTGTCGTATGCCTGGATCTATTTTACCAGTAGAAAGTGCGATTTACACGATGACCGTAGTGCGAAAAGTGAAGGGAAAAAAAAATATGAAAGAAGGGTTAGTAGTCTACCGTCGTGTTGTCGACTTGAAACAAGAACGTATTTCTATTAACAATAAGACGCTACACTGAAGTTCGATATATGCTTCATCGTTTGAATCGCTCTCGTTGGGACAAGGAAAGTAGAGTAAAATATGACATGAGAAAGAGGAAGAAGCAATCGTGATGTTTCAGTTGCGTTCAGTGGCGAGAACGGGGAGAAAAAAAAAACAAATATGTACGTTAAGTGAAATTACAGACGCTGTTCAAAGATCAGCAACAGGAAATTAGATTCGAATTGATATCGCAGAGGATTTTACATTTATCATTTTTCTTTAATTGGAAACATTGATTTGCAATTGTAATTCTAAAATAACAATTTATCCCATCCCATTAGGTAATGTTAATTCCGTAAACAAATGAAAGAGTTGTTTTCAATATAATTTCAAATGCAAAGTATATTAATGCACACGTTATATATATATATATATATATATATATATATATATATATATATATATGGACAAAGTCCGACAATTATTTTAAGACATTTTATGTTTATACATTCTTTTATAGATGGTATTTATCAATTCACCCACAAATTGAATGTGGCACAAGGCCTTTTTAATGTGGGTATGTCTGAGCCCGTAGGCCCAGCCAAAAATAAAACCATCTAAACCCGTCCAAGCGGGCTAGTTCCGTCAACCTCCCGAACGAAACCCCACCCTTCGGCGGAGCTTCGTCCGGTTCCCCTCTGCAAGCAGAGTTCGACAGACACCCGGCAGCTTACTTTTTCCTATAGATGGATATTTATCAATTCACCCACAGGAATTGAATGCGGCACAAGAATGTCTGGAGCCCGTAGGCCCAGCCAAAAAATAAAACCCATCTAAACCCGTCCAAGCCTTTCCGTCAACCTCCCCGTTCGGCGGATTCGTCCGAGCAGAGAGTTCGACGAACACCCGACCAAAAATAAAACCCAGCCACCGGGCCGAGCGGGTATTCTTTTTTAGATGGTATTTATCAATTCACCCACAGGAATTGAATGTGGCACAAGCCTTTTTAATGTGGGTATGTCTGAGCCCGTCCCAGCCAAAAATAAAACCCATCTAAACCCGTCCAAGCAGGCTAGTTCAAATCAACCTCCCCGAACGAAACCCCACCCTTCGGCGGAGCTTCGTCCGGGTTCCTCTCTGCAAGCAGAGAGTTCGACGAACACCTCTGCTCACAAAGCGCAGATACTACACTTTGATGGTATTTATCAATTCACCCACAGGAATTGAATGTGGCACAAGAATGTGGGTATGTCCGACCCGTAGGCCCAGCCAAAAAATAAACCCATCTAAACCCGCCAGATAACCTCCCGAACGAAACCCCCACCCTTCGATTCGTCTAAGCAGAGAGTTCACCACCAGGCTCGGCAGCTCACAAAGCGCAGATACTACACTTTGATGGTATTTATCAATTCACCCACAGGAATTGAATAAACAAGGCCTTTTTAATGTGGGTATGTCCGAAGGCCCAGCCAAAATAAAACCCATCTAAACCCGACCAAGCGGGCTAGTTCCGTCAACCTCCCCGAACGAAACCCCACCCTTCGGCGGAGCTTCGTCCGGGTTCCTCTCTGCAAGCAGAAACATCGGCAGCTCACAAAGACAGATACTACACTTTGATCCTAGCCACCGGGTAAATTTCTGTTTATAATAAATAGTATTAAACAACATTTACCGGCCTGAATATCCGAGAAATTTTCACAGAAAATCGGATGACGAATATTTTCTTTAAAAGAATATATATATATATATATATATATATATATATATATATATATATATATATATATATATATATATATATATATATATAAAAAAGCTGCGATTAAGCTTTTTATTTACATTTTCTTGTTTTTCTTTCTGGACACAGAGTGTATAGAAACTGTTCAAGATGTAATTCCAAGTGCTTTCGGCTGTAAACAGATAAACATAGTTTTTGTTTTTTTGTTTTTCTTTTTACTAACAGTTATTAACGAAACCAAACATTCCTGACCAAAGAATTGGTAATGATAAATAAAATCACTAATATTGGACGAATTGATCGTCATATATTTATGACTAGCAGTAATGATGATGGTTATGGTGAAATTAACCGTTTCCCTACAGAAAACAATCGCTATTCATTGAAACTTGACGTTACTTCTGGCT
Organism: Acanthosepion pharaonis; assembly: GCA_903632075.3. Taxonomy (NCBI): domain Eukaryota; kingdom Metazoa; phylum Mollusca; class Cephalopoda; order Sepiida; family Sepiidae; genus Acanthosepion; species Acanthosepion pharaonis. Next base: position 1,952,400 of record CAHIKZ030000187.1, on the reverse strand, counting down.
AAAATTATCAGAAAATTAGACTTGTCAAGTCCATTACCTGCTATCACTCTTTCTAGTATTGAGATGGTAGGTTACTTCCTGGAGCAAATCCATTCGAATTTACGCAAACACAAAAGTCAACCTTAATAAGAAAAACTGAAAGAATCAGTTCCGTTCGAAAGCAGTGAGTGAGAATCGAGACTTTGAGTTAATTTAATGTTATAAACTCTGTGTCTTTTTTTTTTTTTTATTTTATTGTTTTCTTTTTACACAAGTGATGAGTTGCATTTTACAACATCGTTATTCATTCGTTTTTCCAGGAGTGTAAAAGCCAACACACACACACACACACACACACACACACACACACACACACACACACACACACACACACACACACACACACACACATAGATATTTTCCGCTACACTCTGTCTGTGTCTGGTTAATATTTTATAGCAGATTTTGCCTTTCCCTTGAGGTGTGTGCAGCACCAGGCGGCATTTATTTAAGAATGTTTATTTTGCATTTTATGTAATATTATTTTGTTATTATTTTATTTCCTTTGATTTCTGGTGTAAACTCATTTTTTCTAGACCCCAATCAGAGACCAATGTTCAGAAATTAGACATTTTTTTTAGGAAAAAAACAACCTAAGATCACATATATTTTACATAGTTACGGCCTTTAATAAGATGTAGGCTGTACTTTTGAGTACAATTTTTTGTATTTCTTTAAGGTATGGGCTACCAGGAATCCCTTCAATGAGTTTATCGAAACATTTTCCAATCAATCCGACTTCACCAACTATAAATGGAATTGTTGATGTCCTCATCTGTCACATTTTTGAGACTTCGATTTCAAGGTATTAAGATTTTTTGAAAATCTTCAAAAATACATTACCGTCTACAGAGACTGTCATATGTCAATAAGAAGGCACATTAGTTTTTGCTGTCTCTGATTACGATGTCTGAGTGATTATATTTTTATTATTATTATTATTCCTAACACTGAGTCTTGTTGCTGCATTTGTTCGACTAATGCTTGACCGTCGACAAACTTTGATAGTGCAGTAGCGTACACTTACTCATGATGTTCGATTCGATGAGAATTGAGTGTCGAATGCAATAAGAAAACAGTCTAAGAAAGGCGAGAATAGAAAATCACCCAAGCAAGTTAATTGGCTCAGCCGACGATAAGCACAGACGATAAAATTGGATTCAGTGCACCGGAGTGTGAAAGAAAAAAAACTTTTGCGGCAGGCCTGAAGGTGGAGTGGGAATAATGACAAAAGTTTCATGTAGGATTTGGTCGCAATGAGTCCAAAAGGAGAAAAAAAAATTAAAAAGATATCTTATATGTAAGATACATATACATTCATTATATATATATATATATATATATATATATATATATATATATATATGTATGTGTGTGTGTGTGTATAATGCGAAAATATTTCTGCGTGTGTGTATAGATAAAGGTTATACAATGATTATCTTAATGCATGTATATAATTATATTATAATTTAATTGTGCAAGAATTTTAGATGAAAGAAAATAGAATTTATTCGACAAGGAAAGGAAAGAATGAAATTAGCGAAAGTCTAGAAAGACGCTCTGATGATTGAACACAGGACGACAAAGGATGAGAATGAAAAGCTAACGATGACATCTACAACAATAAATACAATAAAAACAATGAAATCAATAAAGTAACCACCAACATAAAGAAAGCAAAAACATCAATCATATAAAATAAACAAAGACACACAAAAGAAGGTAAAAAGTAAATTTCTGGGAACCAGAACAAAATTTGAAGCTAATCTTCCAAAAATGTTTCTCCCATTTTGATTCCAACATCTGGTGGAATTATAAATGAGAAGAAAGAAATCAATTATTTTCTTACAGTCTTATAAATCGCTACCGGCAATAATGGTATCATATTCTCTTCTTTTCTCTCTCTCTCTATATATATCTCTTTTTCTCTCTCTCTCTCTCTCTCTCTCTCTCTCTCTCTCTCTCCCACAACCACATTCTTTTCCTCTTCTATCTCTCTTTCTCTTTCTCACTCTCTCTTTCTCTCTCTCTCTTTCACATCTATTCTCAATTCTGTTCCTTCTTTTTCATTGACTCCTGTCCTATTCTATGTCACACAAAATTTTCCTCCACCTCTACCTTCTTCTTCTTCTTCTTATTATTATTATTATTAGTAGTAGTAGTAGTAGTAGTAGTATTTGTAGTAGTAGTAGTAGTAGTAGTAGTAGTAGTAACTATATTGTTGCTGTTGTTGTTTTGATGATGATGATGATGATGATATCATCCTTGGCGTGATAGTGACGTTGTGGGTTTTCCCACCATCGCTATTGTTTTTTGTTGTTTGAGATTTAACTTTTTAATATTTGCCAATGACTTTGTGAGTGTGATTTTTTTAAGTTATATTTTTTTAAGAAACATGTCGCTTTCTTTCTAACGTGTATTAAAAGGAAATAACTGTCTGTTTGTTATGTGTCCCTTGTTTTCTTATGCTGACCAAATCGAAAGTGTCATTCCACACGTCTCTCCTTTAACATCCGTTTGCCTTGGTTCCGAGAAAGTTAACGTCGAAGACAACAACAGCCATTAAATTTTCATTTCTACTTCGACACACCCTGTGGGAACCTCTGAACGCATAAGACGAACAGGGGAAATTGAAATTGAACTATTCATTTAATAATAAAAAAAAAATGTTATTGGGAACAGAAGGAATGATCTTGATCATAAGAATTGTCCTCATAATATTTTTTTAATCAGTGTCATCCCAGCCAAGTCAGTACAGCCACTAATACGCAAGAGGTTACAGAGTGTGGAGGAATTAGGAACAGAAACATTAGTAATGAATAGAAAGAGAAAAAAGCAATCAGGACAGTAGATAGCGATTGATATTGTATTTAAATGTTTGCAGATGAATTTGGTTTTAAAGCATGGAGCGGGGAGGAAATTCCACAAGTGAGAAGTGCGAGAGAAGAAACTGTTAGCATAGAACTTACGGCTGCATCTAGCCAGCTCAACAGTAAATTGACGAGATCTCGCCACAAGTCTATTATTGTGCTAAAATTCAAACAGACTATGTACCTTAGCGAAAAGTCGTCCGAACAATTACCATGAAAGAATTTATAAAAAAAAAATGGCGCAGACAAGGCAAACTTACGGCAGTGGGCAACTGGCTGAAGCCGAGCTGCTACACCAGTACCAATAATATTGCTGATTCTTCTTTAGATCTTATCAAGGAGCACAAGGTAAATCGTAGGGGTACCGCATCATATATGGTAGCAAAATTCTAAGCATGGACGAATGGTAGACGTATAGATATGCAAGACAGATTCAGTAGAGAAGAATTGTCTCGCCCGACAAAGTGAGCTGACTTTCTTACTTGGCAATGGATTCAATATAATAGTTCCATTACATGTCAGGTGAGAACGTTTGCCAGAGAAAGCGCAATGAGTCGCTTTACAAGGGCAAAAATCATTTTTGGTTGATTACTACTGATATTTTAGTGTTTTTATTTTTTTATTTCCTTAGTTTTTAGTGTTAAATAAAAACGTTTGATAAAGAGCAACAAAAGAAAAGGATGACAAGGTTTCATCTAAGCCACTGGCAACCATACCCTTTTTTTTCTGGAACACATTTTCGGAATAAAAATTTGCTTGTGCCTCACCAAATTTATGAGATAAAAAGTACATTAAAAATAGAAAAAGCAGAGTGAGTGCTAAAGGGAGATAGCCACGGATTTGAAATCAGAATATTATCATTGATAAATCTCTCCTCCAATTTACAGACCCTAATTACTAAATTCTTAATACTTGATATAATGCAAAAATATCACAATGATAAAATCGGTCAGTAATTATTTATGACTATTTATAATAGACTCAATGCGATTACAAGTAATCCATAATATTTTAAATTTTGAAATCATATTTATTTTTGGCATATTAATTTTTTTAAACCGTTTCTAAATCATTGATTGTCATTCCGCCTCACTTGATATCCTCTTCCACCTCATTGTTTGGAAACTACTGATCTAAGGAATCCAAATATTTCAATTATTTACATGCAGACTATTGTCCTCATCTTTGTTGTTGTTCAGTCAGTCAGTTATTTGCCATGCATGATACATGACTGACGAGGCAGATTTATTTCTGCGGTAGACCAGTTGCCATCCAAGGCTATAGAACCCGGTCTGTCCTGATATTTACCCATAGTATTAGCATTAGCATGTAATGGATTCGACTAAAATTCGATTCCTCAATCCGAGCCGGTATCCATTACACTACCGCTACCTCCTCCTAATTATCACAACATTTTTATGGCAGTTATCGCCTCTAGCCTTCATCAGGTGCATGTCGATTCCGGTAACAGGGCAACCATTTTAAGAAGTAGCTTTGTTATTCGATCTTTTGTTCATCGTCCAACGACTTTATTATGATTATTTATTAAGGATGCTTCTTCACAAATAAACATAAGCCGTTATACGATTAACGAAACATCGTATAACAATTCTTATGTTTATTTGTTAAGGAAAGTCACAAAGATTACACAATTTTCGTCATCTTTTCTATATTTCAACATTTTCGACATTGGTTCCTTCAGAGATATTTAAAAAGGCACAGATTCAGAAGATCAGCAGAATTTTCTTCTATTTCCCAAAGCTTTTATTTAAGGCACGAACGATTCAAAAACCCATGTTTTTAAACCACACACAATTTGTGTAACCTCCTTGGTAGATGATTTAAAAAATAATATCCCTCCAATCCCTAAATAAACGGGGAATACCTTTCCAACTCTGGATGAGATTTTCTCTTTTTCCATCTTTTCCTTTAATACGTAATTATTGTAAATAGTAAACGCTTTTTCCAATCTTTCCTGAGTTGGAAAGCGCTCTTAAGTAGAATCCTAGGATTACTTCGAATTTACCTTGTTTTTGTGATATAAGTAGAAGTGTGTGACGCTGTTTTTATTTGCGGATTGTCAGTTGTATTTAAGATTGCTTATTAACATTACATCGAAAAATGATAAAATATGATCTGATTCTGTTTCCCAAGTGAAATCGATTGTATTTTCTATGCTGTTTAATTTATCTAGAAATAGAAAAAAAATGTCGGACTGGACACAATAACATCTTGTCAAAACCAGAGTCAGATCGACTATTTTGAACTATCAATAACATCAAACATAAGCAGATCGACAATCTACATCACAAATTAAAACCTCTATGCATAAACATTAAATAAAAAATAATTGAAAACAATTTTAAACTCTTTCAATACCCGAATTATTTCCAGTATAATGCTAAACGCAAAATCTACAAAATCCACCGAAGAAAAATAGAAAAATCCCAACAAATAATAATCCAAATAATCCCAACAACCCTGACAAAATTAGTTACTTATCAACTCCATAACAACCACCATCGAAAATAATTTATCCGACCTTACTTTAAAATACATCAACATCGTCTCTAAAACAATAAAAGGTATAGTTAGCAACAAAGAGAATATGAACAACAACAAAATAAAGAGAGGAATATTCAAAACAGATTGCACAAAATGCCCAATGATATATATCGGCAAAACGTCGAGAAATCTCATAAAAGACAATATGAGCATCGCTGGGATATATATCATAAGAACAATTTAAACGCACTTGTAGTTTAGCATAATACATCTGGTCTAAATTTTGATCTAATAAATGCCAGTCTGATTAAAAGAGAAAAGGAATTCATTTAAAAAATGCAATGAAATCTCACCTGACCTTACAGTTCCCCACGATCAACTTCGCACCAGGATCATACATAATATCAGCAATCATTGCAAAAAGCAACAATAGCACAATTCTATATGTGAACTAATAGAGAAACAAACCTGTGGACGTAGGCATAAACACTAACTGGTAACTGTCGGTTTCGCGTTCCAATGCGATCTTCTTAGATTTAAAATGACATTGAAGCAGGGAAACTGATAGTTGTTTTTCATACACAACTCTTCTCTATCTCAATCTCTTATTATTTGTATACACACACACACACACACACACACACACACACGCGCGCGCTCTCTCTCTCTCTCTCTCACACACACACACACACACTCTCTCTCTCTCTCACACACACACACACACACCCACCCACTTAATCTTTTACTCTATTTTCATACATTATCTCTCTCTCAATTTCTTGCTCTCTATTTTTAACACTTTATCTCTCGCTCAATCCTTTTCTCCTTATTTTTTCTCTCTTGATTTCTTGCTTCTATTTTTCACAGTCTTTCTCTCACTCACTCTCTTGCTATCTATTATTAACGCTCATTTTCTCTCTCTCTCTCTCTGTCTCTCTCTGTCTATCTCTCTCAATCTTGTTCTTTATTTTTCAAATGCTTCCTTTCTCTCTCTCCTCGTCTTTTTCTCGATCTTGTTCTCTATTTTACAAACGCCCCATCTCTCTCTTTCTAATACTCCACTCAAAACATACACACACACGCAGGTACATACGTAGGTATCTTTAAGCTTGTTAAGATGTTAGTATATTTTTTAAGGTTTTCATTAAGGTTGAGCGCATTTTTCTTTCAAAATGTTTTTATTTTGTTCTCAATTCCATGAAATTACCTTTGTTATCTTCTCATGCGAACATTTGTATTCTTTACTGGAATTTTTAACAAACTTTTAAGGCGTATTCATCTCCAACTTTCAACATGTAATAATGGAAATAATAGAAATATATTCTTTCTCATTTTTTCAGTCAAAAAGACTTTTTTGCAATTTTAAAATTAAATAATTTCATTCGTTAATTCTTCTTTTCTTTCTGTTCTTTTGCTTTTCTTTTGCTTTTCTTTTCTTTTCTTTCTATCCTTTTATTCTCTTCATTTTTTTTACTAAATAACGTCGAAGTCTGTATTTGTTTTTCTTTTTGTTTACTTTTGTCTTTACTTAGTTTTCATTTACTTTATTCTTTGTTTCTTGTCTGACATTTTGTTTATCTTTGCGCATGCGCGTTCCTCTTTATTTTCTTCAAAACTTTCCCTTGTGATTATGTTCACCTTCTGTTATTCATTCTGTTTGATTTTTACTTCTTTTTTTTTTCTTTTTTTAATTTACTTGAATAAAATGCCTGTAGCTACAAACATATGTTAATATAGTTTCAGAAGATTTCTTTCAATTCGCGTCAATTTTCACCCATTCATTGGTTGATAGGATTTCTTTTCAAATCATCAAAATAGGGACGTTTACAGCAGGACGTTGAGAAGCGATGAACACTTGCGAATAGATCGAATCATCTTTATACGAATCTACCTATAAATGGACATATACATAGGTGTGTATTTGTATGTCTGTGTCTGTGTCTGTGTGTGTGTCTGTGTCTGTGTGTATGCAGATATGCACTGTGCAAATGTGTGGGTATGTTTACGTGTGAGAGTGTGTGTATGTGTGCATGCAAGTGCGTCTGCGTATATGCTTCTGTATCAGCGAATATGTTCATACATATATATATATATATATATATATATATATATATATATATATATACGGTTATATATATATATATATATATATATATATATATATATATATATATACACGGTTATGCGCATATATGAGTATGCGTGTGCGTGTCTGCGTGTGCGCGCGCATGTGAAACAGGAAAGTGACAGTTATTTTTCATACGCACCACTTCTCTATCTCAAACTCTTATTATTTGTACACACACACATACACACAGGCTTTCTCTCTCTCTCTCTCTTTCCTTCCTTCTCTGCAATCTATTTTTTATGTCTGTACGCACGCTACGTGAATGTGTGCAGGTATGTTCACGTGTGAGTGTGTGTACTCTATGTATGCATTTATGTCTGTGTACATGAACGTGTTTCTGCAAATGTGTTCATATGCTTACGGTTGTGTGCATATGTGAGCCTGTGTGCGTATCCATATGTGTGTGTGTATTTTTTGTGTGTGTATCTGTGTACCAAAGATATCTGAAATGGCCAAAGGTTTTCATTGTTACCATAACAGTTAAATGTCATATTTAGATTATTCTCTCGTCAGTAAAGTAGAAAATGTAAAAAAAAAACTTCAAAGGAAATTGATATATATAGGTAGATAGTATTTCATAGGTAATGCGGTATTTAAAAATACTACACGGACAACAGAGAATTGAAATCATTAGTGAAATGTGGTAACCAGATTATGTGTACTAAAGTTCTGGAAATAATAAATAACAAAAAATAAAAATAAAATAATAAATAAGAAAAGATTCGTTGGAATTTAGCTGAGAAGTGGGATTTTCAGCAATAAATAAAATTGTACAGCCAGAAATCTAATAAAGATTTTGTGGGATTTTTCAATACAAACAAATAAGAAACAGGAGCACAACAAATCGGCCATATTGTTGGAAAGTCGTGTGTAATGAGCTGGTAAGGAATTACATTGAACAGAAAGCAAACCACTTGGGTATGCCGCCTACAAGTTGCTGTACTGTGCATCTCTTTTTACGAGCCGTAGTGGAAGGGAACTATGGCAGGGTTTCAAGAGAGGCTGCTACTGTAACTTTGGAGTCACATTTAGATACTTGAGAAAACCCTCAATCAGTAACCGACAAAGCACAATAGATTATCCGACTTGAAGGTATTGCTAAACAGGCAGGTTTATGTTCTTCTTTTATTCAAAATTTGTCACCATACCGCTTGTCACCATACCCCCCTGTAATGTATGTGCCTGCTATAATTTTATCGGCCTGGTTGTCATGATGGGTATATTGAGCTTGTATCCCAGTATTACTTTGTTGACATGCTGCTCTCTCACTCAGTAAAAACAATAATTTATTATTATAATTAATATTAATAATACACTATACACATAGAATATTTAAATCGAATGTGGCGTCACTGGATATTGATGTATGGAAGTGTCCACACCTGTATCAGTGTTTCTATGACAACTGACATGGTAAGTCTGCAGAGGCAGTTCATAGTAAAGCGATGGGAATTATCGGAGTTCAAACGGGACATGACAATGTGTACCAAATGGACGGAGCACCGATCTATGGAATTCTGAGGAAACTTTAATCAATCCAGGTGGAACCAGATGAATATCTAGTAGGCTCGTTCAGCTTACTTTAGTTTCCATTGGATATGAGAGCAGAAGAACTCCAAAGCGTGTCCCTGTTAACACTACGACGACACTGGAAGATGCACCTCACATGGGACTCAGGATGGAGTTAATTTGGACCAGGGAGGACAGCTAACGTGTGTCGTGGTTCGATGGCTACGGTTCCGCTTGTTTCGTCCAAGCTGTTGATGGTTCCATAACGGTATAGGTTGTATTCTATTGCCATGGGTCTGCTGAAACATGCAATTGGTTGGTGTCCACTGTGTTGCTCATCTTCATCTCCACTTTCATTGATTCCATGTGCTCCGACAAAGATGGATTGTTCCAGCAAGATCATGTTCCGTCTTATCAAGACCGATTTGGTTTTATGCGCATTCTAAAGATTCTTAATGAAGGGTGTAGCCATTACGGTCGCTCAACATGAGACAAGTCGAATATTTATGAGACGTAGTGGACAGAACTAATCACGCGCATGATCCCGCATGTACAGATATCAGGGAGTTTTGCATAGCTACTGAGTATCTCGTTGGGTTAGAGGGAATGCAACATAATACGAGAGACTTTCCTGTGACGTTTGGTACACACACGAATGCATGCATATACAATAATAATAATAATAATAATAATAATAATATAAAGACCACAAACAAAAACGGTGCCTCCTTGTTGATATGGCAGTCCCTGCAGATTGCAATGTATCTTTGAAGATATTCAAAAAAACTGTCAAAATACAAGGACCTTGAAATAAAAATCTCGAAAATGTGGCATATGGGAACATCAACAATCCCTGTTGCAGTTGGAACCCTAAGACTGGTTGGAAAAGATTGCAGTAGACTAATTGAAGGGATTCCTGGAAGTCCATGACTCAAGGAGATACAAAAAATTGTTCTGAAAAGTACAGCCCACACTTTACGAAGGGCTTTATCTATGTAATTTTTTTTTTTTTTTTTGTCAGTGGAAAGTGTCATGATGCCATTTCTAACTTTAGGTCCCTGGGCGGGACCCGAAAAAAAAATGTGTAAACGCCAGAATTCAAAGAAAATAAAAATAATAATAATAATATTAATAATTCCAAATCCGCTACTCCGCTAGAAGTTTATGCAATGGCAATCATCATTGCAGCTGATGATTGTCATTGTATGAAAGCAGATTTAGTATTTTTATTATATTTAGGCTATCGATTTTGGCATTGAATCCTCAGTTTATTTTATATTTTAAGCTTTTACCTTATTTTAAGCTTTTAATCTTACTCTCTCTCTCTCTATAGATAGATAGATAGATAGATAGATAGATAGATAGATAGATAGATAGATTTGATTACGCTTTCTACCATTTTAGGTTTCATCAGATCCAAAAACAAAAGAATGAAATGTGTATGTATATTTGGGTACATCCTTAAGTAATGAATCATAGTACTTTTTCCTTAAGCTGGTGTTTCTCATGATTAAAGAAGAAAGAAAATTGAGTAAATTTTTTAAAAGGCCGTTCATATTTATTCTGTATCTTTTCTTTATAATTCTTAGTTTAATGTCGAAAATTCTTAATATATTTTCCCAGCTTTTTTTATCGAACTAACGGTATATGCTCATCTAATTTTCAGAATGGCTCAAAATCAAGAAATTCATAAAGACTAAAGTATTTAAAAACATAACAGTTTTATCGATAGAATCTTCTATCTACAGAAAATATGGCAAACGACGGTCACAATTTTCATCGAGAAATATTAAAATTAAATTATACTTTCAGCTTTTCTCGATGTAGGATTTGTTTTATTTCCTTCTGTTGCAACATATCTCATCGATAAAACTATTATTAGTCTGAGGAGGGCATTTGAAGGTAAAAACGCGTAACGTATGAGTTTTTTGTACATTTAGTTATACCCACTAGTGGATACTGAGATCAACACCGAGCGACGACAGTCTGTTCACTCTTGAACGCAATCTTCAGGCCATGTGTGCTGTGTGTTAACTCGACTATTAATATAGACTGGTAAATGGTGCCTTATGAGTAGCATTATCCTAACGCTTATTGGCTGACAGGTAACGGTTATATTTTAAAATATTCTAGAGGCGATTGAGTAGGAATAATTGTTGATCCGAATACGGTTATTCGTCACTATTTTAGAATGATTTCTTTTGTTAGCTTTTTACTACTTATTTATTATGGATTACTTAATTATTTGCTAATTATTATTGTTACATTTACTTGCGTTTTATGTGTGCATTCGTAGCTTGTTAATCTGTTTATTTACTTAATTTATTTATTTTGTTTTTGTCTATTTCTTATTTTATTTTTTCCTTTCAACTTCAGTGGCCATTTTTATATTTAAATACACTTTATCCTTGATATTGAACACTTTTACTCCTATACAGTGTGCGATGGATAAATTGTCGTCTAAATGACGCAAAAAAAAAAAAAAATGAAAATAATAGTGATATCTCATTGTTAATATATATATTAACCAAAATTACACAAAAATATCTTAAAATACGAAAGAATTCAATAAAAATGCTATTGGCTTTAACCACGACTTTGTAATCTCCTTCATCTCTTCTGGACGGTCTCCTTGTTTAAGTTGGTGAATAATCCTTGCTTTCATTTCATCTTTGGTATTACAAGGAGTTTTCTTGGTCTCTCACTCAATTGTGCCCCATACATAATAATCAGGGGTGCTAGGTAGCCAGGTGTAAGGGGTGATGTGGTCGCAGATATTGTCTGATAGCTATGGCTGGGTTCTCCTGTTTGTGTTGTATGGTGCAGAGTCCTGTTACCAGATATAGGGTTTTACAGCAGCCACCCTCTTTACCCAGAGTAGCACTTGATGTAGGCTTCGGTGTAGAGTCTGAGGCCCATTGGGAAGAGGAATGGAGGCATAACATACCCATCACTAGTGATTACTCCAAGCACCTTCGTAATCACCATTAGACTCATCCAACTCTTTCCGAATCCTCTGCACTATTTGATTGATACCCAAACACTCTGAAGTTGTCGTATTGTAGCTTCCGGCGCAAACAGCATGTCGTTTCCACATTTCTGGCATAGTGAATTGCGTCATGGTACTCTTTTGCTCACAGACGGTGCCCAACTGACCCTGCTATACTGCGCAGTCGACAAAATAAAAAACAAACAACAGACAAAGAAGTGAGTTTCTGAATGCGCATTTAGGCCAACCACTCTCCGTTCCTGCTCAGACAGTCATAAAAGTAAATAACTTTCACACATATTGTCAACCTCGACATGACACACACGCGCGCGCACACACACACACACACACACACACACACATATATATATATATATATATATATATATATATATATATATATATATATATATATATATATAGGAATGGCTAAATAGAGATAGAACGTATCCTGCCATTTAGTATTGCTATACTCACTATTGCTATATTATAACACTTATCTATATTCTCGTTACGAGAAATTGGTGCTAGAGTAATGGATATCGGTTCGAATTGAGTAATCGGAGAGCCGAGTTCGAATTTCAGCCAAGTTGATTACATTCACTAACGTGCTAATACCCTTGGGAAAGGTATTAATCCATCTCTTCCCTCCAGCTATGGTTGGTAACCAGTCTAGGTGAAAGAAAACTCTGTATTCAAACCAGCCTGAAGAGGGTTAGGCTCCGTCAGACTCTCTTGTCCGAGACACACCACTGTTGCTACAACCCTCAGGGGTTTCGTGAACGCTAGATATATAAATATTATTTATAAAATGTAATTCTTACAATTTCTTAAGCTGCATTTAAAGGAAAAATTTGTTCTTATGTGTGTTTCTAAATGTTCCGACATTTTCTTTTTTTCCCTTTTGAAATTTATCGAAATTGGTTGATGTTTTTAACCGTTTTAGTCAAAAAAGCAAAAATAGATGAAATTGTAGAAATGTACCTTTGTCTAGTTATTTTTTGCTCTTTTTATTTCTTTCAATTTTTCTCTTTTTTATTTCTCCCCTTTTCCATTTGTTGCTTCTCTTTGTCGTTTTCTCTCTTTTCCATTTTATTTTTCTCTCTTTTTTTATTTTTTATTCTCTCTCTTTTCTTTTTATTTCTTTCTCTTTTCATCTTTTTTCTCTTTCTCTCTTCATTCTCTCTCTTTACCTTTTTGTTTATCTCTCTTTTCTTCTTTGCTTCTCTCTCTTTTCCTCATTTTTTCTCTCTCTTTTCTTTTTCTTTCTCTTTTCCTCCTTCATTCTCTCTCTTTCCCACTTTTTTCTCTTTCTTTTCCTCTTTCTTTCTCTCATTTCCTCTTTTTTTCTCACTTTTATTCTTTCGTCCTCTCTCTCTTTTTCTCGTATTATTCCCATCATTTTTCTCTATATTATGCTTCCATTTATTTCTTCATCGTCATCTTATTTTTTAATCTTTTTTTCTGCAGAATTTCTCTTTGAATGTATTTGCTGTTATGTTTTTATTTACTGACCTTTAATTGCTTCGCCAAAAGATTTTTGTAAAATTTTTCTTTCTATTTTTTCTTTCATTATTTTTTTCATTTTTCTACTCATTCTTCAGGTTTTTCTTCCCCCTTTTCTTTCTTTTTTTCCTTCGCCTTTAAACTTTTTCCGTTACTTTCCTTCTATATCTTTAACCCTTTTTCAATCTTTCAATTTCTCCGCTACCTGTTCAGAGTTCATTGTTATTAAATTCTCTGCAAAAAATAGAAAAGAATTGTGGCAAGGAAGAATCGCAAAACAAGAAAAAATGCTTAGAAATAATTTTGCTACTTTCAAAAACTTCTTTTCTGTGTGCGCATGCGGGTATGTGTGTGTGTGTGTGTGTGTGTGTGTGTGTGTGTGTGTGTGTGTGTGTGCGTGTGTGTGTACACTCACGTGCGCGTGTAGGGCCAGTCGTTTCTGATAGCAGAAACAAATGCAATACTGTATATCTCCATTTGTTGGCCTGAACATATTTTCATGGATGCGTGGTAATTATAGAATGCAAACAAGTTAATCATTGCAACATGTAGGTATCACTGATTTTATAAGCAACCAGGACAAACAAGCTTGTTGTTGGAATGACTCATCGAAAACTTAGCCCCTTATTATTCAATTTTCAATGCATGAGTATCAGAATCAGTATGTTTCATTTTATTCGATATTTTTCTTTGCTTTTGTATGAGAGCGCGTGTGTGAAAAATGTGTTGTGTATTTTAAGAGTTGTACAGAAATGATAAATGAAATCTACAACAGTGGTGATATACCGGAAGATCTCAGCAGATCTATTTTCATAGCACTACCTAAGAAACCAAGTGTTAACGAATATGAAAGCCCCACCGAACAATCAACCTTATGAGCCACGTGACAAAACTCATCATCCGTATTCTGATGAACAGAGCGCGCAGCAGAATCAGACCAGAGATAGGACATGAGCAATGCGGGTTCGTTAAAGACACCGTAACAAGGAATGCAATATTCATGCTCAGAATGTTATCAGAAAAAGCAATACAAATGCAGTAGGACATGCACCTATTTTTTATAGACTATGCAAGGCGTTCGACAAAGTACGCCACAATGATCTGTTGGAACTGACCAGCAACGTAGATATATTTGGGGAAAATATTAAAATAATCAAGAACCTATACTGGTAGCAAACACCCTGCATAAGGATAGAAAATACCTTCAGTAGATAGAAAAAATAGAAAGGGGCGTAAGGCAAGGATGTGTGTTCTCACCGGACTTATCCAAACTATACAGGGAGGCAATTCTGAGAGAATTTTGAAATCCTATCAGCGGCCACAATCTTAACAACATAAGATACGCAGATGGCACAATGCTAATAGCAGACACAGAAATGAAATTACAAAACCTCCTACGAAAGGTTGCAAACAGGTGCAAGAAGAAGGGACTAAGAATAAACTACAAGAAGACTGAATGAATGGACATCAGTAAAAAGAATGAGCCCGAAATGCAATTTACAAGTTGGTGTCACTAGTTGGTGTCAAGCAGGTGCGGAAATTTGAATATCTGGGAAATGTTCTGACAGAGGACGGTAAGTGCGACACTGAGATCTGAAGACATATTGGGATGGCCAAAGATGCAGCATTTCAAAAGCTCAGCAGAGTATTACGAGATAGGAGGATATCCCACTGGCAACAAAGAAAAGACTGCTGAACTACTACGTGATATCTGTCCTTTTTTACGGCAGCGAATGTTGGATTAAAAATGAAGAAGAGACTCGAGGCAACGGGAGTATGGTTCTACCGAAGGATGCTAAGGATACCATAGACTGAACATGTGAGGAATTATGAGGTTTTGGAGAGGATGCAAACAAGGAGTAAGCTTATACTTATACATCAGAAAGAGACAGCTAAAATTTCTGGGACACGTAATAAGAAAAGAGGACTTGGAGAATCTGATACTCACAGGGCGGATAGACGGAAAGAGAGACAAGGGAAAGCAACGCGTGACATACCTAGCGGATAGTGGAAAACAGGGTCTGGAAGAGGTGACAGAATGACAAAACATATTGAAAACTACATGGGATAGAGAGAAGTGGAGAGCCATGAACGCCTACACCCTGAAGGGACACGGCCCATAAAAGAAGTATGAACATGCAATTATGTGGGTGTAACTGGTATGTGTCACTATGTTAAGAATGCAATACCAACTTCTGTTTGCGTGTGTGTATGTGTGTGTGTATGTGTGTGTGTATGTGTGTGCGTGTGTGTGCGCATGACTACAAATGTAAACTGTTAGGGTTGGTGTGACATCGTAGCGAGGAGAATCGTATAATGTGTACCAATTACGAAATCATACTTAAATGTACCTTGATTAATCGATTGATAGTCTACGTCAATGTAAAAATCTACTGGATTAAATTGTCAACATGCTGAACAAGGATGCTTGACAAGAAAACATATGCCTTCTCAAGTGGCCTGTTTGGCATTTAATTCACTCATTAATGATTTGTGATTCTTATCTACTATCCACATCATTCCATGGTTTAATTTGTATCTCGATAAAAAAAAAAAGTTATAAGTAATTACTTGGACGGACACTTAATTCAGTATCATTTTTAGTGGGTTACTAGTAAACTTTGCCTTTAACATTTCAGACAAACGAGATTTTTCAAAGTGTTTTCAACTGAAATATAATCTGTTTTATTCTACAGTGACATTCAATAACTTTCTTTGATTACTTTTTTATAATATATATATATATATATATATGCTACCCTTCAGGAGAGTGACTCAGATTGCCTTCTCGGGCTAACGTTTTCCGCTGAAATGAAGTGGAAGGATTACATTGAATCAATTGCTTCGTTTGCTGTTAGGAACGTTCGTCCACTGTGTCATGCTAAACATTTTTTTTTTCGCCAGTATCTATCTGACATATCTATAAGTCTACCATTCGTCCATGCATTGAATTTTGCTGTCACATCTGGTCTGATGCTTCTCCGGTATATTTAAAGATTGTTGATAAAACACAGAGAAGAATCTGCAATGTTATTGGCCCTGACCTGTGGCTTCAGTCATTTTCCTGCCGCCATAACGCAGCTACCCTTTGCCTTTTCTATAAATATTTTCATGTTAATTGTTCTGATGAGCTTTCTTCTTTGGTAGGCTTCTTAACGTAAGTCCAGTACTAAATTGGCAGCAAGGTTTCATCATTTTACAGTTGAAGTGACTAGATGTAACCGTAAGTTCTATGCTAACAGCTTCTTCTCTCGCACTTCTCGCTTGTAGAACTCTTTTCCAACTTCTTGCTTTCTAGTCAACTTTGATCTTCAACAATTTAAATGCAATGCCAATCATTCTCTTCTGTTTTCTTAATTCTTCTTCTTTTATTCTTCACTCTCCTGAATAATGTTTTCTTTTTCTCATATTCTCTTATACTCAGTAACCCTTTGCTTCTTTGTGGTTTTATTGCCTTTAATGGGGTAAAATGATAATATATATTTATATATCCACGGTGCTTGAACATTTTTACAGTTTTCTATATTTTTACCTGGTGGTCTACATTTCGGACGCAACTGTTGGTCAAGCATTGGACCGCTGAGTTTTGTTAGGTGATGAGTTTCCTGAAGTCGAACTTCACCCAGGACACGGCCTACATCAACATTATTTTTCGAAAAATAAAAATGAAACAAAAGCATCCAAAATACAACTATGCAACAAACTTTTTTCTCGTATTCTTAAAACTGTTTGGCATTTCTTCGGAAACTGTCTGTAGAACTCCGTGACCTCAACGATATATAATCTAAAGAAATTTAACTTTTTATAACTACAACCTTCTGAGTTGAAGTGGATAGACTAATGTGATAATGGGGTTTCTGGATATAAATCCTTCTTCGTTTAATAATTTGCGAATTTCTGTTGCCTATGACACATTAGATACCGATCCAAAGGAGTAAATAGCGCCTTCTTGTCCAACTTGAAGAATTAGAATTTCCCAATAAAAATGACTCAATCTTGATTTTCATCTGACAGGAATTTTATGAACTCTCCAACGGGGACGTCATTGATATTTTCTTTCATACATTCTTTAATCCGATTCTTTTCAACTTGCCTCGATATTTACGTGACAGAGATATACTTACCAAATATATACTTACCAAATATATACTTACCAATTATGCAAGCGCACGTTGTTCGCGACAACAGATTGAATAAAGATGAAATTCGATAGCGGATTTCATGACAAGCTTCTTAAATAATCTGGGTGAGACTCATATGCACCCTAACTCTACCCCCAATCAGATTTGACTTGTGTTCTTATAAAATCTTCAATAACCAAATTACCCAGGCTTCTACGGGCAAATCTCACACTTCGAACTTCGTCAGAAAAGAAAAGAAATATTTTATGTTATATTCAAATTTTTTTTCTAAATTGTTCAAGTTGTAAAAAACAGAAATAAATGAAAAGATTAAATTACTCTTTACACAAATTTTCTAACAAGAATTTGATCAATTTAAAACAAATTGATTTGTATTTTATGCATGCGAGTGGGTCTAGCTGGATCCATCATCATCATCATCATCATCATCATCATCATCATGTCCCCTGATCAAGTCTGGTCGTAGCTATAGCGTGCCTTGAGCAAAGTAGACCTAGCGGAACTTATCCCTTCCTAGGTCACTTCTATGACAACAACCACAACATAACAGCAACTCGTTCTGGGTATAACGATAAACTACATCCAGCAGCAAGGCCATTGATTGAGAGATTTTGAGGAGCATAGAATCACCTCTTAATTGCTGTTGGTCTCAGATTCATCTTGTTCCGTGGTGGTAGCACCTGTTAGGGTCCGAGCTATGGGCAAATAGTGAACCCCCACAAAAGAGTCAAAACACTATGAAAGTATAAAAATACATTTTTTTAGTAAAACAACCAATACATTTTCATAGTTAAAAAATAAATACCAGTAATACATTGGAAAAGGAAGTGAAAAATACCAAAATTCTACTAAAAAATGGCATATCAACTCCTTATGGGTTATTTAAATGACCCATAAGGAACCGATATGCTGTTAAACAAACCAAACCACACAGCAACAACAACAACAACAACAACAATAATAATAATAATAATGAGGGATTTTTTTTAATTGTAGAAATAGATTAATAGATGTGTCTAATATTGTTGCCTGGAGAGAAGGGCTTATTCAAATGATACCATAAATTTGTTTAGAATAGACAAACATTTTACGGTATATTCTAATTTGTAATCAGAGCTGAAAATAGAAGTTATTGTTTATGGGGAAGAATTTTGTAGCTGTTATTCTGAAATAAGCTAGTGGTCAACTAGTTCATTGCATTCAAGTGTTAATATCTAGAGGAGAAATAGCAAGAGGGCAAAACGGTTGATCTTTACCGAACATAAGAAATACCTTTAGATATAGATAATTCCACTCAGACAACTTTTCCCTAAGAACCGTGACTATGTTGATGTGGATGCCCCTCCGAACATTATAATCTAACCTTTTCAAGTCTAGGGTCAATCGTTATCTATCCTCCATATTCCTATAAACTTCACTTCCTTCTTCCTCCTTTTATATTCATAGCCCCTCATTGAATAACGCTCTGCCTTGAGTGGCTCTTGAGTTTGGAACATTAGTAAGATATATTTATTCTGGGTTCTTTATCAACGATGGTAGATTTTTGTAACCTAATTAAAAGTATGGAATTATTATTTCAAATCGTTCAATCAAATTTTGTCCTCATCCAACTCTTTCTCTTTTTTCAGTCCTGGGTATGATGATAAACTACATCCGGCAGCAAGGCTTCTGATCGGGAGGTTTTGCGGAGTGTAGAACCACCTCTTAATTTTTGATGCTCCCAGGTCTACCCTGAACCAAGGTGGTAGCACTTATTAGGGTCCCATCTATGGGAAAATAGTGACCCCCAAACACAAACAAAACACTATGAAAGCATAAAAATACCAGAAATAAGTTTTTATATTTAAAAAAATGACATTTTTAAAGCAAAATGACCAACAATAATTTTTATCTGTAGCTGAAGTCATAAAATTTTGTTCAAAATATTTAGATTAAATGATCCATAGCGTTTGATATGCTGCCGAACAAAATGAATCAACAAAACAACCGACCTTTCATAACATTAATCCATATAATATCCTAATCCATTAATCCATATAATATCCTAGAATTTTTAAAAGAAATCAAACTGTATTCCAAAATATAACTTCAACAAAACTACAACATAAAACACACATATCACTGCTTCTAGTAAATATGTCCACACAAACACGTATATACAGAAAAAGCTTGGTATTATCTACCATGTATTCAATTGTGAAAGCCGAATAAGATTAACCATATTTTTACTACTTCAAATCTCCCAGTCTTAAATTTCGGCATTAAATGAGCCATTAGATGTTGATATGTTGTTAAAGAAATCAAAATCAAATCTTTTTCTTTTAGTGATTTTCTAAGTGTAGCTTAGATGTGGCACAAGGCCGAAAGTATGTGACCTCCAGTGAGGGTCGAACTCACAACTTAATCGTAAATGTTCTAGCAAGACATGCTTGTTAGCCATTACACCAGGTCAAGTTGATTCACTTTATGTGTGTGGCTGCATGTGAGCGTGTACGTTTGCGTGTGTATAACAGTTCTGGTTACAGAATAATTCTCTTGAAGATAAGACGCTTTTGGTTAACAAGATCCTAACAATTTCTATAGTAGATTTTTATTAGAATTAAATCTGTCAAACCCCCACAATAACTGACCATCTAAGAACTGAAATTACTAATCATTGCTTGAGAAATCTGCATGCTAGATATCACTTTATGGTAGGC
Source organism: Acanthosepion pharaonis (assembly GCA_903632075.3). NCBI lineage: Eukaryota > Metazoa > Mollusca > Cephalopoda > Sepiida > Sepiidae > Acanthosepion > Acanthosepion pharaonis. The sequence goes on along the minus strand of CAHIKZ030000187.1, from coordinate 1,932,013 downwards.
GCCTAACAAATTCTATGCTAAAACCCTAACAATGCTGGATTAACAGTTTCAAATGCTACGGGCTCTGAATTTTCAATGACTCTGTATTAAATACTTTCTCGCTGTCTGGTGAAATCGGCATCTTATGATTTGATCTTATGATTTAATCTTATGATTTGATAATGTTAACGTTTCCAAGTCGAGAAAACTGTATCTTTAATTATTCATAATTTCAGGATAACAACATCGCACTTGTCGCTTATGGATTTGGTTTCAACACTGATTCTCAAAAATTTAAATTCAATTTAAATCCTTATCTTCTGTCTTCTTAATTAATGTTCTTTTATTATTTATTGTTCTTAATAGTGGTTTTTTTTTTTTTTTTTCCCACTGAGGTATCCCACCTACTTTGCGTCTTAGTGGTTTTATTGCCTTGCTTCGGATGAAAGGATTAAAATAACAAAAAAATTATTCACTGGTTTTATAAGCTCTATGCGATTAAATACTTTTTTATGTTGATTTAATTGAGTGACTTTCGTTCTTTGGTAATAATGCCAATTGGTTAACATTATACAATGTTTACATTTGTTTCATTTTCTCTTCGCAAGTGGCGTTTCCAGAAGTACTGTAGCATAACTTACTTACATAGTTATACAAAAGACTGAGAAAAGCCGAATTACTATGTGGATATCTTCTATTTTGTGGTCGTAGTAAAACTAATACTTATTTAGTGTCATCATTATGTTGACGCATTTGCTTTCAAATATACATTAATGGATGTAGATAATATACTAGAAAAGAGGGTGGCAAAAAAGAGAAATAATGAAAACTGGTTTAAAAGAATATCAAAGTAATTATATATGATTTTTCAACGTATCTTTTATCGGAATACAATTAATGAGTAGAGTCTGAGAGAAATAGTAATTATAACAATAAAAAACACTTCGAAGGGAAATTGATACAATCAGAAATAACTTCGTTTACGGTTTGCTTTCTCATCTTTCATCTATCAATAGATAGATAGATAAATAGATATGAACAGACTGAGATAGATAGATAGATAGATAGATAGATAGATAGATAGATAAGAAAGAAAGAAAGAAAGAAAGAAAGAAACAGAGATAGATAAATGCAAAGAAAGAAAGGAAGAAATAAAGAAAGTGACTGAGATAGGTGGATAACTATCTATTGTCTATTTTTTGCTCATTCTCCTCCAACCTAATATATAGAAAGCTACCTGATCTTTAATTTAACTGTTATTTTAAAATTGTGAGATATTAATTTAACTCAATAATCTCTCTGTCCATTCATTTATCTATATAGCTCGCTCAGTTAAATGCCATACGTGATCCAAGCTTGGGCGATCATGTGTCTTTCCATTCATAGACCGGTTGCCAACCAGATCTATATAGAAGAGATGGATGCATAACTTTCCCAAGAGTATTTGCGTGTAAGTGAATGTAACTAATTTGACTGGAATTCGAACCTGGCTCTCCAATTTCTTATGCCATGTCATTGTCCATTACACTCCACTGCACGTCCATCTGTATTTACTGTTTATTTGCTTTTAATCTTGCCACATCACTCGGCGGCGGAACCTTTGCTGGAATTCCTTTGAATGTATGTAAAACTTAATTAAGAAAATATGGGAAGATAATTACGATTAAGAATGTGCTTATTTTTATTGAAATTAATCTTTAGTCGATTCCTAATTTAATTGTACACAAGTGTTACACAAACGGGTCTTCAGGGAACACTTCAGTGTTTAGGATTTTGAAAAAGCTGTTATCAGCTATTAGTTTATTAATGTGATTTTTTTTTACGTAGCATGCTTGGTCGATATGTTATATTACAGGTCGTAATGACATTTCTAATACTCACTCTATACATAGTGTAGTAAAATTATAATTTTATAATTTTTTTTAATCGATATCACCCCAAGCAATGTAGTACAGCCAGGATGTAGAAGAATTAGAAACAGAAATATTAATGATGAGCAGAAAAAGAAGAGAGTAATCAGGATAACAGTAGATAGTGATTGACATTGCATTTAATTTTTTGCAGATTAAAGTTGGCTGGAAAGCATGGAACCGGAAGGGAGTTCCACAAGCGAGAAGTACGCGAAAAGAAACTGTTAGCATAGAATTTACGGCTACATCTAGCCAGCTTAACTATAAATTGATGGGATCTTGATGCCGTCTAGTGTTGCACTTAAATTCAAAAACATTAGGTATCATAGCGAAAAGCTGACCCGAACAATTACCTTGAAGGTAAATCTATTTGCTTTAGCCTAACAAAAACGATCAACAAACTAAAGCTGTGGGGTTTGTTGTGAAGTAGTTGTTAGCAAAGCTGATTTTGTTGATTTAATAGTTGTGAGTTCGTTCCTCACAGGTGACCCATATTTCTGGATGTGTGCCAAAACTATGCTACTCTTTGTAAATAATAAAAGTTAGCTATCTTTTACATATACTAAGCTTTAGTTTAACGGATATCGGCACGGGAATTGAAAATGAGGTGAAATCAAATTCTTTCTTCTCCCTTTAGCTATCGGTTAAATAGCAGGATAAACCGCGCTCTATAATCTTGAATCGCAACCAATCTAAGAGAAGGAATATTCCTGAAATTAAAACCTTGGAGAAGGTAACGGGAAAATTTCCACTATATTTTCCAAGAAGTCATGTCACTTATAGATTATGAAGAAAAGGAATCTGTGAATATCCATGATCGCCTACGTCCTGAATGGTCACGGTATTAAAAAAAAAGTACTGTACAATTTATTAAGGCGATCCATAACATTAGAGACGTGAAAACTAAATAATATTAAATATTTTTTTTGTTTATTTTCGATTTAAGGTATACTTTTTCTGTTTTCAGCTTTTTTTTTTTTTTGTGCTAACGTCCACAGTCAAACTGAAAGATTACAAAAGATTATTTCATTCATAGACGAAAGGAACTGTTGTCATTGCTGGTTCCAGCCAATTATTACTGTACATTAAGCTTTGGTATAATATATATGTTTATGGAAGAAATTAAGATATTATAAGTTATATATTCCCATGGAAATAGAGACTGTCATCGAGTGTCGTTTTGTTACTTGAAAAGCATCAGGTACTTGTCTGAAGTGACATTAATGAAGAGTTGCAAAGACAAATTCAACATGAAAAGATAAGATAAGAGACGTCGTACTGCGACGATTGCCGGTTTTGTCTGCAGAATTTAGCTTCTCGGATTCTTATATTTTGTACTCATACTGAGTACATAACCTTAAATTTCTTGTCACATTTGTGGTTATTATCAACCTATGATCGAATTATGTGACATCATTTAGAACGTATAAAAAAAAGTTCACATCATCATTCGTTCCTGAACTTCAATATGGGTTTATAAATCTTGTTTTCACGTATGCGAAATTATTGTTTGTCATACTATGATATTCTATTTGATTCCACACCTGATTTAGCCCATCGTAAATCATTGACTTAAGTGTTTACCTTTGTTGACATTAACTTTTGAGACAAAAAATTAGAAAATGTTATTAAATTGTCATTTATTGACTTTAGGTCACGTCATTTGTCAGGCGTTGAACAAAGAATATTCAACAAAAGTCTGAATGTAGTGTTTATAAACTGGACAAATTTTAGATAAATCTTGGCATTTCTTTAGACTGTAAGTTAGGAAACAAAAGTTATAACCTTTTTTTTTTGATTGAAGACATTTATAATTTCTTTACTTATCCAAAAACTGGATGCCAGTTTAAAATGTCTGTCAAGCATGAATTAGAAACACGATGGAATGCAAGAGAAACGGTAATAAGGTTTTATATTAATGACTAAATGAATTACAACGAACGTTTGAGCAACTAACATGGTTAATGTGGTGATTATAATATTCTGCAACAATTATTATATTGTTGTAGTTTGGAATTTTTGGACAGATCTTTTATCATCTAGAGAAGGAATGTTTTGAAACGTCTTCACGCCTTCAGAACTCAAAAATAAACTTTAGAGAATTAATTACTGATCTTGTTTGTTAGAAAGAGTTGATAGAATGACATGTAAAGTGCTGCCAAGATAAGTACAAGAATCAAAATCTGAGAGACGAGGATTAATCATTGAAAAAAAATATACTTTGTCGATGAATGCATTGTGAGAAAGTCAACTGGTGCACGATTGACTGTTGAACAGGGGATTTGAGTTTTGATTTTTGATCCCTTCATTGCAAAAATTGACGGAAAGATTTTCTCGTTTACGAAATTTAAGTTCACCACTTAGATTTTTTTCTTAATGTTTAAATCTTTGTGGAGATTTCGAACATGGAAATTGCAAGAAAAGTGTTCTGACTTTATTTCTCCAGGTAAAATATGGTTGGAATAGAATCATACAGAGAACTTAAAACTGTAAAATGTTGCTAAGAAAAATGTTGCAAATAATTTAAGATTTATAATTTTATATAATGATGTTTTCCATATTTTTCATATGATATTTATTCAATCTATAATTTCATATGATGAGGATGTTTTTAAGAATCACTTTAGATTTTGTTCTTTCAATTGTGAGTTGTAAAAGGTCCTTCAGCAAGTTGAAACTGATTCGTACGTATCTTGAGAAACTTAATGACTCAAAAACAACTTGACAATATTAAGTGTTGAAAGAGACGTACTTAAAAGCTTAAATTTTTAATAATTTAATTGATGCATTTGCAGCATCAAAAGCACGAAAGATTAATATCTTATAGTAGTGGAAGCAGAAAGTAACCACGAATAGCAAAATGGCGTACAAGATCGAGTTCAACATATGTACAGTTTTGCAAACAAATCAAATATATTATTTGTAAACTTAAGTAGTATTTTATTCATCCGTTTCATAATTGAATGACTGACTTCTCATATAAAAAGTTTGCAAACTAGAAATATAACAAAGTTATTCTGCATGCTTGTAAAATTACTTCAATGTAATATTGATATCTCAAAAAGTTGAGTGGAAAGGTCAGTCATCAATTACGGAACAACTCGTTTCATTTTCGTCGTTTTAGAGGCAGTCGTGTTGACAGAGGTATGTACAATGTAAGAGTTTTTTAGTTCTTGAGGTTATTTTTATTAAATGAATAACAAATAATTGTTGATTGATGAGGTTTTTACGGCTTATCAAAACTTTATGGATTATTGAATTTCTGTGATTTTTTTTTTTTTTTGACGAGTGAATATTGCATTAATTATTTTTTGAGAATAACAATTATTTTACAAGTCCTACTATTTAACCCATAGCCAGGGGTAGGTGATCAATTCATACCTTTCCAGGGTATTTGTGGGTAGGTAAATGTAACGGCGCCATGTGGAATTCGAAACCAGTTTTTTTTATATATATATATATATATCATTCTGAGCCTCTATCGATGACTCCATGCGCATATTTCACAACATCAATAATCCGAATATTTCAGAGTTGGAGAAAAGAAAAGTATGTTTTCCACTGAGATACTGACGACTTTTGCAACATTACTCCTCGGACTTATTGATGTACCTACTTGAATAGAAAGTTTTTTTTTTTTCTTAATATCTGCTCAAGTATATCACATTGATGTGTTGGCGACGTTTGTTACAGTTTTAGTAAATATTTTATAGAGTTATTTGTTGTGATCGGATTAACTTCCTCCAGATGCATATAGAATATATTAGGCAATATATATATATATATATATATATATATATATATATATATATATATATATATATATATATGCTCCTGAAAAATTATTCCGGTTGAGCTCTCAGGAAGAAACAGTGAGTTTGTAAACAGTGACTACTACTGCTACTAATGCAATGCTCTTCGATAAAACGAATCGATTTCTCTCCGTTACTGGCGTGTTTATCTAAAAATAAATACGCTTAAATTCAGCTTCATCCCTAACGTGTGCCAACGGTTTGGGGAGATTCTTCGACTGACGCAAATTCAGCCGGGTTTCGATCCTAGCTAGAGGCAACCGGACGTCTAGCCACACTAGCTGTGATACAGCGAAACATTCTGTCTGTGGATGACAATATATATATATATATATATATATATATATATATATATATATATATATATATATATAGTTTCATTGAGTATCCTTTGTTTATATTAGGCCGTTTGGAAAGTAATTGCGTTTTAAAAGAAAGGATCTTAAAGAAATTACATTTTATCAGAAAGATATAAAAACCCATGTAATTTAAATTTAAATGAATATTATACAAATGTAACCATCTTCATTTTCAGTGATTTCAACCCAACGGGAATGTTTATTTCTATTCAGCTTGAAATCGATTTTTTGCTGGGGGTGGTCGAAAAAAAAGTTTAATAGACACTTTTCAACTTTTTTGTTTCTGAATATTCTTTCGTTTCTATGCCACAACTATTGACCCCCGTCTCGATAGTAAGTCTGATCATTTTGATAATATCAAATTCGTAGCTGATCTAAAAAAAAAAAAAATGACCTACAATCTATTCTTAACTGTGTCAAAGTATGTCTTCTTCATTTTAACGGCTCTAAAGCAAAATTGCTCTATTAATCATATGAAAGATCCCTTTCCACCTTCCATCAGCATGGCTGATGCTAACCTCCAGGAGAATGAATCGTTGTGTCTTCTCGGGCTAATGTTCCCCGCTGACATGAAGCGGAAAGATTATATTGAATCCATTGCCAGGTCTGCTGCTAAGAATGTTGATTCACTGTATTGTGCTAGACATTTTTTTCTCCCTTAAATATATATATTTATAAATCTACCATTCGTGTATGTTTTGGATATTGCTCTCATATATAGTCCGGTGCTCCTGCAATATATTTAGGGATTCTTGATGAAATCCGGAGAAGAATCAGCAATATTATTGGTCGTGATCTGGTGTTTCGGTTTCAGTCACTTTCCCATTGCCGTAAAGTTGCTTCCCTCTGTCTTTTCTATAAATATTTTCATGATAATTGTTCGGATGAAAGTTTCGCTATCGTACCTAGACTTTATGAATTTAAGCGCAGTACTAGATTGGCGATGAGGTCTCATCAATTTACGGTTGGATTGGCTTAGATGTAACCATATATTCTATGCTTACATCTTTACAGTTTCTTTTCACGCTTGTGGAAATCTCTTCCGACTTCTCGCTTTCCAGATAAATTTGATCTTCAAAAATTAAAATGCAATGCCAATCGTTATCTACTGTTTTCCTGATTACTCTTCTATTGTTCTTGCTCCTTAATAATGTTTCTGTTTTCTAATTCTTTTATACTTAGTAACCCCTTGTGTCTTAGGGGCTTTACTGCCTTGCATGGGGTGAATTTGATTAAAAGCGATCATTAAATGTTTTAGTGAAAATCTGTAGGTGTTAAATCTCCTCGATTTCTTTTGTAGAGTGTGTTCTTGTATTGTCATGTCGGAGCATAATACGTTTTCTATTCAACAAAACATGACATTATCGACATAATGCTTCGTTTACCCAATCAAGTTGCTAGCAATTAACATTTGCAGTGATGGTCCTTCCGTGTTCCAATTGTGTGTAATGGACGACACTTTTCATATCTCATCAGATAAAAGCAAGGTTTTCTGTGCATGAACCCCTGGTTTTGGCGTTGCCACTGGTTTTCTCCAAATAGAAGATGTTCGTTTGTGTCTTATCATGACATCTTCAAATCTATCCAATATCAATTTTTCATTTCGGCATTAAGTTTAATTTTAGAATTCTCAAAATAAATAGTACTGCCCTCTTGGATACAACAGAAAGACCTAGATGGTTAATAAGGGAAGTTTAGGCAGTAGGAATGGTTAGAGGAAACTGCGAGCTGAGTGGGTTGTTAGTGTTTCAGTAAAAATAAATAATCATTTTTTTCTTACATCATAATTAGAGCGAGAATTCAGTGCACTCGGCCAGCTTTTCCAAGCAAAGAAAGGCTGAAAATTACTAAAAGCGAATAACTAAAACTTTTTCTTATTGTCTTTCAGCCTGGATGTTGAGAAACTAATATTCCTGCGCGAAGGTCCATCCATCCAATTAAAACTGTAATTTTACTCTTTCCTGTTGCGAAATCAGTCACTTGGTTAACTTCTTACTTGGTTAACTTCTTACTTGGTTAACTTCTTTATTTTATGAAATTCATCTGTGTACTTACATTGTTAGATTAGTCGTTTTGAATCTACAACTTCCCTAACACCAAGAAAGAAGTGTCACAATATGAATGTGAACGGGGGTTCCACGGATATAATTTGAGAGCAGGGGGCAATTAGGAAAAGGTTTCGAAACTACTCGTCTAAATTAATTAAATTATAAAAAAAAAAAAAAACCAATTTAACACAAATTCAACTTGTAGAAAAATGTCTTACCTTGTGATATTACAGGTACACGAACTGAATGTGCCATTTATAAATTAGATACCTATATTTACTGATACGCGTGTATAAACGCGTGACGGAACAAGTGTTAAAAGGTTGTGGGAATGTATGAATGTGTACAGGTGTGTGTGTGTGTGTGCGCGCGCGCGAATGTATATAAGTAAATAGGTGTGTATGCGGTGATGAATATATGTACTTAAGTGCATGTCAATCCGTGTAACTATGCCCGTCTCTTTTTCCTCCTTTCGTTTTCTATTGTCAATCTGGTTATTTCCTTCATTTTTCAGTTGTCATGTCTTATCATGTAAATGTCTCCGCATCCACTCAGGCATCTGGGAGAATATAAATCACCTACTATTTTCCTTTAAAATCAATGATGCTTAAAATTGTTTTCTTAAGTCAATGAACCTTTCATTTTTGTTTGGCTGACTTGAGGCCATGTGGGAAGATACAGTTCTCAGTTCAATTGGTATAATTATTGTACTTAGAATCTCCGTGTGGGATCTTTTTCTTTATCATTATTATTATTATTATTATTATTATTATTATTATTATTATTATTATCCTTACTACCCAATCAAACAGTACAAAGTAAAATTACGACTGAGAATAAGTTGCTACTACTACTACTATTTTATTATTATTATTATTATTATTGTTGTTGTTGTTGTTGTTGTTATAGCCATCGGTGTTAAAGCTATCTGATACACATTTTATGTCGTATACATTTACCTTTCTCAGTCCTTTCATCTACTGCAACCTCACTTGATCTTAAATGATATTTTACTTGGGATAACGGGATACTCCCAGTGATCCAATGATAATTCCTGCTATTTTCATTTTCGTATTCGACGTTTCTTTAGTACTCAAGCAAGGTCCTGATATTTTGGTAATTTTCAGTTAGCCTTCTAATTCACTTAGTAGTTTGATCATTCTGTCAAATAATAATAATAATAATAATAATAATAATAATAAGAAGAAGAAGAAGAAGAAGAAGAAAATAATCAATATAGATATTTATAAAATGAAGTGTAACTATTTAATATGTGCGTGTGTGTGTGTACAATTTCAGATATAAGTAAAAATAAAAGGCCAATATGAATAAAGATAAAAGGAAGACTTATCTTAACCAACGCGTTTCGTGTACTTTATTATTTCCTTTGATTAAATCCATCAGAGAACGTTACGCATCGGCCAAGATAAGTTTTCCTTTTGTCTTTATTCGCACGCACGCACACACACACACACACATACAGAGATACACACACACACAGATGGCTATTTTATAGTATTGTTTGTTAACTTTTTATTTTTGATTATTTTATTGTTCGTTATTATTATTATTTTTAGGTATAGCCACAAAATTGTACCCGGATTCGCAATTATTTCCACTCAATAGCCCCTAAAATAATTCAAAACATAAGCGTTACCGCCTATCCAAATAACCGTTAGAATAATGCAATACGCTTACCCATAATGCATCACTAACCAGTCGAGCAAAAACACAGCGCATATGGCCTGATGATTGCGTTTAAGCATAAAACGTATTGTCACCGCTGGGTGTTGAATTTAATGACCACTTTTATATTAACATACGCTCTATCCCTGGTACTGAGCACTTTTACCCATAAATATAGCATACCTTAAAGTATATTTTAGTATATTTATATATATATATATATATATATATATATATATATATATATATATATATATATATATATATATATATATATATATATTCAGCAAATATATTCTATGTCAGCCGTTCACAACATATTGTTTCTGGAAAGTTCGAAAGTTCAAAAACGACTTACCCAAGTCTGTCCAAACCTCAGATTGTTTAAGGGTTCCCTGGTTGTGCTGAGACCCTTTCAGTATTCCCTATTTGATAATAATTGACGTATTGCACATCTTTATATAGTGAACTCATCTTGTGACTGGGTATAAAGGCGCAACAGATGTATACTCGAAACATTCTGCGAATTCTCCGACTGCGATTTGCCTATGTAGATAAATAAACTTGTATATATTAAACATGTCTTTTATCTCTAACTAGCAGCATGGCCCGGCGTTGCCCGTGATTGATTCAAAAATCGTACGACTCATAGAGCAATCGCTATCACTTGACTTAAAATATTTTTGCCCTTCCTTGCCTTTAAAGGAGTGCCTTTTCCGTGATGATGTTGCTACATGCCTTACTTCTTGCCCATCTCACACTGCGAATTTTTTCTAAGCTCTATACTAAACATTAAATCTGTTACGAAAAAAGAACTAAACAAAATGAACACAAAACGAACAGCTTTAAAAAAAGGACTCGTAACTGGAAAAACCGAATTAAAAAACAATGTTAACAACAAATACTTATTCACACCCAACCCAGTTCTGCGGAATCAGAATCAACGTTGAGTTTAAGCAAGCGAATGAGCCAATTGGAGTTAAAGTACCATGCAGATTTAAATTTTTCTTGTTTTTTACCACTTGTCAGCTGTTGGCTCTCTCGCTGGCCAATAGAATCTTCCTGCCTATTCGTGGCAGCCAGCTATAGGCTCTCACTCTGGCCAGTAGAAAATGGCCGCAAACTACATGAAAACTGCCGTAGAAGCATGAAAACTCGATTATTTTCACTATCGATGTGAGTTGGGAAATGCAAAGTCGGTCTTGGTCTTCCCGCTAACTTGGAGCATGTGCATGTAAATTTTGGTGCAAATCCGTTGAAAATTGCGGCCGTGCATTCGTTACACACACACACACACACACACACACACACACATCCTGCCTTTTATAGATAGAGATTGTTTTCGTTTATATTATGGGGACAACGCAAAAATATATATTTTAATCTTTATTTTGCTTTTAGAACAATTTAAGGTTTTAGTGTATAAATACAATGCAGTTGCAAATTATATATTTTGAGAGCAGTGATTTATTATTATTATTAATAATAATAATAATAATAATCCAAAGATAAAGCTCTTGAATAGATGAAACAATGCTGGCAAGGCAAACCTATGTCATGGCTAATATCGAGAACGAGGTTAATAAAGCCGATGCTGATAACATTAACACTCATCGATGATTACGAGCATCTGGATGAAAGGCTGAAATGGAAGCGCAAGACCAGAGTCTTTTCATTAGAATCTTCTAGGCGAATATCATCCGTAATAGTGTGGATCCAAAATGCAGGTTCTGTGACAAATATCAGGAAACCATAGATCATCTAATCTCAAGATGTTATTTACTTGCAGCAAGTGAATAGAAAAATCGCCAGGATAGAGTAGGACAATACATACATTGGACAAACACTTTGGAAAACATGATAACAAACACGAGTATAAACATAACCGATTACAGAAATAGAAGAAATCACAATTCTATGGGATTACACCAGACAGGAAGATTAAAGCAAATAGGCCAGACTTAATTACTAAAATATGAAAATAAAAAAAAAAACTTACCTACTAATTCATATGGCTTGCCCAGCGGACTGTAACATAGAAACAAAGGAATTTGAAAAACTATTGAATTATAAAGACCTGAAAATCGAAATAGAAAAAATGCGGAAATTGAAAACAAGAATGGTACCAGTCATAGTAGGTGCGCTTGGAATGATAAAAAAAAGGAACACAACAACACACTGAAAAAATCCCTGGAAATTCCAGCTTAAGAGAAATACAAAAAAATTCTTGATAAATACAGCCGAGAAAACGAAGAACTTTGTGTATGTAACGCCAGTGATGTTATGGGAGTTAGAAAAACAAATCTTAAAATGTGGCCATAACATCACACCACGACCTGCCTTAAAATTTCCCGCAGACTTGGGAGGTAGTGTGACTCTAGCAGAAATCGAAATAATAATAATAATGAAAATAATAATAATACATTCCTTATGCTATACGAGTCACATCTCTCGTAGCCTCTGACCTAAACTTATTTGAGGTGTTAATACATTGTCTTGGTGAATTAAGATTGGCCACAGTAAATAATTCGTTCAGTGCCACAGATTTGCTTGTCAGTGGCTTGACCTTAACTCGTTGGGCATGTTCTCTGGGTGGGGTGGGGGGCTTCGCACTGTATATCTCTGCTCATGAATGAGAGTAGTTCATTATGACCGGTTGTTGAGAGAATTTTTTTAATGTTTGAATGAAGCAATCAAGGATACTTGGAAGTCACATCTCGATACTTGGGAATACCCTGAATCAAAGAACGTTTGAATAGAATGGTTACCAAACTAGGTCTCACCTGCAAGCTTATGCACTGTTTTTTATCAAAACCTATCAACATATCGCACATATTTGTCTATGATGCATGTACCTGGCATACCCTTATCAGACTAGATGCCAGGATGAGTATGTTGGGTGTCATATATTTGTTCTCCAGCCTCACCTTTTTTTGCCACGATGCTCTACCGCTCATTAATAATAATAATAAAAATAATATCAAACCAAATTGTCACTCAGTTTTGTATTTATAAATAAAAATGAAAATTGTATTTAAAATATGTATTTATCAAATAAAAGATAAAGTTTAAAACTCTTCTATGCACCCTGTCCCTTCAGAATATGGACGATTATGACTCTCCACAACTTCCTATCCTTTGTAACTCTAAGCAATGTTTATCTTTTTATTATCCCTCCAATTCCCTGTTCTGCTATCCATTCACACAACCTCATTAGTTCTATGATTATATTGATCAAGAATTTATGTTCTCTTTCTCAAATTTATGTTCTCTTTCTCAAATTTTACATATATCATATCTTTTTATTCTCTTTGGGTTTGTCACAAAAACATTTTCCTGTTTTACCCCTTGATATTCTTTTGAATAATTCGTATATGAAAACATTGAATATATCTTCGCTTCTATATGACGTGTAAAAACAATTTACAGAAAGGCTAAGATTTCATTTTTGGAAGAACTAAAAATATTTGGTGACAACGAGGTTACACAATTGTTTCTTTATTCGTTCACATAATTTTATTGTCCTTCGAAAAATCGTATTCTATTTGAAATAAATTATCGGAAGGCAAACCAAAAGAGATATGAAGTCATTCAATAAAAAGTATAACATTACCGTAGTCAACCAAATGAAAGGCAGGTGAGTGAAGTTAATCTGTGTTAATTTTCGTAGATGGTCAATAAATAAAAGAAAAACAGAAGTGTAATTCAATCCGCTGATACACGCAACTTATCGTACAAATAATGTTCTCTATGAAACGAATAGACAGAAGCAAGGGATTCTAATCACTAGTCAGTCTACGGATTGTTTTCATATTTAATTGGGAGAAAAGGACAAGGCAATACGGTAGAGATAAAAAAAATGAACTAAAAAGATATTCATACACCCTCCTCGACCCTATTCTATAATATGGTGAGTTACTGCCTGAGAAATGGATCTACCTGAAGTATATATATATATATATATATATATATATATATATATATATATATATATATATATATATGTGTGTGTGTGTGTGTGTGTGTGTGTGTGTGTGTGTGCGTGCGTGTGCGTGCGTGTGTGTGTGCATGTGCGTGTGTGTGTGTGTGTGTGCATGTACGAATGCGTATTGATTTAGCAAATACCGAGGAGGAGAACTAAAAAGATATTTACGCATTCTCCTTATCATTACTCATTTTAGTACAATGGGGAGCTACTGCGTAGGAGACAGATCTCCAGAAACTAGATATATATTTCATATAATAATCGCCAGCAATTCGTAACCAAGGATTTGGAAAATAAATGTCGGGCGTGTGAACAAAGAACGAGTGTTGAACAACCCTTGAACTTTTCAAATCGTCACGCAGTGCGAACACACCAAACAAGAATAATAAAAGCTTGAACCATTATTTGAACGGTTTTACGCTGGGAGTATTAGTAGGTGTAGTAGTATTAGTAGCTGTAGTAGTATTAGTAGCTGTCGTAGGAGAAAAGAAAGACGATAAAAAGTAAAATTAAAGAAGTTCGTGTTCATCCTAATTTCAAATTGGTAATGATTTTATGAAAGATGAGGTGAAGAAGAGAAAGGTGAGTACTAAGTATGAAAAGATGTCCCCACTAAATAGCATAAAAAGACTTACTGACCGGGCATGGTCACCCACAAGAGGTGACCACAGTTGTATGACCCTTAACTGGTAAGAGGACAAGGAAAAAAAACTGTTTAAATTGACGATTTACAATTGAAAGTAGGATTGGCTGAGTTGACATTTGAGAAATTTGAAGGTGGAGGCGGATGAGATTTGTAACATTATCTTTTGCATTTCACAGGTTAGGGGAGGGGACCATCTGACAAAGGGGTGCTTCACTTGATTCGAATAGAGACAAATTTTTTTACAGGGACTGGGGGAGTATTCATTTTTTTTTTTTTATACAATTTGCCATGAACTCTGATGTGGCTAAAATGAAAACACTTTAACAAGAAAAGCGGTAATTATTAGCTTAAGAGCAGTTCAACTCAACATAAGGCGAATTTTCATACATGAATCAACATTCCAAGTTCTAGTCGACTGGGACATGTCTACTGTAGAAATACCCCGCCCATCATAACGATCAACCTTCATGCTGTTAAGATTGTATTTAAACACAGACATACACATATATACACGCGCGTGCTCGCGCACACACACACACACACACACACACACACACACACACGCACGCACGCATACATAAATGATCTGGTTATCCACTTTTGAATGAAACGCCTTCCTTCTTTTAACCTCAAAGAAAATTACTTAAATCCGAAAAATCTAAAAATCTTAAACATAATTTACGGCAGTTCGTTTGCACTTAAATTACAGGCCTGATTTCAAATGAAGATTTGAATTTTGTTCAGACTGTCACGTAAAGAATTCATGTTTTTACAAAAATATTGGATTTAAATTTCGTAGTATTTGGCGACGGAGGAATCAGAGAGCCGAGTTCAAATTCCCGTCGAATCCATTACATTCACTTATGTGCTAATGCCCTTAGCAATGTTATGAACCCTTTTCTCCCCCCCCCCCAGCTATGGGTAAATAGCAGGACAGACCGGACTCTATAGCCTTTGATGACTACTGGTCTACCGCAGAAAGAAATGGCAACCTACTGCGAGAAAAATCTGCCTCGTCAGTCATGTATCTAAAGAATAACTACCATTATTGTACACTGATTTAGTCCAACTAGTATTCTATCGTTGCTTGTTATTATCACAGAACTTCACCATCATGAGTTCAATCCCTCGTTCGGGTAGTGTGAAAAATCATCTACACTAGTTCATTGGGAGACAAATGACTTTTTTTTCGTTATGGCTCTTCACAATCATTCTATCCCTTGTATCTATCTGCAATTTACATTAGCTCGTTAGGTGGATTAATTGATATTACCCTCTTACCCACTCGCCTTCAATATATGCCCTGTGGGTGTCAACTTCTCCAAACCTTCTTTCCTCATTTTGAATCCCAAAATTTCAACTGCCCCTTTTTGATTCCATTTATTTTCCATTTTCCTTAAAACTTGCTCGTTGCTCGTATGTTCCGTCTATCCCGCCATCCTT
Organism: Acanthosepion pharaonis; assembly: GCA_903632075.3. NCBI lineage: Eukaryota > Metazoa > Mollusca > Cephalopoda > Sepiida > Sepiidae > Acanthosepion > Acanthosepion pharaonis. Next base: position 1,916,145 of record CAHIKZ030000187.1, on the reverse strand, counting down.
TTGTAAGAAAACATCTCCGTTGCCCTCTTTTATCGGTAAGGAAACTCTCCGGCATTCACTGCCATATATGAAGAATGATCAACACGTTTTTTCATTGTTTCCAACTATATTTTCTTATTTCTTAATATTTTCTTTCGATTTTAAGGACAAATTAACTCAAAAGAACTTCTATGTGCTATCTTCCTTGGTATAGACACCCGAATAAGAACCATCCACCCTAATAGATGGTATGAAGTTTTCGGTTCGAGATTTCCAGAGAATTACCAGGAGTCACTTGAAGAAAACCGGTATGTACAATAACTACCAAGATATGAACACTAATCCAAACTAATCAGTATATCATAAACCCATGGTCTTTATTAAAAAAAAATCCCATGTATGATAATTTAGATATATGACGATTTACATGTAAGACAATTGTAATTGTTTCAAGAAAAGATATGATGTTAGGAGATTAAGTTTCATCGCTATTTGATCAGAAATCCTTAAAAGAACACTTTTTAGGTTGCCATATTTTTATATTTATTGCACGTGTGAAATTTGTAAGTTTTGTAATTGAAAGAATTTTATTAAACTAATATCTTCATCTTGGTTGTTATACAGACAACATTTCAAAGATTGTTCTCTCTGTGTTTCTTTAGGTCTTTGTCGTTGTACTCGCTGAACTTTGAATTCTGAACTGAACTCTTTATTCCATTCACGGAGATAGAATTGTTAAAAATTCTGCTCTACATGTTTAGGGCTCATTTCATGTCAGTTAATATTAATCGGTTTTATTCCAATGAGTCTTTTATTGCTTTAATATCTTCCCGGCTACATTTCTTCTTCTATGTGCCGTGTACCTTCAGGATATATGCGATTAGGGCTCTCCACAATTTCCTGAACTTTGTAGCTCTTAGTAAAGTTTGTCTTTTTGCTATATCTCATGACCCATCTTCTATCAACCATTGACGCAAGATCGTTAAGTGGATTAGATGCAACATTCCTTCTGCCCTTCTTGCCTTCAATCTGTCAATGACAATGTCAAATTTGTTACGTTTTCTTTCCTAATTATGTGACCTAGAAATTTTAACTGTCTCTTACTGTTTCTACGTATAAGTGTCCATTTTCTTTAAAACATCGTTGTTGCTCAAGTATTCTCAGCATCCTTCTGTAGAACCACATTAATCAATTTCAAGTCACTTAAGGTGACATTATTTAAATGGTGAAACTTAATTTTTTATGTGTGCGTGCGTCCGTGCGTGCGTGTGTGCACACGCGCTTTTTGTACAGCACACATTGCAAAGAAAGACTTCAAATTCTGGAGGCTGTTGTAATAAAAGAGAAGCAGCCAACAATGAATAGGGGACCGTATGTTGAAGTGTGTTTAAAACACACACACACACACACACGCACACACACACTTTTTCAGTTTATATGACGTCACCTTGAGTAAGTTGAAATTGATTCCATCAAACATGACAATACCGGAATTAAAAACCAGTTGCTTAACTAAGAACAGAACAATTCTTGTAAGGGAATGAAGCAACATTCGAAATTACTGGGGGAAAAATAATATAGAAGTTAAAATGAATTTTGACAAATTTACCGATAAAACGAAACAACTTATCCAAATTTATTTGAAAGATTTAATAACAAAATTAATAAACAGAACGTGTCCATATTATTTAACAAAACATGTTTCAGAGAAAACATGTTTTAGAGAAAACATGTTTCAGAGAATTCTTGCTGTTGTTTGTAGCATGTGTAATAGTGTCCGAAACAAAATTGAAGATGATGAGACAAAGGGGAAAATTTATTAACGCCTCACATACAGTTTTCTCTTTCTTTCATTCTAACTTGAGAAAGCCAAAGAGAGCAAACACTCTCTGTGAAACGGGTCGTTAATTAATATTCGACTTTGTCTCATCATCTTCACACACACACACACACACACACACACATATATATATATATATATATATATATATATATATATATATATTAATCGAGATCACAACGCAGTAAAGATACAAGAGTTCGCAAGGCAGTAAAGATACAAGAGGTTACTGGATGTGGAAGAATGAGAAAAATTACTAATGAGCGAGAACAAAAAGAATAATCAGGAGGACAGCGATTGAAATTGCATTTAAATATTTGGAGATTAAATTTAGCTGTAAAGCATGGGGCCGGAAGAGAGTTCCACAAACGAGAAGTGCGTGAAAAGAAACTGTTAGCATAGAACTTACGGTTCAACTGTAAATTGATGAGATCTCGACACCAGTCTAGTACTGCGTTTAAATTAAAAAAGTCAAGGTACCATAACGAAGAGTTCATAGAAACAATTAACATCAAAATATTTATCGAAAAATCACAGGGAGGTAACTTTACGGTGGTGGGAAACTGACTGAAGCCAAGCCGCCAGATGAGGACCAACAATATAGCTGATTCATTTTGGATTATATATATATATATATATATATATATATATATATATATATATATATATATATTTTAAAAAAAATATGATTCCATCGCGCGACACATAAATTACTATGTTTCGAACTAGTCATCCGTATTCAAGTTTAATTTCATTAAAAAATACTAAAGAACTTTGGGTCATCAATCTAACAGTTATTTCCTATTATATCAATACACATACACACACACACACACACACACACATACACACACACACATATATATATATATATATATATATATATATATATATATATATATATATATATATATATGAAATATATATATATATGAAATATATATTAAATACGTGACTTTTTTTTTCTTTTTTTCTAATCATGAGCTAACACAAATACATCGACATACAATTCACTTTTTGCTCTTCGATCCGAAGCCTGAAATGGGCGAAATGCAATATCAGATATTTTTTCGAAACATTCTACATTCATGAACGTTTTTCCAATTGCCATTTAATATATAACTCCGCGGGATCATTTACACAAATTCTTAACGCATATATATATATATATATATATATATATATATATATATATATATATATATATATATATATATATATATATATATTTATACTGGTTGTAATTATAATTGAAAACCTAACGCATATACACATTTTGTTAATAATTCTTTTTATCTTAGTACTTTTTTATCAGGTTGATATTGCATAGTTTAAATGTATGATATCAGTAGACCAAAAAAAACATTACCAAACGACAAAAGCAAAATACGTCCATGAATTTTGGAGAATATCATTTGTGTTGGTATATAAAGGGAGAATAATTGTGTGTTTATATCTAGTTCACTGTATGTGTAAGGAATGAAGATAATACATGTATGTATGTATGTATGTCTGTGTGTGTTTCTATGAACAGAAATACATTTTTCTGTTCCAAGTCTGACAACGGGACAGTTTTCAAATTTTTAAAGGTTTAAATTTCTGTATAATAAACTGTTTCACGGGTTTTATCTCTCTCTCTCTCTCTTTCTCTCTTTCTCTCACACACACACGCAGGCGCACGCGTACACACATGAATACTGATGGTTTATAAACCCAGTTAAACTTAAACATTAAACAACTACGACATGAAAATTTTTTACTCCGACTACGTTGATACATTTAGTATCTTACCTTTTTTTTGTTTTTTTTCCTTTTCTTTTTCATTGAACAACTTTCCTGTTGTTTTTCTTTCTTTTTTATCGAGACTGAATATGATAAAACGAGTTACGTCCCTTAGACGATAGAAATTTCATATTTTCGATTTAATTTCAACAATAGCGAAAAACAATTCTTTTTAATTACTGTACAACAATCACACTATGAAACGAATTAATTTAAGAAAAGCAAATAAAATAATTGAATAAACAATAAAGAAAATCCACTGAAAATCTTTATTATAAGCAAAGTAGTACGAAATAAATTTATATTTAATAATTGATAGCAGTTTTTTCAAAATCGAATCAATATATCTGCTCTTTTTAACATTTATTTAGGGTTATTTATTTTTCCTTACAACCGAGAAGCTTAATGTAATTAAGAACTGATTAATGATTACAAGGGAGGCTATTGAGAGCAATTTTCAAATTGGAATTTTCATTTCCATTTCTCATTGCTTACGCATGAAACCAACACTTAAAAATTTTAAACGATTTGATAAAAATACTTATTATTCGATTAGCAATGTCATTATAGTTGTAACGAGAGTTATAATAATTATGAAATAACTTTTAGCCATTTTTAACACAGGAAAATAAAAACGGTAAATTTTCCCCAGATAATAAATTAAGATCTATAATCAAATGAATTTCTTTTCTAACCAAAAATAAAATATAATTTTGACTTTTAGTAACAGTATTGTTATAAAGTAAAAGAATTTTGTGTCGATTAATTTTAATCATCGACTATTCCAAATTATGTATAATCCTTCTCGGACAAGGGGTAAATTACATCAGAAATTGTCTTAAGTTCATTTCGGAAGAAAAGTACAGGAAATATGCTTAAGCTTTCGATTTTTCTTAAGTCATCATCAGGATAGCTAGAGACAACTTTTGAGTTTAGTATAATTTTTAAATGATGCAACAACGCTATTTTTCCAAAAACTGTCGATAATTAATCGATAATAAATGTCTGTCGTTTTTAATATTTGTATTAAAGGAAATCTGCAGCTAAAAAACACAGATTATGAAATTAATGAGATCTAAATACCGATTTTCTACTGTGTATTCCTTCTCTAGTTTTTTTTAAAAAAGAGGAACGCAGGGAACATTTACTCACAATCAGTATGAACCCTTAAACATTTACAATCAGTATAAACCCTTAAACATTTACAATCAGTATAAACCCCTAACCACTTACAATCAGTATAAACCCTTAAACATTTACAATCAGTATAAACCCTTAAACATTTACAATCAGTATAAACCCTAACCACTTACCAGTAACCACATTTACAATCAGTATAAACCCTAAACCACTTACAATCAGTATAAACCCTTAAACATTTACAATCAGTATAAACCCCAACCACTTACAATCAGTATAAACCCTTAAACATTTAAATCAGTATAAAACCCTAACCACTTACAATCAGTATAAACCCCAAACATTTACAATCAGTATAAACCCCCTAACCACTTACAATCAGTATAAACCCTTAAACATTTACAATCAGTTAAACCCTAACCACTTATAATCAGTATAAACCCTTAAACATTTATCAGTATAAACCCTAACCACTTAAATCATTTAAACATTTACAATCAGTATAAACACCTAACCACTTACAATCCAGTATAAACCCTTAAACATTTTACAATCAGTATAAACCCTAACCAAATCAGTATAAACCCTTAAGTATAAACCCCAACCACTTAAATCAGTATAAACCCCTTAAACATTTACAATCAGTATAAACCCCAACCATTTACAATCAGTATAAACCCTTAAACATTTACAATCAGTATAAACCCTAACCACTTACAATCAGTATAAACCCTTAAACATTTAAAATCAGTATAAACCCTAACCACTTACAATCAGTATAAACCCTTAAACATTTACAATCAGTATAAACCCTAACCACTTACAATCAGTATAAACCCTTAAACATTTATCAGTATAAACCCCAACCACTTACAATCAGTATAAACCCTTAAACATTTACAATCAGTATAAACCCCAACCACTTACAATCAGTATAAACCCCAAACAACCCCAAATCATTTAAACAATCAGTATAAACCCTAACCACTTAACCCATAACCACTTACAATCAGTATAAACAAAACATTTACAATCAGTATTAACCCCTAACCACTAAACCCCTTAAACATTTACAATCAGTATAAACCCCTAACCACTTACAATCAGTATAAACCCTTAAACATTTACAATCAGTATAAACCCAACCACTTTCACAATCAGTATAAACCACTAACCACTTACAATCAGTATAAACCCCTAAACATTTACAATCAGTATAAACCCCTAACCACTTACAATCAGTATAAACCCTTAAACATTTACAATCAGTATAAACCCCTAACCACTTACAATCAGTATAAACCCTTAAACATTTACAATCAGTATAAACCCCTAACCACTTACAATCAGTATAAACCCTTAAACATTTACAATCAGTATAAACCCTTAAACATTTACAATCAGTATAAACCCCTAACCACTTACAATCAGTATAAACCCTTAAACATTTACAATCAGTATAAACCCCTAACCACTTACAATCAGTATAAACCCCAACCACTCAGTCAGTATAAACCCTTAAACATTTACAATCAGTATAAACCCCAACCAGCCCCAATCAGTACAATCAGTAAAACCCTTAAAACATTTACAATCAGTTAAACAACCACTTACAATGAGTATAAACCCCTAAAACATATACAATCAGTATAAACCTTAAACATTTACAATCAGTATAAACCCCAACCACTTACAATCAGTATAAACCCTTAAACATTTACAATCAGTATAAACCCCTAACCACTTACAATCAGTATAAACCCTTAAACATTTACAATCAGTATAAACCCCTAACCACTTACAATCAGTATAAACCCTTAAACATTTACAATCAGTATAAACCCCTAACCACTTACAATCAGTATAAACCCTTAAACATTTACAATCAGTATAAACCCCTAACCACTTACAATCAGTATAATCCCTTAAACATTTACAATCAGTATAAAACCTTAAACATTTACAATCAGTATAAACCCTAACCAACAATCAGTATAATCCTTAAACATTTACAATCAGTATAAACCCTTAAACATTTACAATCAGTATAAACCCTAACCATTTACAATCAGTATAAACCCCTAACATTTACAATCAGTATAAACCTTAACCACAATCAGTATAAACCCCAAATATTTAACAGTTAAACCCTAATCAATCAGTATAAACCTAAAACATTTACAATCAGTATAAACCCCTACCCACTTACAATCAGTATAAACCCTTAAACATTTAACAGTATAAACCCCTATCAGTTAAACCCCCGGTAAAACCCTTAAACATTTACAATCAGTATAAACCCCAAATATTTACAATCAGTATAAACCCTAACCATCAGTATAAACCCTTAAACACATACAATCAGTATAAACCCCCAACCACTTACAATCAGTATAAACCCTTAAACATTTACAATCAGTATAAACCAAACATTTACAATCAGTATAAACCCCTAACCACTTACAATCAGTATAAACCCTTAAACATTTACAATCAGTATAAACCCTTAAACATTTACAATCAGTATAAACCCCTAACCACTTACAATCAGTATAAACCCTTAAACATTTACAATCAGTATAAACCCTTAAACATTTACAATCAGTATAAACACTTAAACATTTACAAGATACAACATTTGCATTGGATTTTACTATAGAAAAGCTATTTTGACAATGAATGTCATTGAATCGGTTCGAGAATAAAAACTACAGATTTCCGATGAACTACGGTTTTTGCTATGAAACTCTTCTGTTAGATACATGCCCAAATAATGAGTATTATTGCTTGTACTCACACACGCACACGTACACGCACTTACGTACGTACGTCTGGTTGGTAGAGAGGAAAGCTGTTCGTCCATGCTGATATCAGTCGGAACAGTTAAACAACGACTCCATTATAGCTAAGTAGATCAAAGTATATATTAGTTAGACACAATTAGACATGATTGATTTGAATTAAGCGCTGTTACTTTTTTTTTCTTTTTTTCTTTTTTGGTTTGGTCTGAATAAAGGAACAGGAGTATCACACAAGGCGCTAGCGGCCAGCTATCTAATTCCCCATGGGAGATGAGATCAATTATCTGACTATGTTCCTTACTCTATCCATCCCACTGGAGTGAAACAAGCGGCCGTGGAGCCATGGTAGCTCGTGCCCAGCTAGTAATGGACAGCTAAAATCATCGGCCGTGACGCGTTACCTTCATTATCGCACCGGACAAGAGAAATAACAAAATTATGCAAGATTTAAAGCGGGTGGCGAATAGAGTCAAACACTGCTATTGTCTACTTCATTATTATTTGAAACGGGTGCGCAGGGTAAAAATGAAAACTGGTGCTTATGGTAAAAATACCTATGACTTCATTTTTAGAAAAATCGAGAGATAGGAAAACAAAATGGCGCTTGGTATGAAACATTAAAAAAATTGTATAATGATTTTCATTTCTTTTTTTTTTTTTGCGTGTGTGTGTTTGCGAATTTATTTCAAAAGATTTTGTTATAAACAATTATTATGAGGACATTTTTGACAGTTTCCTATCAGATAAACATTTTGTGAATTCTGCTTGCAGATTTGATTAAATATTTCTTAAAGCTTTCAAATAATTGAAATTTTTAAAATCATTTAAGCATTTTAAACTTGGCCATTTTAAATTGATCTCATTTTCAATTTATAAAAAACTTGCTGAAAATTGTTGCCATTATTCAAATAACTGAAATTTGTACATTAGACAAACAGATCAGGAAATCTATTGTGCACTATTCTTATTGCGCATGTTTACAAAGGGAAAAAAATGCTGTTTGTGGCTCGGAAGAGCAAATGTCCCCCGTTACAATTATAATATGTTCAGATCAGCATTCTTTTCAATATTTTACTTAGTTAATATGTGGCAAGGTCTACACAATCATTACTCGTCTTCGTTTAACTGGTTATCCCCAAAATAATAGCCCTTCTGACTTTGCCCTAACAGTTCAATGTCGAAATAACTAGTTTATAACTTTCAATACCTTCAAAACGAAACTAGAATCGTTTCACCATCACTTTTCACACTTCTCAGAGTTTTCTCCAGTCACGATGATTAGTTTCCCCATCGACGAGATTCCATATTTTGAACGACTATTGGGTCTTAAGTACCATCCAGTCCTCAAATGGAACTCAATCTATTACCAAAGATGCTTGAGAAATGGTCGACTCATTTTATCGATCCTAGAAGTACCTGCCATCTCCTGTTTTTTTGGCTGGAGATACACAATCATCACTAGCAAACCTGGATAGAGTTCAAAATCGTGCACGCGTTCTTGCTGCGGATGACTTATTTATTATAAGCTATTTCTCCATAGACGCAACTTTGCGAGCCCTGTCACGACTCTATCGCTATTTCTATGGAAAATGTTCAGATGAGCGCTCCATTGTTTAGTTATACTATTTCAGGTCTTTACAGATATGACACGCCATGCCAGTTCCATGGAGCTGAATCATCCTCATTTCTTCCGTGTTCCAAACGTAAGAAAATAGTTCCACTTAGACAGCTTTTTCCCCAAACTGCCACTTTATGGAACAAACTCCTGTATGGGTGCTTCCCAAAATACTTCAATATTTAGCTCTTCAATTCCAGGATATATCATCATATTTCCTCCTTATTCTCAGAATCTTCATTTCTTACCACCTTTTCTTCCATCCACATCTCAGGCCTCATTAATAATTAACCATTCCAACAGCAACCTTCTATCTTGACTGGCTCTTTTGCCTTGTATTGTGTGAACTTTAATATAAAAATCGCCACTAGTTATAGGCGTAATTTCTGTTTAATTGACAACAATTTTTATAAACTTTGGCAAGTATGTAATAATGGACTCATTTGAGCAGATTATAGTTTGGTGAAATGAGTCCACCCACATCAGACAATCTTTACTTTTGCCTTGTCTTCATTGAGTGAATCTTGGGTTTTCAAGTGCTGCAATTATTATATTTATTTTATTAATCATATATATATATATATATATATATATATAGTTATTTTCCAAGCATATATTGGTATTGCTTTTATGTCCATCGTCTTTTCATGTTGAATTGCATATGGTCTATGTTAATTATGTTTTATGAATATGTCCTGAAGATGGTCTATTAGACCGAAACGTCTGAGGTTGACATTAAACATTAAAACAGCATAATCGGATATTAGGATTTTTTGTTTGTTTTTTTTCAGTATATTTTTCTTCATATATATATATATATATATATATATATATATATATATATATATATATATATAGGAAATGGATTAAATCTGACATAAAGTTATTTTTAATTTTTGTTCAAGCCTTAATTTTGATGAATACTCATATTCAAGTAGAAGCTCCGTTTTTTAATTAAACCGTATTTTTATCCAACTACATATATATATATATATATATATATATATATATATATATATATATATACAGTAGCGTCCAAAACTAAGGGACAAAATTTTAATACCTAATATTTGTTAGAAATAACAACTGTGAAAAGCTGAAATTTTGACAACTGGTAGTCGTTATCATCCATAATAACATACTAAAATTTGAATCATTTGCAAAGGATAGAAAAGAATTATAACAATTATTTATTTATTTTCAAATTTGGAACGTCCAAAAGTAAGGGACAAAATTGAGAAAAACAATGTAAACGGCAAAAAAAAAATAAAAATACATGTACAATCAATATTTAGTAAATGAGCCCTTGCTCTCAATGACAACTGCACATCTTCGATTACAAGAACGAATCAGTTCTTGACAATCCTCGATACTAATTTTAGACCATTCTTTCTTCACCCAAAAACTTCACTAACTTTCACAAATTTTCTATTGGATTTAAGTCAGGATTTTGCGGTGGCCAATCCATAATTTCCAAATCTTGCTCGCTAAGGTAACTCATTAACACCTTTGCCTTGTGACAGGGGCATTATCTTGCATAAAGGTAGCCCTATCAAAACCTAAATTAAACATGATCTTGAACAATGTTTTTATAGATCTGCGCGTTTACACGAGTTTGTAACCGGACAAGAGGCGTTGTACCTTGGCTAAAACATTCCAAATACTTGACAGTTTTCTAAAACTTAATTTCAATACAATAATCTCTCACCAATTCTCTTACATTGATTTTCCATCATTTCCAAATAAATTAAATTTGCTTTCATCACTGTACTTTTGCCCAATTTTCATATGTCCATACCTACCTTTTGCAAACTCTAATCTCTTCTTCTTATTCTTCGAACTAACAAGTGGTTTTCTTCCCTGGGGTTCGATTAAACAGCCCTATTTCTTGCAGTCGTCTACAAACAGTCTGTCTTGACACATTAACACATGAGGTACTATTCATAACCCTTTTAATTTCTGTGCAAGACTTAAAACGGTCCTTTAATGACATATGCTGCATTATTCGATCTTCTCTTGCCGAAGTTTTGTGGGGTCTGCCGGTTTTAAAAGCACTAACTATTTTGCCAGTATCATTGTAGGATTTAACAACCCTGCCTACAACAATCTTTCACTTTCTCTGAAATCTCTCTAATGGTGTGCTTTTCCTTGTGTAGCTTCACAATAGCTTGTCTCACAGAGTAATCAAGTTTTTGGCGTTTCGCCATGGTGCCGGCTGATGCAACGTTTACAAATGACTAAGTAAGACTTATTCTTTAGAGGAAATCAAAAAATTTGAATATAGCATACTGTTTACATAAGTAAGATTATATAGCGACGCTCCTAAGAATTTTACGTTTATTTAACTTACTTTCTCTTTCAGTAAGTCTATTTCCTTAATGTTCACCCAATGCAAGGCTCAAGTGCCACTCAAGGTAGAGGATTGATATATGGAGTTGTTTTAGCGTAAGAAAGGCGAAGATAACAGAAAAGATAGACAGATAATTCTAGACAAAGAAGTCATTATTTGATTAGCGAATAAAATTTCAGAGTACAGGCGGAGATGTTAGGAAGGAATATAGAGATGAAGTAGACTTTAGAAGGAACAGAAAACAAGGGATGAACCTCTACTCCTGTTCAAATGACCGAGAAGGAGTGTGAAACGGGCGATAGAGCGTGATTCGAAGTTTTAGTTGAACTTATTTAATACATTTGATAAATTGTTGTGTATAAGGTCTCTTTTGTGTTCATAGATACCTTTTTTTTAGTTTCTGCAAGTTTTCCCAAATATATTGTAAGGAAGATTTGTGAAAGTTTATTTTATATCTACCTGCCTCAGCATTATTATTGATATGAATATTTTGGATTCTCATCATATTCATAATAGTTTGGGGTGTAGTTGCCATTATTTTGATAGTGTTAAGAATGGATTATATTTACATTTGATACGCCATGAGCAGATATGAATGTACGTGAGAGATTCATAGAAGATTGAAGTTCAAATACAGTAAATTCGAGCTTGCTAACCGAATGCTCCTCTGTGGCCAAATCGGTTAAAGGCACGTCAAGCTAAATGACGGTTCTGTATTGGATTCAGGTTCGAATCCTGTCGGATGACGAATATTTTCTGTAAAAATTTATCGAAGATTCAGGCCGGTAAATGTTGTTTAATACTGTTTATTATAAACAGAGCATTTACTTAAATATTTGTATCTATAAAAAGAATGTATAAACATAAAAATATCTTAAAACGGATTATATATAAATAATTAAAACCTGATTTGGGAATAATTACGTGTTTGCCTTAAGTGTCTGCAATCAGTGTTTGAGCCCAATTAAAAACCAGGATTTTCAATTCTGATTTTCAAAAGAAGCACATTAATTTCTTAATATTTAAACTTCACGTTAGTCCAAAATTTAGCACATCAGCATATAAATGACTTCGACTTTTTATACTTAATTCTACTTTATGTATGTGAGTGCATCAATAAATATGTAGACTGACACTTAGTTTTGATGTAGAGTTTGAGCATATATTTTTACTGCACAATGTTCGATCTATATGATTAAGATTCAGCAATGATTTGAGGGCATTGAAAAGAAAGATTATGATGAAAAATTAATATTGGTATGAAATAAATTTTTTATCTTTTTTCAACATTAGGACTTGTTGATTGACCAAGAAATATAAATTCGAAAATTTTATAAAAGCATTTGTGTTCAACGAAGCACAGACACAGACACACACACGCGCACGCGCGTACATGCATATACACGTACGCAGGCATATGCGTATATATATGCATATATATACATATGTGTAGACACAGTATGTTTCATGCTTGAGCGCGATCTTCAGAATTGAATAATGTGTTCAGACATCAAACAGACTGTCGCTACTTCATTTTTGACTGCAGCGATCACTTTTATATCTAGAAACATTCCATCCTTGGATATTGAAGACTTTTACCCATAAATATAGCACTCCTTAAAGTTATATTTTATTATATATATAAAGGGTGGAGACCGATTATATATAAGGGTGTTTCATTAAGATGGATCTAAGTCAGCAGTAAATAAATCAATGTTATTGGTAAAAATGTATTTATTTTTCTATTAGATCATGTTATTTAAGTCATGGCAATTATGTGTGACAAATAATATCGCCCAAAATGTCCACCAAATCTGAAAAGAAAAAGAAAAAATCATTAGACGCTTAAACTTAATTCACATTTAAAATCGCTCCAAGTTATTGGAACACCCTTTACATATATATATATATATATATATATATATATATATATATATATATATAATTTTGTTCAAAATATTATTGCAAAGTAACACCAAAATGTTTACTTTTCAACACATGTATACAAAAAAGATTTTAAAATTAAGAAAACGACGCTTGCAAGATTCTTCATAAGTAAGGGTATATATGTGTGTGCGTGTGTGTCTGTGTATGTATCTGTGTGCGTATGTTTGTAAAATATTTAAGTTTACATTCGCGAATATTTTTAAGAATCTATAGATAAACTTACCAGGAAAAATACACATTCTACACTTGGTGACAACATTGAATATTCTATTGATATTTTGACGAAAACATGCGTTGTTTTGAAGATTTTCAGAAAACTCTATGAAAAGAACTTCTGTATCATCTCATTCTCTTTCTATCCTTCGTTCTGTTCTGACATAGACAAATCAAAGACGGAAACATCTGAAATAGACACAAACTATATAGAAACATCCGAGATAGATACATTGCACTATGTTATATTTTATTATTCAAGTTAATGTTTTCACAATAAAACTTGTATTAACCAATCAGTGTGATTTAAAATTCCAGGATATGCTTATCTTTTATATTATAAATATAGCAAGAGAATATTACCATATGATATCATGACAAATATTTACAATAAGATATATTTGGTGATATGAAATTTAATCATGCAACTCAGGAGTTGCTCATTATATATATATATATATATATATATATATATATATATATATATTACTATGAATCATTCATAGAAAAAGTAAATTCAATCTTAGCGTTGTGACTGCACGCTCCACAAGTTTTTATCTGTTATCAATAACACATTAACAAAAAAAAAGACATAATTTGATTCGCATTATATTTTTTCGTCTCGAATTCTATCTGAATTTTACCAAAAACAAAATAATTTCCATGCCTGAAGATGACTGAGCGTACAGTCGAAAGTACTTACATATTTAAGGATAACCTAATACAGTTTATAATTTTAAAAAAAAACAAGGATTATAATATTCATCGAGTGATTGGTAGGTTAATGCATCTTTAAAATTTTGTTAGCGAAGGGATTTTGCCATTTTATATCATTAACTTTACTAATTTACTTTTTGTATGAATGATTCATTGTAATATAAATTGAACTTTACCACAAATTATATATATATATATATATATATATATATATATATATATAAGTACAACTGCACTTTTATACGGTTCGACATTATTGACTATTATCCCTCAATATCTAAAGATCTGTTCACTTTGGCCTTCGAGTTCGCGCGGGAATACTTCAATATTTCTGAGAATGAGGTGGATATAATCATGAAATGCCAAAATTCTGTTCTGGCCTACAATGAAGAACAGTGGACCAAAAAGTTTTGCAGTGATAATTTTGACATTTCAATGGGTTCTTTGGATTCTGCAGAAGCCTCTGACTTGGTGGGATTATTCCTTTTATGCAATTTAAGTGCCTTTGAATATTTAGATTCTGATAGTGTAGGATTATATAGAGATGATGTCTTATTAGTTGTTGTTGCCCAACAAAAATTAAGGTAGATCATATTAGAAAAATGATCCATAGGAAGTTTAAGGATTTAGGTCATAGGACTATAGTTACGACTAACATTAAACAGGTAGATTTTTTGGATGTCACCCTAGACCTTACTAGCAGTTCTTTTCAACCTTATGTCAAGGTTAATTCTAACCCAGTATATGTACATCCAAATTCCAACCACCCACTTCGGTTATCAAGCATATACACTCCGCCATTGAATTTCGGATTAAAACTAACTCTTCTAGCAAAGAGGTTTTTAATAAACATCGTGAATTTTACAATTCTGCCCTTAGAAATAGTGGATACAAGGATACCACTATTCAATATAGAAATCCTGTTAATTATGACCATAATAAAATAAGAAGATCCAGGAAGATCATTTGGTTTACTCCCCCTTTCAACCTAATGGTTAAAACTAAACTAGGACGTAAATTTCTAAACCTCATCAAGAAACATTTCCCCGACCCCGAAACTAACCCACTCAGTAAAATATTCAATCATAATACCCTTAAATTAAGCTATAGTTGTGCGAATAACCTGGGGAAAATAATTAAGAAACATAATAACAGAGACTTCAATAAGTATAGGGACTCAAAAAAACTTGACAACTCGCCAGGTTGCAACGAGTAAACTAAGTAACATGGCACTAATAATAACTTGTGCAATTGTAGGAATCCAAATAATTGTCCATTACAGAATAATTGTCTGACTAGTTCTCTAGTTTATCTTAGTACAATTTCTACACTAGAAAACCAAGATATTAAAAAAATTACATTGGTAGTACTATGGATTCATTCAAAGAACGTTGACGGGGACATATGCAATCTTTCAAATTAGTAATTATAAGTACAAGACTTCATTATCCAAGTATTTTTGGAGTTTAAAGGAGAAAAAACAAGACACCTACTGTTAAATGGAAATTAATCAAGAGAGCTCAAACATGTAATTCCCTGTATGCCTCTTGTTATTTATGTCTTAACGAAAAAATTGAAATAATTAGATTTAAAGAGAAGACCCATCTCTTAAATCAAAGAAATAAACTCACTGTTAACTGTAAACACAGCTATAAATTTAACTTACTTTAGGGGTAGTAATACTTTCGACGATAAGGCTAGGTTACTGCAAATGTAGTCGGTTATTGCTTTTATTACCTGATAATCCTCCTATCGATGTAA
>CAHIKZ030000187.1:1697500-1897500 GCA_903632075.3 Acanthosepion pharaonis | reverse complement strand
TAACCAAACATATAAGTTGAGCAAAAAAATGCATAAAAACTAATTTCTCAACAGTAAGTTTTTATGATGAATGCAGAGCTACATTGGATGGTCCTGAGGGCTGAATAAAAATAGTCAATGAAATACAACTTAGAAGACAATAGGGGAAAGATAACGTAATGTTTTGGACTAGTACTGTAAGCAGTAAAATTCTAGGTCCTTTCAAGTTTGATAGTAATGTCAAGGTATATTCAGAGAAATGGTGGAAGTTTTTAAACTAGACGTTATTTGAGTGGCACAGGTTGTAACGTATAAAAAGCTTTAAGCTAAAAATTATACTGTAGAATATATTCGGCAAACCGTCACTCTCCATACAAATCTACTCTGTCCTATTATTGAAAAAATAACTTTATTTTTTAACATAATCAATTAACATTTTTAGTCGTCAAAAGATTTTTAAAATTAATCTGTATTAAAAACCAAATTCCTATTTAATATCTTTTATTCCTTGTGAACTGGAAAACTTACCAGAACAAAATATTGGACACTCTATCTCTCTATCTATCTATCTATCTATCTATATATATATATATATATATATATATATATGAGAATAAAAATCAATCTTCAAGAAAAACAATCTTTACGAATCAATAAAACTTCTGCAAATAATGGGGAAATTGAAATAGTCTAAATGTTATCAAAATCAATTAATAAAACACCGATGAATGTTATTAAATATCAAGAAACCGATATTAACAAATAAAATTATAAAAAAATTAATAATTTATTCAGGTATATAGTATTTTGGTGATAAAATAAAAGGACGTGAAAATTCGCATAGCTAAATTGTGGGCCACCTTGAATAAAATGAATGTAATCTGGAAATCTGATCTACTAGAAAACCTCAAGCGGAGCTTCTTTCGATCCACTGTAGAGGTGATTTTAGTGTATTGTGTCAGTCTAACAGTCTAAGCTTGATTGAATCTACACTCGGATGCCGAGAGCTATGTTTAACATCCCTTGGAGATAACATTCAACTAAATCACAGTTCTATGGACTCATCTGATATTACAGCAATTTGAAGCAAATACAGAATGCGTTTTGCAGGACACTGCTGGAAAACAAATCAAGAGCTCGCGAGGGGTCTACTGTTCTGGTCACCTAGACATGATTGGTTTCCCAGCAACGTTCGACATTGACCAGCTATGTTATGACACAGAATGCCTCACTAATGACCTTCCGACCTTGATGCAGGACAATGATTGTTGGCGTGATAGACTCATGAATGTCCGAGTTAACTTACCTGAATATATAGCATTTTGCATCAGTGAAATATGTTTCTGTGGCCCAAATGTATTTGGGATTTAATGATAAATAAAAAAAAGTATGTTGTAATTAATTTGTTTGAATAATAAAAAATATAACCTACATGCCCAATAACATCTTATTATCAACATTTTAATAAGAGCAGATATTACAATCGGAAACGAAAAATTGCTTATGTAAATATGTGTATCTTGAAACTTTTACTATCATCGTTCGGTTCATTCCAGTTACGTGAATATATTGATTTGACATCATCTGTCTCTCCATATCTCTGTGAGTGTACGCATATGCATTTTTTTGTAAGTGTAGAAATGGGTTTCCATATTAAAACTCATAACTATCATATATTATAAAAGATATATATCATATATGATATATATGTTATAAAAGATATATATGTGTGTGTGTGTATCATATATATTATGTTATAAAAGAAATATAGATGTATATATTATATATCATATCTTATGAAATATATATATCATATGCGATAAATGTATTATATATCATATATTATATATTATGTTATAAAAAATATATAAAAATATTATGCATATGTTATAAGTGATAGATATATATCATATATTATCTATCCTATCTTATAAAATATATATATATCATACATTATATATTATATATGATAAATATATATATCATATTATATATCATATTTTATAAAGATATATATATCATATATTATATATCATTTGTTATAAAAGATATATATATACCATATAATATATATATGTTTTTAATATATCTATATATATATATATATATATATATATATATGTGTGTGTGTGTGTGTGTGTGTGTGTGTGTGTGTGTGTGATAAAAGATACCTAACCTTTAAAGAGTGTGTCGCATCGTGCTATGATGATCGGCTAACATGATTTGTAAATCTTCAGTTCTCGCTTCAGCGGTTGCTTCATGCTTGCTATTTTTCTTAGCAGGGTTAAGTTTAGCAAATCACAACACCACCAGCAAAACATGTTTAATATATTTTATTCCTTTTTTTTTAAACCAATGAAAACATCAGAATTTGCTTCTCATCAAAAACATTTACCGAAAAAAATCAACCTCATTTAAAGAAACTCATTTTTTACAAATTAGCGTAGACAGAAAAAATATCAAATCGTTTGACATTTTTGTACCTACCATTGTACAACAAACATAAACACTTTTTTCTTTTTATGATTCACTAATAAGATTAATTAATGTTGCTTTTCGAATAATATTTTTTATCATTAGTAAATTTTACAGGGTATTTTTAAATATTTGTATACAACATTGCAGTGCTTGAAAAACGGATAAAAACATTAAACAATATGATAAACAAAGAAAAAGAAGAGGTTTATATTATTGCAATCTCTAAGTGAAATCTATCACCACTTTTAATGGCGTTATTATTTAGGGTGCTATAATTTTATAACCTACGATACTGATCCAAAAATATTACTTGATCTTGCACCTATTGTCTTCTAAACTGTATATTATTGGTTATTTCTATAAAATATCCGACCTACAATCAATCCTTTAGACCCATCCAATCTAGCTCCATATTCATCATTAAAAAGTACTGTTATATATTATATGACCTATTGTGATGTTTACTCTTGTAACCTTAGAGCAATAAATAGAATCGGTTTGGGCGCCTCGAGGTGATGTAATGGTTAGCAAGCTTGTCTCGCTAGAACAATTATGACTGATTAGTGAGTTCGATCCTCGCTAGGAGCCCCCATACATTCGGCCTTGTGCCACATCTGAGCTACGCTTGGAAAATCAATATAAATAGAATCGGTTTCACTCAAACGATTTTCTAATTCTTCATTAAAAGCAGAAAGGGAATATTTTTCTGAAATCCATTATAATATGAACCGATCTGTATTTCTCGCTTAGTTAATAATTCTTAAAAATGCACAGATCAGAAAGAAAATTAAACGGTTTTCTTTCAATAACGTTCATTGAATAATTTTTTTTAAAAATCATACGATGGCGTTGTTAAACTAATCATGGAATGTCCATGACACTTCAAAACAAAAAGATTTACATTTTTGCATTATACACATTTTGTTTTTCTCATGGGCACACTTGTAATTCTAATCGTCGGTAGAGTGTGAATATATATGGGCCGGTAGGAAAAATGGAATCGTTGACCCGCGTTCAAATTTCGTTCACTTTGGTATACGTTCCCTTGAGAAAAGAATGAGTCCCATCTCTCATTTTCTTCACCCTTACTTAAGGCTGTCCTTAAATTTAAGCCCTGTGTGTCAAATATGGAGCCATGGTAAAGTAATGGATAGCGGCTCAGGTTAAGAAATCAAAGAGTCGAGTTCGAATTCCAGTCGAATCCATTACATTCACTTACGTGCTTGGAACGTATTATTCCTCTTCTTCTTCCTCCAGCTATGGGTAGACCTAGTCTTGGATGGCAACTGGTCAACCGCAGAAAGAAATGGCAACCTACTGCGAGAAAAAAAAATCCTTCTTGACCGTCATGTATCAAGAAAGATACATGATCGCCTAAGCGTGTATCACGCTTGGCACATAACTGACTGTATCAAATAAATAGCAGAGTATACTGAGCTCTCTAGAGCGTTCGTCCAAAAGGAGAAATATTTTGAAACATAAAGCGCAACAGGAAACCACTCCACTATCTTTCCCAAGGATCCCAGCAGTAGCATGCGAGGGGAGGGGGGCAGAATGCCACGGTCACGTTCTTGCATATCAAGAGAGCATCCAATCAAAGAATGAAATAAAAATTTAGTTTATATTTAATTTGAATAGTGTTTGTTTCATCTGCTTTTACATATTTAAAATGTCTTCCCGTCTCGCATTTCTCTGTCCTAGATACAATAGACCCCCCCACCACTACTTTATTTTTAGGGGCTTACAATCAAAGAGTTGGTTCTGGGGAACACCAAACATCAACAAACCTCTGCACATCACTGTATTCCTGGCGATTCAAAGATAATAAAAAAAAAGAAACTATAAAGAGTTATGATCGTCTATATCCTAACTGTTCATAACATTAAAAACAAAAAAGAGTGTGAATAAACCCCTATTTAAGGATACCTGACATGTATACAAGCCCCCAGCACACATAGTAATTCGATATAAATGAAGGGAAAAACAAAATTTTATTAGTCTACTGAGAACACCCAGATGACATTGATCCTTATCACCTCTCTATCTTTATATCGTTTTTCTCTCAAAATATAGTCGAGTGTATTTCCTGATGTCTGTAGTTATATGTCTTTCTTTTCTTTATGGCTCTGATGGTGACACACTTTTAATTATATTAACACTCATTACATCAACATTATTACTACTACCAATAATCATAAGAACAATGCTTCTTGCTATAATTCCACCGATGGACACGGTTCAGATAACGCACCAAGTCACTTGCTAGTCTAGCTAGAAGATAATTACTACAAATATAAATCCTGAGCATAAAACTGTAGAGATGATGGGTGTGTCATCAAAAGAGTCTAAAAGTACGGTATGGCGCTTTCAGCATCGACCCATGGGAATAGGCAATTGTTGACAGTATCCACATAAAAAGGGAAGCTATCCTTCACTTTAACTCTTGATCACGCGCCACGTTGCGTTCTTTTGATGAAACGATTAAATGCAATCATTTTTTGGTCAATTGTTCTGTATCCACGTTGTTTTCCACCAACTTTGTCTCGTCTTCAACAGGTGGATCAATTTAATTCTCTTCATTTAAGTAAATTTGTTTTCTTATTCACAATCAAGAATGTCTGCCTAGATCAAAGACGATTTTTAAAACCCATAATAAGGATAAAAGAGAAGACATAACATCTGAATAAGGATTCCTCGGGTGGAAAACGATATCATATATGACTAGCAGAGCTGATTAGGAGTGCCAGAGACTGATATCTCATGAATGATTCGGGTTGGGGAGGGAGAGTGAAGTTTTTAGTCACCTACCCAAGTTGTTAATCTAGCCGCGTTAATCTAGAATTCGATGACAATGAAATCTACGGAAAAAAGACATTGTAAAACAAAAAGGAATGAAGTCCGCCACACACCATCGCTCTCCCAAAATAAATAAATAAAATATAAAATGAAAAAATAAATAAAAATAACTTAAAATAAACGCTGAAACAATCGATATATTGTGTGGTGTTGTTTTTTGTTTTTTTTTTTTGTTTTTTAGAGTAAGATTCAACCAATACAAGGCCCGAGGGCCACTCGGGGTAGAGGTTTA
The DNA here is from genome assembly GCA_903632075.3 of Acanthosepion pharaonis. NCBI lineage: Eukaryota > Metazoa > Mollusca > Cephalopoda > Sepiida > Sepiidae > Acanthosepion > Acanthosepion pharaonis. The sequence goes on along the minus strand of CAHIKZ030000187.1, from coordinate 1,891,955 downwards.
CGTTAAGGGGTAGTTTATAGGGATAGGAGGGGAAGATAACGGTTGTCTCTCGACTTGAACAGATTAAGATTGTAGTAATCGGAAATCATCCTTTTGGGAGTGTGTTCCACAGGGCAAAGGTTCGCGGGAAGAAGCTGTTTGAGTGGAACTTAATTCTCGCCGATGGAATACGAAGGGAATGTGGGTGGTAAATGGCATGGTGTGTCCTAACCGTGAAGATTAGACCTGGCGGAACCAAGGAATATGTAGTTCGTCCGAGCATTTTCCATGGTAGTAGCGATAGAGCAGTGACAGACTCGTCACATCCTGCCTGTGAGAGAACGGCGAGTGGGGGGGACTTAATTCGTTCTCTCTTCAACAAGAACCCGGAGACGCTTTTAAATATTATCAAAACTGGAAAGTGAGCACCAGGCAGCTAACACCGAAATATACCAATTACGTTACATACATTCAGTGTTCTGGGTAATGCAACGAATATGTAGAAAGAAAAGAAAAAAACACATTCAAGTTTCAATTCGAAGAATCTACAAACACACACACACACACACACACACACACACACGCAAACACACACACACACACACCTATATATATAAATATATATATATATATATATATATACACAATCATATACTTATATATATATATATATATATATATATATATATATATATATATATATATATATATAATTCAATAATATATATATATATATATATATATATATATATATATATATATATTCGGCTCCCACGAAAGAAACAGGCAAATAGAATAAGAATAGTATTGCAATTTCCATACTTCCAATCTCTCGGCAGAAGTCTATCTCGTGTTTCAATAACGACGGCTTCAGCTGTCATCTTCATTCTTTAGTTGTTTTTTGTTTTTTTTTCTAGCTAGTTCCAGACATTTGTACAGTTTTTCTTTAATCTGCGGCCACATCAGCTTGCAGATATTTTTCAAGAGAACCGATTTTAATTTCTGTCATTTTGTATTCGTTAAGTTTTTGCACCAGTCAAACAAACACCTAAGATTTATGGGAAAATGAAGAAGGAGGACCTGAAGAATTTAGGGAATACTGAAAGCAAGAGAAACAAGGGGAAAACACCGAGTAAACTCCTTAACGAATTTATGTGAAGGGATGGCAGAACAGGACAAAGGTGGTGAATGCTCAAAAGTTACCTAGAGAAACAGAAACAGAAGTTGTGGAAAGCCGTGGTCACATACATCCTGAAGTGGTATAGCACATTGGCGGATTTCATTGGAGATAGCAAATCTTTTCAGAACTCGTAAACTTTGGCTGATTTTAGTAAGGCCGTCTTCTGGATGGTTTCAGCCATTATTCTGTATACAGGAATAAACATGATAGGAACAAGATAATATTGGATGGTACAGCTCACTCTCGCTATATGGAAATATATTTATGTATGTACGTGTGTGTTTACAGGTGTGTGTCAGTATGAGTACTTGCGTATATGCGTGCACATTCATCTGAGTGTGTGCGAGAAAGAGCGAAAAAGAGAGATATAGAGAGTGATAAACACAGAGGCAAAATGAGAGACCTGAAGAAAGATAGTAAGGACTTTGATTAAATAACTTGCGCATTATCCATTTTCTTTACCTATCATTTACTAAATGAAAGCCTGCCCTCAATGATCAAGTTCTATAATAATAATAATAATAATAATAATAATAATAAATGACCTGATGCCGCACCAGGTAGAGCTCCCATTTTGATGTTAATTGCTTGGAGGTGTTAACGTATGTATTTAGTGTTAGTGAATTAAGACAGGCTACAGTAAATATTCTGTTCAATTTCACAGTATTGCTTGTCATTTGCTAGATCATAATCAGTTGAGTATATTCTCCAAGAGATGGTGCACTGTGTATCGCTATGCATGAATTGGATAAGTGGGGGATCATTAAGGCTGAGTATCGAGAAGTTTCTTTTTTAGTTTAGATGATGAGGCAGACAGGTCGACTTTGGACTCACATCTAGATACTTCTGAATACTCTTAATCGGAGACCATCAAAGCGGAGTGGGTTAACCAACCTAAAGGTATTTCTAACTGGGACCAACTGCAAGGTTATATGCTGATTTTATCACCATTTGGCTATGATGCATGTGTCTATTGTATTCTTATCAGACTGGATGCCATGATGGGCATATTGAGCTTCGTATACTTGTACCTCAGCATCACTTGTCGGGGTGCTGCTTTTTCAATCAATAATATAAATAATAATTCTTATTGACATGGCAGTCCCTGCAGATTGTAATGTATCTTTGAAGATCTTCAAAAAGCTATCAAAATACAAGGACCTTGAAGTGGAAATCTCAAAAATGTGGCACATAAGGACATCCATAATTTCGGTTTTAATTGGAACCCTCGGATTGTTCACAAAAGCCCATGCCTTAAAGAAATACAAAAAAATGTATTCACAAGTACAACTCACACATTTCGATGAGCTTTATCTATGTAAAATGTGTATGATCTTAGTTTTGTGTTTTTTATTTTTTTTACAAAAATGTTCAATGAAAAATGGTCATGAAGCCAATTCTGACCGTAGGTCTCTGGCTGGGACCCAAAAGGATATGTGTATACAACAAAAATCAAAGGAATATAATAATAATAATAATAATAATAATAATAATAATAATAATAATAATAACAACAACAACGACATAGAGAGCCAGCTTGGAAGGCAAAACTGATGCGAGAAATAAAATAAATCTTTCTATAATAGATGAGCTCACTAGAAACCCAAATGTCTCCACACACAAATGCAAGAAGATCAAGCGGAAATATAAAATTAAATCACTAATTCAAATTCCATCAATCAAGGAAATGCTGAAGCAGAAACTTTAGTGAAAGGCACAGAGAACAAGACGATACTAAAAACGTTGTAGGTTCTATCAGTAAAATAAAATATTCCAAACGGACCTTAAGAAATTTTACAAGAAAATAGGGAATACACTTTTACATGTTGAAACACCACCATCTATTGACAATATGCAAACATTTTGGGAGAATATTTAGAGCAGACCAACGGGATATAACCCATATGCAGAATGGATCCATTCTGAAGAAGAATGAATGTTGGATAAATCTCTGCAAGAGTGGGAAAATATAACTATAAATCATGTTAAACAAGCTCTAAGGAAATCCACAAAATGTAATTCCCAAGGAAATGACAAAGTACCCAATTTCTGGCTCTATCATCTCTCATCAGTCCGTAAAACGCTTGCAAAAACTTTATCAAAGCTTGTAAATAATCCTAATGAAATCCCAGAATGAATCACTGATGGTATTACATATCTCATGCCAAAAACGAGTCAAACAGATGATCCGAAAAATTATAGGACAATAACATGTCTCTCCACCAGATATAAGTTGATCACGTCTGTCCTGACGAACTGAATTTACTCTTTCTTCAAAACAAACAACATTCTTCCACTGGAACAGAAAGGATGCAGGACAGGTTGATATGGTGGCAAAGATCAACTACTGATAAACAAAATGATCATGGAAAATTGCAAGAGACGATGTAGAAATCTTAGCGGAGCGTGGATTTATTATCGTAAAGCCTTTGATAGTGTGCCACACTCTTGGATCCTTAAGATTTTGGAAATATAAAAAGTCTCCCCTGTGGTAGTAAATTACCTTAAGAACAGCATGGGAATGGGGAACACCACACTATACCTAAGTCACACCAAAGGCACTGCCATCTTCAACAGTTTGAATCTTCGACGTGAAATCTTTTAGGGAGACTCCCTGTCACCCCTTTTGTTTTGTCTGTCCCCCTTACGTATGAACTAAACAACAGTAGCTATGGTTACAAACTAAACAAAGAAATATTCAGAGTCTGTCTATATTTCTGAGATGAGGTATTATGTATAGTATTTACATTAGTCGGACTATTGTCCTCATCTTTGTCGCCATATTTGTCACAACGTTTGTTATCATTGCTTTTCTCTGGCACTTCTTATTACTGGTTCCCATATTGTATTTATTTCTATGCTTGCTCGGCTCAGGAGATTTTTGTGGCCTGTGCTGATTCCTTAAGTTTACGAATTTTCCAATGGTGTTCCCTGTCTATGATCTCAACATGATCCCACAGGGGACGGTGATCTCCCTTCTCTCTCCATATGTGGTCAGCCACGCCTGATTTTTCTACTTCCCCTCGCGTTACAGCTTTCTGGTGTTCTTGAAGCCTGACCTTGAGGGGCGGCCTGTCTCTCCTTTATATTCCTTTCCGCAGCTGCACGGGATAGCGTACACACAGTCTTTAGTCATGTTCCTCTCTGTGGAGGGTCTCACTCGTGAGAGATACCTGCGAAGTGTTGTCACGCTTTTGAAGGTTGTCCTGATGTTATATGGACCGCAGATCCTTTGTATTTTCTCTGATAACCCCTTCACATAAGGCAGGCAGACTGTTTTCTGAGTGTTGACATCCATCAAACATGGCACGTGGAACTAGAACAGTCTACCCCAGTGATCGAAATAAAGGGTTCAGTTCGAAATTCCAAACACCTGAAGAAGGCCGGAGCGTACAACGGCCGAAACGTTGTGACAAATATGGCGACAAAGATGAGGACAATAGTCCTACTAATGTAAATACTAAAGAAATATTCAATCACCTATTCTACATGGATGATCTCAAACTCTTTGCTAAAGACGACAATGAGTTGAAGGGCCTCTTCAATATTGTAAAATGTTTCAGTGATGACATAGGTATGGACTTTGGATTAGATAAATGTGCAAAAGTAACATTCAAGAAAGGGGGAATTACAGAAACACCCTCAATAGATTTAGACTTTGTCATAAAGATTAGGGAACTAGAACAAGATGTAGCCTATAAGTACCCAGGGATTAGCGAAGGAGATGGTATACAACATATCCAAATAAAAGAGAGGGTAAGAAAGGAGCACTACACGCGTATGCATCTGGTACTGAATACCAAGCTGAATTCAAAAAACAGAATATCAGCCGTAAACATCTTGGCTGTCCCTGTGGTTCAATAAAGCTTTAACATCCTTAATTGGACCATAGCTGACATTAAGCGAATGAACGCCAAAACAAGAAAGCTTCTCACTTGCTACCGTATGCATCATTCCAAAGCTGATGTTGATCGTCTGTATGTGCCCAGGTCCGAAGGAGGCAGAGGATTAATTCAACTAGAACTGTCCTACAAAACTACAACAATTGACCTTCAAAGTTACCTGGAAACTACAGAAGAACATGGAAGTAATAAGCATCTTTATTCTGTAATAAAGGAAGCCAACAAGTTCAAAATGGAGTTTCAAATGGGTGCAGAAATACAAGTAAAGCACAATACACTGACTAGAGCTGCAAAATACTTTTTAAAAAAGACAGCAAAAGCAAATGCAACTGACTTGATACAGAAACAATGGCAAGCTAAACCGCTTCATGGCCAAGACTCTGCCCGCACCAAACAAGCTGATGTAGACAAACCCCGTACCCATCAATGGCTACGTAGTGCAGGGTTGAAAGCTGAAACTGGAGATTTTATCCTTACTGCACAGGACCAATGCTTGTTAACTAGAAAATATCAAGCACACATGCTAAAATATTGTGTTAGCACAAAATGCAAATTCTGTGATAAATATCCAGAAATAAGTGATCATCTTGTATCAAGTTGCACTGGATTGGCACCCACTGAATATAAAGCCCAGCATGACAGGGTGGTCTAATATCTGCAATTGAAAATCTGTAACTTCTACGTGAAGGAAACTGAAAGAAATTGGTATGAACATCATCCAGATGCGGTTACGGAGATAGGACTTGTTGCAATTTTATGGGACTACACAATACACACTGACAGAACAATCAAAGCTAACCACCCAGACATTGTTATTAGAGACCGCAAACAAAAAAGTGCCCCCCCCCCTTATTGATATGGCAGTCCCTGTAGACTGTAGTTGGAGTCCTCGGATTGGTTGGAAAAGAATCCAGTGTGTGTTTTAGTTGGTTAGTGGAAAATGTCATGATGTCATTTCTAACCTTAGGTCTCTGGGCGGGACCCGGAAAGAAATGTGTACACAGCAAAAATCAAAATAAATATAATAATAATAATAATAATAATATATGGGGGCTTACTTTAATGCAATAAAATTAGTACTAACAATCAGAAAGATTGATATTTATGGCATATAGATATTAATATTAAAAAGTCATATTTTTAGTGCTTATTCATTGTCGAAGTAGTAGTAGTAGTAGTCGTAGTAGTAGTAGTAGTAGTAGTCGTAGTAGTAGTCGTAGTAGTAGTCGTAGTAGCTTTCCCTTTCATTCACTCTCCATGAATTTTCTTTTTGCTCTTTTTTTTTTTTTTTTTTCGTTTTGTAATTGGTCATTATGGGCCTGACTTTAATCATTCATAACATGTTCTCACTGATTTTCCCTCTTCCTTCGACTCTTCTCACGGTATGCATCCACCCGGCCAATTCCAAATTTTCAAATTCTTTCCTTTCGTCTCTTTGTTTTCCTCACTTTTTCATCATCATTCTCATCAGCAAAGAATTCAGTGGCCGTTACTACCGCCTGTTAATTAAGATCATTCCCGTGTTAACAACGATCACGTCCCCTTTGGCTGCGGCATTATTTTCACTACTTTTCTTATCCATTGTGACGAACACATTCATTTTTCTCGGCTTTCACTGTGCAACCGATGCACCTACACCACTACTTTATTTATTTATTTTTATTTATTTTTTGTCGCCACTAAGTCCATTGTTACAGCATAAAAATCAACTAAAAAAAGAGGATCAATTGCTATTGTCCATATTCTGTAGCCGTTGTTTTCCTTCTGCTTATTCACTCATTATTCACTCATTGAGCGTTCACACCAGCAATTATTATTATTATTATTTGCCTGATCACACCAGATGTCTTGTGGTTATCACTGGAGACTAAGTGGCAACAAATCTCTTCAAATATTCTATATTTATTTATCCACGTTAACCCCAGCAATACAAGCAATCTTAATTCTTCGTCGAATTCTTAATTAATTCACTTTTGGCTTCAGTGTCTTTTAAACACTTTCAATTACTTTGATTATTAGAGCCACGATAATAAACCTACATTTTTGCACACATTTCGTAGCTCATGAGTGTATTTCGTTTACTTTGTGTTAATGCTTTTCGAAAAGACATTAACACAAATTCCTGTAGGGCAATGTTAGGCTTTCTTACTTTGGGTGATATCCATTCTAGGAGGAGGAAAATTCAAAACCAATTAAAAATAGTTTGAAGAGGAATGGGCTCCGTCAAACTCTAGACATGCCACTGCTGCTATGGCTGCAGTACACGTGACGCCTCTATGACCCTAATGAGTTACAGGATTCATGATCATTTTTTCTTCTCCGTCATCATCACCTTGGTTGCTATTCTGTGCCTCCGACTACACCTCTCGCCTTTTCTTCAACTTCTTTCTCCTTTATCTTCTCATTCAATTCCCTTCGCATTCTTCATATTTACTTCTTTGCAACATTTCTTTTGTCTATCTTCTTATTTCTTAACCTGTTTCCCAACATTCTCCAATTCGTCTATTACGACGTTTCATTCAGCTTTTTATAACCTCTTACGCCATCTAATCAATCAGTGTTTAATTGGTCGTGCAACGTTGATTTTTAAAGATTTGGTTGGAAAGGCGGAGTTAGTCATCGACTTTCAAAAATGCTATCGGCATAAAATTTATTTTAATAAATTTCTTTTGAGATAGTGGTAATCGAATAAAAACATGTCGTGTGTGTTTATTCAATGATGGAGGCGCTCAAAAAAAATCCAAGAAACAGCAAGAAACCTTTTTTGTTTCCCTTTTATTCTCACGTTCAGAAGAAACGTGACTTCAAGTAAAACAGCTTGAGCCGAATATTTGATTGGAATAAAAGGCAGTTTTTCGAAAGTAATTTCCAGTTAGAAGGAAATTTTAAGTCTTGAATAATCTCTAGTCATAAAAGATTTGAAATATCTGTGAATCGTACATATATACAGCTTGAAATGCAACTTAAAAAACAATGACAACGCGATTAGCTTTTCAAGCGAATCAAGTATTTTATGGATTTTCTCTTTCGTCATTCGGAAAAAAGTTCGTTGTTAAAACAAGAACTCGAAAACTTACAGGCCCTTATTAACAACACACACAAAATATATATATATATATATATATATATATATATATATATATATATAATATATATATATATTAAGCGTAGATATGACACAAAGCCGAACGCATGGATCAACCAGTGATTATCGAACTCACTATTCAGTCGTGATCAATCTATCGATACAAGCTTGCTAACCATTACATCACGTCGAGCGGCCAAATGCACACACACACACACCACATACACACACACACACCACATACACACGCACACACACACATACACACAAACACATATATTGAGATATGGATTAAATCCGACAGATTTTTAATTTATTTGCTTAAACGTTATTTTTAAATGGCTACTCATATTTGAGTAGATGCTCTATTTTTATTTATTTATTTATTAAACATTATATCTATTTATTTATATCTACCAGCCTGAAGATTTCTCGAATATTCAGGCCGGTAGATGTACTGTTTAATATAGAAATCAAAACAGAGCATCTACTCAATATGAGTATCCATTTAAAAATAACGTTTAAGCAAATAAATTATATATATATGTGTGTGTGTCTGTGTCTGTGAAATTAGTTAGTTAGATAGATAGATAGATAGATAGATAGATAGATAGATAGATAGATAGATAGGAACAGACTTTGATAAATATATTTCCCATGTATGAATGGAATACTGATACATGAAGATGTGTGATAGTGAGCATATACCCGGTCATATACACTGGCAAGTATTTAAACGCCATTGCCCTTTCACCATTTTATTTATAAGATTTCAATAAATACAATTTTATAAAATAGCAAATCCGATTTTAAGGTCATCTATTCACTTTTCAATGATTCTCTCCGAAAATTATTGAAGGACGAAATTGCAATATTTAATCATAAATCATTGAAATGCAACAAGGATACTAACAGTAACTGCATATATTAAAATAAGACCATTAACTATTTTGCAATGTGACAAATTATGTTTTTAAAAAAAAGTTTCAATCGTTTTAAAGTAAGTTACATTGGGCAGAACGGAAAAAAAGTGTTGCTTCTTATCGCGCAAAACGCACACACATGCATGTATATATTAGTGTAGTATCCATAAAAAATAAAGTGCTATTAATGTATGAATAATTTAGACACACGCATAAACACACACTAATTGCAACGAATATTTCCTGTTTTAATAATTTTAAAGCAATATGGCAAAGACTGAGACATCATCATCAGTAGAATTAGTAGGGAGATTAACAGAAATAGTTGCCTACCGCCAGCAAACACACAAACACAGTAGAGCCCATTTTTGGACCAGTGTGCTGTGAACACACCTGACCTTTCTTTCTGTTTCCTTTAGCCTGACAGAAAACCAAGTAAAAAAAAAATACTGACAGTGGTCATTATTTAATAAAATATGTGTGTGCAGCATAGATATACGTATATGTGTATTAAGAGATGGTTTGATAAATATAATTAGGTAAGATAGAAAAAAAGATAAAGTATATCCTTTTGCTTTTCATTTATATTTATGTATTACTATATAAGTAAACAGAGCAGTTCTTATAATGACAAGCTACAATAAAAAAAAAACATGAAAAGTGAAAAGAGTCATAAGTAGCGTTTTTAGATAAATAAATATATCATTGTAGCAAATGCACTACTTACGACTGTTACTAGTTGTCGCATAATACACTAATTACACACACCTAAGGATGATTCACATGAGTCGAAAGCTTCGACACAATTATTTATAAAAGTCTTGGAAATTTCGTACATCAAAAATAGGGCAGGTTGATTTTTCACTTTTATTAGAAAATTAATATTTAATGAGATAAGTATTTACACCAAAAATTAGATTCATAGCTTTTACCAATTTTTGGGCATTTAGGTTTAAAGATTGTCTAAAAAATGTACAGAAATAGTTAATTTCCACAGGGTTTTGCTCATAAACTGACTTCAAAATTTTACTATTTCAAAAATAAATCCAGATAAAGTTGATATTTTTTGTATTAGATACATTGAAAATATGCAAATTTTTACTGTATTCGATAAGTAAAAACGGTAAAAATTGTAAATAATTACAGAAAAGATGAATAATGAATAAGATCTTACACCATTTGTTAGGCTAGAATTAATATAAAAAAATAAAATAAAGTGTATATAACACCATAATACTGCTGGGAAAAATTTATAAAGACAAAATGTTTAAAATTTACATTGTCTATTGAAAATCACTCTTGCATTGTATGACATAGCATCATAATATAACTAAATTGTTCAGTATAATGTCCTTTAAGTAAATGAAGGTTTTATTTGATGACACAAACGATTTAGTAATAATGTGCTTGTGCCTTGCTTTTTGCTCGTATACAATTTGGGAAGCTTCAGTAGTTAATTTAACTTCTCTTTTCACACCTTGCGAATATGCAGGTAAATTTGACCAACACCATTCATTGAAACCTCTTGCAGTTCATTATTTGAAAACCTTCTGTGAGCGCAGGTTTGTAAATTCCATTTTATAAGAGGTTAATCAAATTTGACCTGAGTGTTGCTTCAGAGTTGAATGTAATTATTTTAATGTCTTCTCTGGTGGCTCACCATTTCTGAAGCAAAAATATCTTTGTGATATAAACGTTTTAATGCAACATTCTGTATTCCAGTCTACCTTTGATTTATTCTCTGGATCATGTTGAAGATATAAAGTTGTGGGTTACGGAATGTATTACTCATTTAAATTTCAAATCAACTAACTGTATATATTTCAATTATAAATTTCATAAGGCTGGTCGATAAACACATTCATCTGATGTGTCTAAAGTCAGCCGTCTAGCTGGATTTAGAAACCCAAATTTCCAGGCAGAAAATCTAGCGTTGAATTTTCCTCGAGAAATTCCTGCTGCATATTCTAAGAGCAGTCTCTGGTCATCACCACTTAAATCTTCCTTTGCCCCTACAGTAAAATAGAAGTTATCTAGAAGGACATCGTGTTAAATTCTACCTTGAGAAAATCCTGACAATCATTTCCGCAAATTTTCCCTAGAGAACCAGTAAAGGTAGTACGGATTCTTGTAATTCCATCAATGTACTTAAAACAGCTCACAATGGAAGTTCATTTTAATCAAGAGAAAAGTCAATAGTGTGCAACTTCCTTTGAATTTTTTTCTTTTTCTGTAGATTTGTAAGAAGCCTTGCTTTACAAATAGTGTTTGTACTGGTATTGTCCACAAGAACTGCCTTAATGGAATTTACGCTGTTGAATTCTAAAACAGCAGCAAGATCTTTTGCTAGAACAACACCAGTTTCACCAATATTAGTTGCACCAATGATAATTCTGTGGCTAAGATATCTACTTTCCGTGTCAATCTCTGATGAAACTCAAGTGGCGCTCTGGTCCGTTGGTTTTCTTGATATTTTTTTTTGCACCGTTTTCTTTTGTAATTTCTTTGTATTTGAAAGTGTTCTTATCAATTCACATGTAGATGATATTTTCATGGTTTTGAACATGATTCTGATGGGTGATTAATTTTAATCTGACCTTTTCCCTGTCTATTTTTGATTTATCAACGATAATGCCCTGTAAGTTAATGCTTGGTCGAAGAAAGCTCATATCTTGTAGATCTAATAAAAAGGCATTAGTAAGCTATGCCCGAAGGTTGAAAAATACATCATCCTTAATATGTTCCATAGCTTATCTAAAGACTTTAACTTCTTTTAGACTGCTTTCCTGGCTCAAAACTGTCAACGGTTGTTTCTTCACTGAAAAACATTAGCGGAAAAAAATATCCGATGTTGAGTCGCCATGTGTAGAATTCTGTTGTTTCTATCTTTCAATCCGCCTGTCTAATTTCTATGCTTCAGCTGCACGTTTGTTGATATTTTTAACAGCATCTTTGTCAATATTTTCGAATTAGAAACTGCCTTTTAGCTCTATTTTCTCTCTCGCTCTGATCTTTTAATTATTCCCTTTCTTTAATGAAAACCTGCAATTTCAATATGTGTATAAGTTTAAAAACAGATCTAGCATACATGATAAATATGAAGGAAAATATCACAATATTATTTATCAAAAAAAAAAGGAGGAAGTAAATTTATATTTTTCAATTAATTTAAATTTTGAAAATCAGGACATGAATTAGTTTAAATTAAATAAAATAAAGAAAAACAAAAATTAACAATAAATTCTTGCACAGATGACAAATGCAAACATAATCCTTTAATAAAATTTCAAAGGTAAATTTGAAAAAAGAAAAATAGAATGAAACAGTATTTCTTACCTGAATAGAAATGTAGTTTCTTCCACGGAAATAAACAAACACAAGATTTCGAATAAACGCCAGTTACTTCGAAATTATATAAATTGAACAAAACGTTTACTTTCTTTTTCAAATAATTAAGTCTATTGTATAAAAATACCAAAGAACTAATTCATTTTACAGTGACAAACACAATGTTTATAACGATGAGAACTTAGATAAAAACATTAATGATGTTAATATATATGGTGTCTGTTTTATATATATGGTGTCTGTTTTCTTTTGAAATTTTGAGATCGTAAAATAAATTTTCTAGTTTTGCGTAAATACCTCCGTTCCAATTTGAACTTCATTTTTCGGCATTTGATCTTTATCCCATTTCGGTTGCATTTTTTTCTTTTAATCATCGCTTCTTTTCTTTCTCCCTGCTTAATTTTTTTTTCTCCTTTTCTTTACTATTATTGTCATCTTTATTCTTTTTCTCTCTGCTGATTTGTATCCTCTGCTTGTTTTTCGTCTGGCCATTCTGTCCCTTTCTTTTCCTTCTTTCAAAATTCAATTTTGACTTTCATATTATTTCCTTTTTTTTTTTTTTTTACTTTTTGTTAGTCTTTACCTCTTTCTTTCATGTCAAATGAAGAAAGAAAGAAAGAAAACGAGAAAGAAAAAAGAAAGAAAGCGGAAAAAGAAAAAAGAAAGAAAGAAAAAGAGAAAGAAAAAAGAAAAAAGAAAGAAAGCGGAAAAAGAAAAAAGAAAAAAAGAACAGAACAGAAAATAAAAGCAAAACAACAAAGAAAAATGGCCGAGGCGGAGGCGCTATAAGAAAAGGTAATAATTATGAAAGTTTTTTTTTGAATTGTAGCAATAGACGTCCGAACAAGGTGGGGCTTCAAATGAGTGGGCGGCAGACAGTGAATGATGCTGCAGCTACTCTTGCTGATGTCGTTGCGTTTATTCTTGGTACTTCACCTTTAAATCCAACCTAGCAATTTTATATGTAACTACAAATACGTGTATACAAAAGTGCGCAGGAACGCTTGAGGGCAGATACATTAGAACGTAAGACTAAAGGGTTGATGTGCAATGAATATGCATTTCTACAACGTTCAGTTAACGGCGACAACTCAACTGTATCAACGTTACAAGTATCTGGACATGCACACTTTGCTAATAGGGGCGTATTAAAAGTTTGGCCACCGTTGTTTATCTGATGAAAGCATGAAGTTTACTGTTACTCTTTTAAAATTCAACATTTATAACAAAGCCTTATAAATGTGCAGCATCAGGACCTGCTGGCCTTGAAAATAAAGCTATAAAATCTTGACTTTTGGACTCGAATGCAGGCCATGAAACTCTTGAGTAATCAGCTAATTTATTTAGAAACTGTAAATACAGGGTGAGTTAAAAGTCGCTGTTCCAATAACTCATTTATTTTGTTTTAAATTTACAATACCATAGCCTCATCTGCAGTATATTCAGGAAAGTTATTTTTAATTTAATTACCAATTAATTAAATAATAAAGAAAATAAAATTAAGCCAGTTTTTTGAGAGAAAAAAAACTAAGCTCCTCAACCTTTCTCCAACATTTGTGGAATCCGTACCAATTTTTGCAGTGTAGAATCGTTTCTTTTGGAACTTTTTCCCGACTTACTATCTCTCTATCACTGTATTCTCTGTTCTTGACTATCTTCCTGTCAAAATGATTCTAGTGTTCACATGCATGGCCTCGGGGTTTATGTTCATCAAAATCTCTCAATGGCAAGAGAATTGTTTCTTAAGCCTCTGGATTCCTCTTATATTTGCATCTGACTTTCACTATTATTCTAATCGTCTCTTTTCTCTGAAAATCTTCTCTGGTCTTTAACTTCCCTGCCACTTACAATGTTCAAAAATTTAGATGTAACGCCAATCGCCATCTTTTGTCTTCTTGAATCTTATTGCATTGCTCTTTCACCTCAGTAAAGTTGTTTCATTCTCTTCCACTCCCAGCAACCCCTTGCGTCTTAGTCACATTATTGCCTTGCTTGGGGTAAAATAATTTTTTAAAAATTCAGCCCTCTTCGTGACTATTGACCCACTCTATATATTAACGCTAACACACACAATTACTTATACAAGGAAATATTTTATTTATCCTTCGTTATGGAAAAATTCCTTTGGACGGACAAACAGTTATATCATATTAAAAATAATGAATGCATGTTGAATAAAATATATTGACACGAGTACATAGACAATTTAATCCTAAATACAAGTGTTTATACAGATTTATAACATATTATAAAATTATAAAGTACCAAGAATGGAAACCATTGAGTTATAAATGCATACAAATTCTTCCTTTTTTAGTTTTACTGCTTATTAATTTAATATTGGTATGACCGCTATATGCATTTCTGGGATGAAGATTTATTAACATAAGATCTAATGTTCTCATATTTATTGCTAATATCCACAATGCTTCGGTCGTTGTATTCTCTAGACATATGTCGATCCTTGTAACCTTCGGGAAACTTTGAACTGAACCATTTATTTAATCTATCGGGTAGAGTTATCTCGTCTGGTGCTTATTTTTACGACTGCTCAATTAATGATCGCCCTTTTACTTTACTGAGTGTAAATCTGTACTACTTGGCCCAGGGACTGAACTCACCAAATTTACGAATTATTACTTTAATTCACTAGGCAATTGCTCTGTGGACTAAGTAAGAACAAGACGAGATATCTGTCAGTAATCGTGGCATATTAGTGACGAGACACATGATTTGTATAGGCGGTGAGGTGAAGAAATAGATACGTACATTTCTGTAACATGAACACAAACAATCTCAATCAGGATTTGAACACGTTCCGCCGATTCTTTTCCCTGCTGAGAACTGTTGTCACCGTACACTTCTTCGTATACACGAATTCTTTCTGTTTCCCTAAGTGAAAAAAAAGGTAAATCTACACATAAATGCCACCGGGCGTCAGAACTAGTGGTAGTGGTGAGGGCGAATGGATGGGGTCTAACAGATCATTTGCCCTCTACTAAATCAACAGGTCACTTGCACGGTTATATGGCGCACACACACACACACACACATATATATATATATATATATATATATATATATATATATATATATATATATATATATATATATATATATATATATATATATATATATATATATGAGATGTGGTATGATTATTTATATTATTCGGACTGTTATCCTCATCTTCATTGCCATATTCACAACGTTTTGGTCGTTGTACGCTCGGACCTTCTTCAGGTGATTGAAATTTCGAACCGAACCCTTTATTTTGTCCAGGGTAGATTGTTCTAGTTCCACGTGTCATACCTCTTATGGATGTCTCAATTATTTGCCTTCAACTCAAGTTTTTGTTTCACCACTGCTATAGCCTGGTATTGAAATCTCCTTATAGTTGGGCAGGTATTGTTGAGATTCCTGGATGAGAAGGAGAACTATTCTAGTGATCAAATGAACTGACTTAAAGCGAATGACATTTACATTGGTTTGGACTTGCGCTATGAGTGAAATCAATTTAATGATTTATATTTTATAAGAGAAAGAGGTTTTTAGGTGATATTAAAAAGAATTGTCTCTGATTTCACATGACTGGCCATACGCACATATTGTGTGTGTGTGTGTGTGTGTGCAAGTGTGTGTGTAGGGTAATGATAGAAACTAAAAAAATATTATTTTCGTTCGTGATTATTGCACCTGTTGTACAGCGCTTTTACGCTGCTTAGCCATTAACAATCCTGGTCTGTTATTTTTTCACGACGTCTAATGGATGAACCTAGATTAAATAACTGAAAAGTTTTCTGCTCAACAAAGAAGCCCTTGAAAAAAACCTAACGCTTTGGGTTAGGTTTTATAGAATCGGCGAGACCGAGAAATCATCATAATTTAAAAATATGGTCCTTTTTTAAATTTACTGAGTTTATAAGCATATACATTCTTGATATTAGTTGCTAAGGTTACGAGAAATTCAATCATTTTGATAAGGGATGGAGAAGAGTATTCATTTTCACAAAAACATGTGTATCAAAATATGAGTTATTTTCAAAATCAATTCATTTTCACAAATAAGTTATTCCAAAAATCGCTTGAAAATGAAACAGTAGGAATTTTAATTTTATTCTATAATTAAATTTAAAATTTTAGTTTATTTTTTGAAACATGGTAATTCCTGTGTAGAGATGGGACCATATTTTTAAATTAGTAAATATATAATATATATATATATATACATACATATATATATATATGCACACACACAACACGCGCGCACAGGCACACACACACATATACACACACAAACGCACACAGATACACACACACACACACATATATATATATATATATATATATAGGAAAATAGGACATATATATTTTTATAGGTACCTTCATGCAATCGCTAAAAGATCAGCATACCGTGATGAAAACATTCTCCAAACGTAATGAAAGTTTTATCAAAATTTTTGTTATTATTAAGAGGAAGGATCAAAATATTTTTTGATTATTTGATTAAATTTTTTATTCCTTTTCAGAAGATTAGAAATTTTGATTAAAAAACTTGTTTTCCTTGCCTCATCGGTTGTACTAAACTTTTAGCATAGCAAATTTTAGCCTCTTATTTTGCGGTCACACACTATTAATTTGAAAATTCTTGCAAAAATCAAATAATACTCGGATTTTAATGTCATTTTCAGGATTTATTCACAAATGAATTAAATTATTTTTGAAATTCTTTTTATTAGAAAATCTTGGTAATTTTTTTTTTGCGAGACTATATAGTTTAAAAAAAAACAAACTAAATTTAAAAGATTAAAATTTTAGCGTCCCCTCTCGCTCGTGTGCATATGTAATTACACTTTAGTCTAACGCCATACACAAAATATTTTTTACTTTGTCATTAATTTTCCTAATATATATATATATATATATATATATGTGTGTGTGTGTGTGTGTATAAGTATAAGTATATATACAAAATATATTGATACATCAATAAATTCGCAGTTTTCAACATAATCTTCCGTTCTCTCTCTCTCTCCCTCTCTCTCTTTCTCACTAACATATTTATGCTATCGGATGAGGAAAGGCACCAACCGACAAGATCAGCAGTCAGCTCGATGCAAATATAATTTCCATTGGGCACACAGATACCTTTGCACAAACATTAGATTGGAAATTTTTTTAAAAAATGATATGCCGACGAATGCCCATGTGTATAAACACACGGACACACACGCACACACACACAAACAAATAAACAAACACACGCAAGTAAACACACACACACACACACAAACACACACACACACACACACACACAAACACACACACGCAAACACACATAAGCAAACACACATAAGCAAACACACACACGAACCTTATTGTATACATGTCGCCTAAACAGAAAATGCATGTACGGTATACAATAGAACAAATGAAACAACACTAAAAATAGTTCTATTTAATTAGTGGGAGGGGAAAACTTCTAAGAGACATCAGTAACTGTTGAAGCGTCTTTCCCGACCAGAAAATCGCGGTGAGTGTTTGTTAAGCTCTTGGCCAATGAATGGTTCGAGGAGCGCATCATTTTGAAAAGGTGAAGAAATTTGGTCTTGAATGTGAGCGCAAATAGAAGATAGGGGAATGAAAGAAAAGGAAAAATATAAAAGAAAGAGTTAGAAATGAAGGAAGGGAAGACAAAAATTGCGTTCAGTGAGGAGGAGGAGGAGGAGGAGGTAATGATAGATTCGGAATTGTTCTAAAAATAAAAAGGTAAAGAATAAGTAATTAAAGAAAGAGGAAAGACAGACAAAAGGAAGAGAATGGAGACAAGAAGAGAAAGTCTTTCTTTCTTTCTTTCTTTCTTTCTTTCTTTCTTTCACCTTGGTCTCTTCTTGTCTATTTTCTGTTCCTTTTCTCTTTCTTTCTTCATTTACCTTCACATTCTTTGTATATTTTCTAGGCATTCTCTTACTTACATAATTACATATATATTTATTTACTGAATGAAAGAAAGAAAAAATGAAGAAAGAAAGAAAAAAATGAAGAAAGAAAGAAAGAAAGAAAGAAAAGTAGCAATGATAAAGACAATAAGAAAAAGGCGGTTTTTACTTGAATGAAATTAAATATAAAAGAAGAAAAGATGAAAGGGTAGGATACGGGTGGCGTTGGGTAAATATAGAGGTTAGATGTGGATGTAATGAAAAGGGTGCAACAAATACAGATGTGGGCGGGGAGACACTAAGAAGGATGCAGCACGCGCATAAGAAAGAAAGAAAGAAAGAAAGAAAGAAAGAAAAAACGAAAGAAAGAAAGAAAGAAAGAAAGAAAACTAATTCTGGAAAAAAGAAAAGAATATAAGTATTTTCTCCAGTTTGAAACTATTTGCTTAAAAGTAGAGTTAATGCAAATTTTCTTCATCATCAAAAATTGAGTTATTTTGCGATTTCTTCGTCTTTTACTTGCTGTGTCTGTTCAGGATGTGGACGATCATAGCTCTCCACAAGTTTAAGCAACTTTAGACTCGTTTTCGTCGTTGTTCTCCAATCCATTTACACAAATTCTGTAAGTAGTTTACTCGCTGTTTCGCCATGCATCTCCTGCCTTCAATGTATCCTGTGAGTGTTCACCACGTCTTGTTTTCTCATTAGGCTTGGAAAAATTTTCAACTGTTTCTTTCCTTGTAGTTCTCACTTTCCTTAAAACTTAATTGTTTTCTCACCATCGTCCGTGTATCAACTTTCCTGTCACTTCAAGTTTCATCTGCACCAGTAAAGAGATTTTCAACATCCACTACCATGTAGACATTTAAACAATTAGCCAAGAGTCCAGAATTCTTTGCTTTGTTACTAACGAAATATGTCTCTTAATATCTTGCTTAGTTTCTGGAAGGCATTTTCGCTATTCCTATGCACCAATTCATTATTATTGTTACTGTCGAATATAGTCACTCATTATTTACATTATTCAGACTATTGTCCTCATCTTTGTCGCCATATTTATTACAACGTTTCGGCCGTTGTACGCTCCGACCTTCTTCAGGTGGCTGGAATGTCAAACTGAACCTTTTATTTCGCTCACTGGGGTAGACTGTTCTAGTTCCACTTGCCATGTTTAATGGATGTCAGTTATCAGTTAAATAGTGTACATAATACCTCATCTCAGAAATATAGACATATAGTCACTCATTCTATTACGTTACAAATGCAGTATTAATTAAAACAGCGTTCAAATATGTATTAGGTTAATTCAAAAATGGCGACTTTTTTTCCAATCTCAGGGAAATCTTAGAAGAGTTTCACTCAGCTCTTCATTGATTGTGTAGTCAATCAATTGCATTACATCGTTTATCAGGCTCATGGGAAAATTAAAAGTAGGGAAAACGGGTTTTAAAGAAAACGAACTCCAACCAGTGTTTCAACTTTTCTTTCTTCTGATCAACACAAAAATGTTATTTTGGTAAGACAATCATTGCAAAATGAATTCATCACGAAAAATCCCAAACAAAGCATCATGTGTCGATCTAGAACAGGTTTCGACATTTAAACCTAAGCGAAGTCAAAAAAGGAGACAAGTGATTTGTGACTGGTGGATTAAGAATTAGTATTTTATTATGACTCACTAGATCCTGGACAGACAATTACTACACAATGCTACGGTGAGCAATTAGCTCGTTTGAATGACGCACTGAAAGAGAAAATAACTTTTCCTGTGCAAAGAGGTTGACCAGTGATTTACAGCATCTATTGTATGGTATGGTATGGTATCCAAATAGATTTTTGTTTATCACACTTCTGTTTGGTATAAATACAACTATGAAATATTTAGAGTCGAGTAGACAACTATCGTCTAAATATAATAGTGTTTCGTTACTTTCGCTAGTTCCGTTTCTGCATGAATTATTAACATTCACCTATTATTATTATTATTATTATTATTATTATTTGTGTATGATATGTTTCCTGCTTTGTATTCTATAGAATCGGGTCCAAACTAGGGTCCTTAGGCCCTATAGGAGAATTGTCATTTAATTGATAGCACTTTTCTTTGTATATAGAATGTTCCTAGGGTCAACCTATATATTGATGTTACTTAGGATACTATTATTAAAACTGTCCATTCCTTTTCACACGAGGCCCAAAACTCCGATTACTATTGCTACAGTCTCAGACTTCATTTCCACTTCCTGTTAATTTCGATCCCAGTTCCTTGTATTTGGACAATTTCTCAATAATTTTTATGGAGGTGCTTCTCTCAGATGATACTTTTATTATAAGCATACACTTCCCAATTTCTTTATAATATCAGGTCTGTTGGATTTTATTTTCCTGTCAGTTTGAATTGGCATGTCCCATAGGATAGTTACATCGTTATTTTGGGTAACTGTGTCTGGTTGGTGCTCATGCCATTTCGATTTTGTGCTTTTTGTATATCTTCCAGTGTACATGTATCGCCACCTTGTTATTTCTGTCGGTATATTCATTTTTTGCCAGTTCCTGACATCCTGAGATAATATGGCCGACAGTTTTATCACATTTTTCGCAGATCCTGCATTTTGGGTTAGTTCCATCCTTGATCTGGTTGCGAGGTTTTGGCCCAGAGCTGTAATGATTAGGCCATCTTTCTCAGTTTAATGCTCCTGATGTGTTTTCTGTTGATTCACTTCTTCTTCTTCTTTCATTCTTTTTATGTATTTGCTAGGCAAAACCTTGAACTCCCAGTTTGTTTTTTTTTGTTTTTTTGTAACTTCATTTGGCCAAGTTCACCCTGTACAAGGACCATGAGCTACTTGAGGTATAGGGTTAAAGATTAAGTATTGCAATATTAGGGATATGTTTATCCTAGACTTGAATAGGCTAAATTTGTAATGATCGGTGAAGCATCCTCTTGGGAGTCGCTTCTACAAAGCAGCGGATTTTTTCTTGTTTTATCCATTTCTTAGTTGTAGATAGCCTTGTACTTTGTCTATTTTGTTTTTATGACTTTTCAGTGAAAGGTGACATTTAGTTTCAGTCCAAAGAATTTAACATTTATCATTAAAAAATAAAAACGTCTCTTTCTAATATAATAAATTAATTATTTAAAAATCGAAATTGCCTTTAAAATAAACTTATAGAATATAGAATAACAGAATGCAATATATTCAGTTAAAGTCTTAGTACGTAACATATATTCAAATATTTTAAACTTTACTTACATACCTGTAATTTACGAGCACATACATTTGTATAAAAAATATACAGCCCTCACGTATATATAACGGTTTCGCATTTCACCTGACAAGAACGTTACGTCTTTCTTGGGTCAGTTCGGTTCAAAACTAATATCAAAAATCTTCGATTAAGTTTTTGTAACATTGGCTTTGGGAAATGATCGCTTGTACAGAGAAAACACAGATAATGCTTTGGCCCAAAGCTTTTAACAAAACAGAAAAGGAATATAAGACATAAGATAACTTCGTAATTGGATATGTATAAATATTTGTCAATTTGTCAAGAAGTAAAAGCGGATAAGCGAGAAAATTATATCGACAATGGCTCGATGAAACAATGTCATCTTCGCTGATGAATCATCATTCAACCTTTTCCCCACGTCGTGACGAGTTTAGGGACATTCCAAAGAAGTCTTCAACCCTGACTGCTTGACCCCCTACCGTGCAGCCAACCAGATTATGGAATACTCTTGGCCCTGTAGTTGTTCTACATGACAATGTTAAGGCTAAGGATTATCGAAGTAATTTGGCCAAACGTGTCCATCCTTCGATAGATACATTGTCCCTTGATTGTAGCACGATCATCTTCCAGGAAGATAATGCACCAATTCACAAGTCTAATGTTCTTATTAAAAATTAGTTCAAAGAGCACAAAAAAGGGTGGAACAACATACACCCCCATATATATATATATATATATATATATATATATATATATATATATATATATATATATATATATATTAGAATGTGCAGCTATATATATATATATATATATATATATATATATTAGAATGTGCAGCTTATATATTATAACATAAAAAGCAATTCATCCAAAGAATTAATTAGTGATTAATGGCGAAATTAATTGCTAATTATTTTCTTGTATAAATTGCTTCTTTATGGTATAATATATAAGCTGCACACTCTACTATATTTACGAAAATCAGATCCAAAGTACGTAATAATCAGAATTTTAGATTCTTTGGAAAACTACTAAGACATTCTTACTCTACTAATTTGGATTATACTTATATCCATGTCACTTTAACCGAAAAACACATATAATAAGAAAATTTCGTGGATTTATCACTTTTCAAACTTCAAACAAAATTCTCACTTAATTGATATGAAAAAAGAACTGTAGCGTCGCGACATCGCACGCTCCAAAACATACATTTAACTATCAATAAATAGCATAATTTAAAAAAAATCATCTTTCGGTCTACCCTGTACATATTTCGTCTTACTGTTTGCCTGTGTATGAAAATATTGCGCCCCGAAGATGACAATTTGAAATTGTCGAAAGTACTAGGCTCGTCAATTCCATCTGACAACAACTCAAATATAATGATCATATTATTCAAGGAATTTATATTAAGTTAATGTCTTATTAAATCTTGCTAATGAAGTGATTTCGCCATTAATCCCATTAACATTGATAAGTAATTCTTTGTATAAATTGCTTCTTCATGTGTATATATATATATATATATATATATATATATATATATATATATATATATATGGCAATAGATTTACAACATATCACACACATATAGTGCAGGTGTTAACAAAACATTGCTCAACGTAATGAAACAGAGCATATATATATATATATATATATATATATATATATATATATATATATATATATATATATATATAATATATAAATATACATAATATCTCACACCTCTAGCACGGGTCTGAGTTTCATGCACGACGCAATCTTCGGGTGCAAAGTTCAAAATGACACTTTGAATCAAAACATATCTGGCTATCACGACAATGATGTGGTGATACATAATGTTACAGATTTTTTTTATATTGAATTTTAAAAATAGTAACGTTAACAAAAGTAAGTGGGAGAAAAAAAGAAAAGAAGAAAATAATAAGTATGAAAATTAAATCTTAAACTATGATAAAATGGAAAAAGAAAATGGAGAAAAACTAAAATGGAGGACAAAAAATAATGATCAAGGATGGTAATTATAATGACCAGGAAATAACGGTAATTTTTTTAAAGTGATATATAATATACTGGAAACATAGGAACAGGTAGAGAAAAGGTAGAAAAAGGATAGAAAACAATAAATAAAGATATTAAGAGCTAATCTGAAAAAGAAATGATTATTTTTGTGCCTGAAAGTAGTGATCAATTCACTCCACTAGTTCAATAATTTAGGGTTGTGCAAGTTTTTTTCGAAAAACTAGTTTTTCAGTTTGGACAAAGACAAAAAATGGCTACATTATTTACATTATTCGGGCAGTTATCATCCACATCTTCATTGCAATATTCAAAACGTTTCGGCCGTTGTACGCACCGACATTCTTCAGGTGATTGGAATTTCGAAATGTTGTGAATATGGCAATGAAGATGAGGATAACAGTACAAATAATTTAAATAATCAGATACTACAATTGTCGCCTTCCCCGTTAAAAGTCTTGGCTCTAGAAACAATTTCACAGTTAATAGAAATATTTAGAGAGATCAGTACTATGTTTATATTTTACGTTTTTTAAGATCATTTTGTGATAGTAAAAACGCAATTTCCAAGGTTTTTCTGTAGAAATAAAGTAGAATTTAACATCGTTACCGGAATTTATATTCACTCGGTATATAATGTTGTCGGTCATAAATTGACATATCATATTTCTTTGGCAGTTACATTTATTTGCAGAGATATCAGTGTAATTATATTTGGAAAAACGTTTAATATAAAATTGTTATACTGGGAGATGAAATCTGCATCCGAAGATTCCGTTGTGCTAGAGAGCAATGTAAGATAGTATATATATATATATATATATATGTGTGTGTGTGTGTGTGTGTGTGTGTGTGTGTGTGTGTGTGTGTGTGTGTGAGTAGTATCTAATAGGTGTCATATTGACGGGAGAAAATGTTCAGCATCTGGGAAAGAGTGTAGGTAAATACAGGCAGAGTGTGGATATAAGCATCAGCATTTTACTTCATGCAGAAACGAAATCTCGTCAAATCACGTGGATTCAACTATTTACATGCCACTGTGGGTCGACTATTTACAAAAGTTTTTTTTTAACCATTGCCATGTCTATAGTTAATCCTATTAAGTAGCTGTTAGAATAATACAATAAACCGAAAATAACTGAACTTCCAAGCGATAATACCCCTGTGTACACACACACACACACATAAATAAATACACACACGCACACACACACTATATATATATATATATATATATATATATATATATATATATACAGAGTACGATGGATAAGTTGTCTAAATTGCGCAAAATTAAAATAATACTGACATCTCATTCTAACAGGTATATTTACGAAAATTACACAAAAATATCTTGAAATACTAAAGAGTAAATTTATTTAATAAAATCACCGGTTGCAGAGTTGCCAGATATAGACTGAAGTTGAAGTTGAAAGAGGCCAGGTTGAATCGACGAGTCCGTGACCAAGGGGTGGATTGAAATCTTTCAGATTTTGGAGGTCATCTTCATTAAAACAAAACAACCCACACTCAACAAAATTCCATTTCAAACTAGTCACAACACATTGCTTTACTTCTAGATATAGGGTTCTATTGTTAATATTTCGGTCTCTAAAAAATTTAAAACCTGCGTCTGCTATTCCGCGACCGTTATCTTCTATGTCAACATAACAGAATATAATTTTTCATGGTGAATATCTTTGCTCAAATGTCCATATAACCGCCCTGAAGATGGCTCATGTTAGCCAAAAGCTTAGATCAAGGAACAGCATAAAAAATATCCAAATTTTGGACAATTTTTGTCTTTATTCTCTCCCGAAATTAAAGCAAATATACGTAGTTTAGAACATTCTGCTACCCCAATACACACACACACACACACACACACACACACACACACTCATTCTCTCTCTCTCTCTCTCTCTCTATATATATATATATATATATATATATATATATATATTAAGAAATGGACAAGGTCCGACAATTTATTTATTAAAGACATTTTTTATGTTTAACGTTGTTATTTATAGATACAAGTATTTAAGCAAATGCTCTGTTTATGATAAACAGTATTAAATAACATTTACCGGCCTGAATGTCCGAGAAATTTTCATAGAAAATATTCGTTCTTTGACAGGATTCGAACCTGCATTCTATACGCCAGAGCAGTTATGAATGTACGAGATTCATGGAAGATTGAAGTTTATAAGCAGTAAATTCGACCTTGTCTACCGAAAGGTTCTTTGTGGCCCAGAGGTAAGGCACGTCAGCGTAAATGACGGTTCCGTATAGGATGCAGGTTCGAATCCTGTCAAAGAACGAATATTTTCTATGAAAATTTCTCGGACATTCAGGCCGGGAAATGTTATTTAATACTGTTTATCATAAACAGAGCATTTGCTTAAATACTTGTATCTATAAATAACAACGTTAAACATAAAAAATGTCTTTAATAAATATATATATATAAACACAGAAACATACATAAAAATAAACGTACACTATATAAAATCTCAGACACTTTTCCGCACATATAGTAGTATCCATGTATACCTGTCTACTAGGGTAGCTAGAAAATCCCTGTTGCAGACGGCTACTCAGGCATATCTGTGTTTATATAGTTACAGTTTCTTGAGAAAAGCGCATTATCTGGCACGATGAATAGTCTGAACAAGTGCCGGTACGCTTGTGATTTCGTACTGGTACAATCCTCAACAGTTCACAAATAGTCTCGGCTACCCAATTTCACACATCTCACAAGGTTTGGTAAACACGTGGTGTTGTTTTCAGGCACTTTCCCAACTTTCCAAAGGTGTAGCATGCACAAGCCGATAACATCAAAACCTTCCTGACTAATCGAACCCGGAACTCAGAGGTCAGAAATTGAAAGTTCTAACCCCTCAGCCATGATGCCCATATTGCCTCTACAGTGACTATATTAAACGTTGTAATGTCCGATAGTTACTTTCATCTTCCATTATTTTTCAATCTCACTCCTAAGCGCATGCGCCTATTCCCTTATCGAGGTCTATTATTTTCGGGAAGTGTGTTAATATAACACTGCATTTGCACATTACTCGACTATTTCGGTTGGATAAGTTTGTTTGGACCCCAGGCATCGTAAGAAACTAGTTGGGCTTGTTGACATTTGACAAGAAACCTCTCTCAGGTCACACATTGCTTGTAGTTTCCACTTGACACTACCTCCTTCGATATTGTTTGTGTTCTACACACCAATAAACACTTAAGAGTTTATTACAAGAGATTACCAAAATAACCTTCTCAAATCATACTCGTGTTTTCAAAGAGGAAGAACACTTCTTTTTCTTTTCTCATCTTATTTTCTCTCCCCCTCTTTCCTGCTTTACTTTCCTTCTTTCGTTACAGTAAGTTGTTATACTTTCCATATTAATTTTCACCTTTTGCTTTTCTATCTCTCTTTTGTCTTTTCAATCCTTTTCTTCCTTTTTTTTCTTTTGTTTTCAATGTTTTTTCTTCTTTATCCGTTTATTTATTTTTAATAACTGTCTTTTACATTCCTTTTATATCTTTTCGTTATTGGTTCCATCCATTGTTTATTTATATATTTATTTAATATATGACGTTAATTAACAACTTATTTTAGAATATTCGTCTTATTAGTAGAGTAGTGAATTCGATTTTCACTTGAGCGTGCTCGACATTCGTAGTTGTCTAAACTAAGCTTAGTATATATGAATATTCAACGTATTTTCTTCACATTTTTCTTTACATTCATTTGCAATGTTTGTGAACCAAAGCTAGAGTACCCCGTCTGCCCTACTATTAAAGTCACAGATGACGACAGAAAAGAACATGGACATTCTATCTGCTTTAAATAAGAAACAACCTTTTTCCTGATAGTAATGATTGTTTCAATGTCCGGAGTTCATTTTCTAATCTTAATCCATCATCAGAATTAAGTGATAACGACGGTTTTCGTATTGTCATCTTCTTTGGATATTTGACAATATAATCTTCTTGTGACTCTCTCGGGCGATTCCGAAGTGTTTATTAATCACAATCGTCACTTTTTTTTATGCCATTTCCCTTCAGAATGAAGACGATCTGGATCCTCCATAGATGTATCCTTGTTATCTGTGAATTGCTATGACTTCTGGATAGTGGAGTGGTTTCCCGTTGCCTTATTCCGTAAATGATATATATTTATAGTTTTTTTCTCATTATATCAGCATTTTCCATCTTTTCTAAAAATTGAATTTTCTCTTCCCTATCGACAACAACTTGTGCTGTTCTTTTGTTTTGAATATATTGATAAGACTTTACTTCCAAACTCCAATTGATTCTAAAAGAGAGTTGTGGCGTTTTGATCAAAGTATTCCTTTGAATGATCAAAACACATTCGTTTTCATCGTTCCTAGGAAATAGCGAATCCTAATCAACTATGTCTACTTGTTTTGCTGCTTCTGCCTTATTCGCCTCTATCTCGCTCTCTCTCTCTCCTTCATTCTCATTTCTCTCTCTCACATTTCAAATTTATTTGTTCTCCCTTTCATTCCTCATCTATCTTATTCTCTCTCTCTCTCTCTCTCTCTCTCTTTCACAAACACACACATACCATCACTCACATACATTCCTCATCTCAAGTGTTCGCTCCCATTCATCACCTTATTTTCTCTCTCATTCTCCGGGTGGTAGCACCCGTTAGGGTCCCAGCTATGGGCAAATAGTGAAACCCCCCACCCCAAACTAGGGTCAAAATATGAAAATATAAAAATATATATTAGAAAAAATTATCAGCAATATACATTGGTGGGGGGAGGTGCAAAAATACCAAAGCTCACAAGAAATTAACATTTCGGCATTAAATGACCCATAAGGAGTGGATATATAAAAACCAAACCAAACCAGATTCATTCTTGGATTCTTTTATTCTGTTTCTTTCATTCCTTATCTCTCACTCTCTCTCTTTCTCTTTCTTTCTCTTTCTCTTTCTCTCTCTCTCTCTCTCTCACACACACACACACACACATCCTTATCTCAGTTATTGGCTCACACTCATTCATCATCTCTTCTCATTCTTTAATTCTTTTTTTCTGTTGCTTTCATTATTTACCCCTCCCCCCGTCTCTCTCTCTCTCCTTCTCTCCTTCTCTCTCTCTCTCTCTCTCTCTCTCTCTCTCATAACCCTCATCTCTTATTCTTTCTTTCACTCCTCTAGTTAATCTCTCCACAATTCTTGACTTTCATTCTCTCATTCCTCATTATTTCTCGCTCCACTCTGTAATTCTTAACGACTTTTATTCTCTCTTACTCTTTATTTCTTCTTTTTCTTCTTCTTTTTCTCCTCCTCCTCCTCTTCTTCTTCTTCTTTGCATTCCTCATTTCATTTATTCTTTCGCCACCACTTCACATGAAGTCTTTGTTCCTGCTCATTATATTCTTTCTTGATTTCAAACTACGTTTAATTAACATCGATAATAAATCGGTTTTCTTTGAAGCGAGCGGCTTCTTTGAATTAAATTGAAAATTAAAATAAGCGAAAAATTCTACAATCCAACAGTTGCAGAAGCAACTGTTTCCTCGAAACTTGCCAAAATATTTGCTATTAACCAAATAATTTTAAAAAAAGCAATTTACTATCGATACTGCATTAAAATCGATTGCTTTTCCTGACTGCTTTCGTTTGTCTTAAAGGATTGACAAGACGTCATTATAAAGAAATTTCAATTTTATCCCCCACCAAAAAGCTACGAAAAACTCTTAAGCAATTTACTCTTTGTAGTAAATGAAAATATCAACTGGTCATTTTCAGCTTATTATTTTATGTATACATTTACCAAATACACGTTAGTCTGAAACTAGATGAGAATAGTCGAATGGCCGAGAATCAAACCTGCAACCAATTAAATGTGTACCAAGATTGCTATTCAGCATTCTACTTCCCACAAACCTACATAAATTTGAACATATCCTGTGATTTGTCTCATTTATATATTATGTAACAACTTTTAACAGCTATTGCTGCCCGAGGAGATTGGTTTGTCCAGGTACTCGTTTATTTTAAACAACTAGTAATGGAGGTGATCGTAGGGAAATGGACCCATTCATTTTCTCAGGGAATTAGTACTAAATGAAAAGAGGGATTACTCAGCCGAAATTTGAACCCTCTCATTCAATTCCAGTACTTGTATGTATTAAAATAGATATGCATAATTGTAAATGCATAAATATTCACGTATGAACAGGCATGTTGCCTAGCTACTGGTATAAAATCGTGTTTGGTATCATAAAGCTAAATATTGATCGAAAATATTTTAAATGTAATATTCTGTTTATTACAACAATTGTGATGTAAAGCAACGAAAAGTTTTATCACGCTTTTGTATTCAAAATACAATCATTACTTTTGGTTTGAGATTTATAATTGTGCATAATAAGTAATACAATACAATTAATCCATCTCAATATATATTTATAGAGAAGGTCAAAAGATAATGTCATGTATTGGCAATTAAATCAGAAACAATGAATATGAAACAGAATCAGAGAAATGGTTTAAAAACTACAACCAAATGACTTATATACATTTATATTCATAGAAAAATTAGTCGGCAAAAATTACGTTTCCGTTCTAATATTTCGCCAATCAGAAAATATTTATCAAATCGACGTACATTTTTTTTTTTTTTAATGAAAATTAACTTTCTTTTGCATGATTTTTCCCATGCTCCTAATTTACCGAATTTTGGAATAGTTGCTCATTTCTATAACAAAACCCAACATATGAAACCGGATAAAAAAAACTATCTGGAAAACACTTTTTGCACTCGTCTGGATCACTGGATGTTGTTATATGCGCGCAAAACAAATCGTAAAAACAAAAGCGAACTTTCATTCCACATTTTATTAATTGACGAATTCTCCTTCTCTCCATTTTTTTCTTTTGTTTAATTTGCTTCTTTCTATTACTTTCCATTTTAATGTCGGCATTATTTGGATATTAATTGCGTTCTGACATTCAGAATAATAATTCAATGTAGTTTATCAAACAATGATAATAATCATTTATATCTGTCTATCTATCTATTGATATATCTATCTATCTATCTGTGAACAAGCTGTGATAGATATGAACAGACTGTGATAGATAGATAGATAGATAGATAGATAGATAGATAGATAGATAGACATAGTGAAACCAATTTACGAAACACACTCCCACACAAACACATGCATATTCACGTGTGTATATTATATAAATGATTAAAATATGGATTTATTTTCATAAATAAATTATGTCGCCACTTGCGTTCTTCTTTCTTTTTTTTTCTTTTTTGGTTTTGTTGCTCTGCAAACCCATTTATTATTTTAATCATAAAAGTAATCAAAGATTAACAGTAAAAGCAAAACAAACTACAGAACATGCTTTAAATATCTTAAACTAATTATGCCAAATAATTTTGTCGGGTTACTTTTAGCGAATCTATCTTACAGCCATTTTTTAATCTCGTCTGAATTCCTATCGACTTCTTTCTTTCTTTCTCCCACTCTGTGTGTGTATGTGTGTGTGTGTGTATTTGTGTGTGATTGTGCGTGTGTGTGTTTCTGAAATGTTTGTTTAGGACAGGTACGAAAAAACACCACTATTTTTTCTTCGCCACTGTTTCGTATAATGTCAGGAGTTATGCAAATTGCACTAACGTCATATATTGTTCGTCGGTCGCGTGTGGCAGGAAAAAACGATGACGCAGAGGCTGATGGTGGTGTTTGACACAACTGCGGAAATGGCGCTTGTGGCTAGGCGATAAAAACACGCCATAAACTCAGTCCTTCCGATGGTAGCGACAGAACATCAAAGTCACCGGGCCGCAAGGTCGGTTCCGGGTTTTGCCTGACATTTAAGACACGTGCTCAAGTCTACAGATCAAGTGGACACAGAGTCTAACCAAATGTCACTTGAATATTTAATCGTTTGTCCCTGCTGCGCTCTTTCTTCGTTCAAACGTTCTATCATGACGTCAGGCTGAGTTTAACGTGCAACATCTTCCCTTGAATACCAAATATAAAATCTTCAGTGGCCAGAAAGTTCACCCTGGGCTGTAAATCTAAAATATATTTGTTCATGACACAGAATGATTGGATGAACTTTCGTCCAATGTGTTCCACTTAATGGACAACGAATCGGGGAAAAGTTAGTCAACTTCAGATTCACTGAAGAAAAAGATTATAAGTAAATAAAAATACGAGACAACAGTTTCAAAATGCATCGCTGTATAAATAAATGTGTTCAGGTCTTTGGGTATTTATTAGGCTTAGATAATACATGTGAAACTGTGTTTCTCATCAGGACCGTATAGCGCCAGACTCTCGTTAATGGAGATACCTATCATGAAATTTAACATTCAATATTTTGTCTTTATCGTGTTTCAGATTTTGCAACGCCACTGCTGAAATATCCATCAAATCAGGCTTAGTGGTATATAAAAAATCAGAACATCAGTTTTGTAATAAGGATAATATTTAATTTAAAATATATACAAGTTTGTTCATATATATATATATATATATATATATATATATATATATATATATATATATATATATATATATATTGTTCGCCTAAGTAGGAAAATATTTTGTTCTCTCCCTAGTTTTGGTATATTTTAACACCATTTGTTGAAAATAATTTTTCTTTTCAACCATTTGGTTTTATTTGGCGACAATATTTTTTTTTCTGAAAATCTGAAAGGTACCTAAAATTTTAATCGTTGCGCTACCTTTGTATACTATTTTATGAATAAAATATGATCCTTTTTTTTTTTAAAGATCATTTTATCCTGGCGTAGCAATAATGATCTGTTTATAGGGTGTTACGGATAAATTGTCATCTAAATGACGCAAAAATGAAATAACACTGTCATCTCATTTTAACAGATATATTTATGAAAATTACACAAAAATATCTTGGAATACTAAAGATTAAATTTATTGAATAAAATCGTCATTGGTCTTTCGCTCAACTGCGTCCCACACATAATAATCAAGGGGGTTGCAGTCTGGGGAGTTAAGTGGCCAGGGTGATGTGGTCGCAGAAATTGTCTGACAACAATAACTGAGTTCTCCTGCTTGTGTGGCATATTGCAGAGTCTTGTTGTCAGACATAGGGACTTCCAACAGTCACCGACATTACTACCTCCACAAGGCACTTGATGTAGGCCTTCGTGTTGAGTCTGAGGACCCATGGGAAGATGAATAAAGGCATAACGTTGCCAATACTAGTGATCACTCCGAATGGAGCTTCCGGTGCGAATTCCAACGAGTACAGTATGCCGTTTCCTAATTTCTGGCGGAGTGAATATCGTCATGATGCTCTTTTTCTCTCAGACGGCGCACCACTGACCCAACCACATTGTGCAGGTGACAAAAAAAAAAAAAAAACACGACTGGGCGAAATTAAAAATATAAAATAGCGACAATTTAGCCATCGCACCCTCTGTTCTGTCATCCACTTGCTTAAGCCTGTTAGGTATGTCACGCGTTGATTTCCCTTGTCTCTCTTTCTCTCTATTCGCCCTGTGAGTATCTGATTTTCCCAGAAATTTCAGCTGCCTCTTCCTGATGTTAAGTACCATTTTCTTCTTTGTTTGTATCCTCACCAAAACTTTATCGTTTCTCACATGTTCGGTCCATGGTATCCTTAGCATCCCTCTGTAGAACAATGCATTCATTGCCTCGAGTCTCTTCTTCATCTTTAAGGAGACCATCCATCATTCGCAACCCTAAAGGAGTAGAGACATCTGTATCTTTTCAAATGTAGCCCTGATTTAACTTTCGATTTATCACTTCATATTTTTGTTGAACACTTTTCCAAGCTTCCATACTGACGCTCTTCGATCTATTTGACCAACGATTGTCTATTCTGTAACGAAACCTGTGAATTTCGGAGATTTTTTTTACTGACGATAACATTTATTTTAAGATCAGCATTATTTTAGATCGACAGAAGTTATTTCTCTAATGTCCATCGAAAGTACTATAGCTCAATGGTGATTAATTTGTGATTATCTAAATCAAGGCCAATCCAAAGCAGTTATTTTGTAGATATTAATGACATTATCCTGTACTTATACAAACTCACTTACACGACCTTCACCCTTGTTCAGAGTATTTCAAACCATTGTGTTGCAACACTTTTAAGCGTTCTTTCTTTAATTATTGATTAAATGTTTGATTCAATTATTTCTTTTTATATAGATTTTGGATTATATATTTGGTTTGCAGACTAAGCCCTGCAAAAAGTTCACAAAGATCTGCTCTAGTCTCTGTTAAGAAAGTATTTTTCGTAAGTCATAAGGTTTTCAGTTCTAAAAGAAAAATCTTATAACTTATTTCATTTTTTTCTCTACAAATAAAACATTGAAATTAATTTCTATTAGTATTTTTTTTAGATTTATAAAAACTATCTAAAGAGAAATTTTGTAAAAGTATTTCATTTGATTTTTTTTTTAATAAATTTTTAACATTTAGGAAGGAAAATAAAGAAGAAAGTCTGATGTGAGTATAATTAAAAAAAAAACATAGGCTAACTCCCACTTTAAAGATTTTGTATAATTAAATTAAGAAATTAAAAAATCGAATAGTTTCATGTTCGACCAAAATGCCAGTGTTAAAAGCACGCAAATAATGTGACACCTCCGAACGATAATATACCTTTTCTTCACACACACACACACACACACACACACACACACACACACACACACACACACACACACACAAATATATTATTCTCTACCAATTATTCCAAGAAAGCAGTGGAGACCCGTACCCAGAATCCATCATAAAAAATTCATGTGGAATTAGTAACTGCTAAATACTTCAGATACCTTGGCATATGGATCAGTTATAACAAATTGAGTATAAGAGAAAGTAAAATTGAACATAGAATAGGCTGCGCCAGAGTTAGTTTCGCTCAACACCGCAAATTGATACAAAACCAAAACATTAACCTGAAAAGTCAAATCTTGTTTTTAAATAGCCTCATCAGATCGAAACTTTCATGTGGATGTCAGGGATGGTACTAAACTCGTTCAGAAATATCTAAACTGTCAGCTCTATACAACTGCATTCTCAGATCAATGGTTAAGAAGGCAATGAGACAGTGAAGGGTTTTGGCAAAGATCATCCTTCTTTGAACATTATGAATTGGCGATAGAACTGTACAAAATAACAGAAACCACGTCATTTGAGGATTACCAACAGCAGCAACAAGCAAAATGGATAGCAAATGTAATTCGATTTTATTGAAAAATTGTTTTAAGGAAAAAGATTTTATAAGTTTCAACCGAAATCTGTACTTGGTTAGCAAATGGCAAATGTTTCCTTGTAGTACGCGGCGAATACAACCATTGCCACTAATATAAACGAAAGGACTCTGAGGCGATATGATTACATTCACTGATGCAATATTTGGTTATATTGTCGGTAATCAATAAATTATATCTTATTGATCAGTTATAACGTCACAAAAAGTGAACGCTCTATTGAAAGCTTATTACTGTAAATGGCTCGATTAGATAAGATTTGGTTTTAAAGTAATGTCTACAAAGAACTGATTCTAAGTGCTTAATATCTGTAATGTTTAATCAATATATAAATAGTAATTAATTTTATTGTTTCCAAGTCGAATACAGAATTTCATAATGACGTGTGTTGCATCAAAACATAAGAACATGTTAAACAATCAAATGCCGTTATTGTTGCGCATATTCTCAATATATGATAACCATTTAATTTCTTTACATAAAGGAAAGGAAAACTTCTAAATGTGATGAAAGTGTCGGTATGACAACGAATAGAAAAATTGTAACCAGTTTTCTTTATGATTTATGATAAAGTGTCCAGTTAAAAATAAACGAATGAAAAAGAAATTAAGTGTAGACTAGAAAATATAGAAAATATGTGATTCAAACTGTTCGTCAGATTAAATAGCCAGATTATATGAATCCTTTATTATTTTCATTGTTTATCATCATCATGTGACTGTTTCTATGTGTGACCCGTTTTATGCATATGTATATATGCTTGTATTTATATGTAATCTTTTACATAATGCACTTTAGTAATTGTTTCTTCCCTTTCTCTCTGTCTGTCTGCCTCTCTCTCTCTCTCTCTCTCTATATATATATATATATATATATATATATAGAGAGAGAGAGAGAGAGAGAGAGAAAGAGAGAGTATATATATATATATATATATATATAAACATATATATATATACAGAGTGCGATGTGTAAATTGTCGCCATATTATTTTTAATTTCGTGCATGTGCGTTGTTTGTTTTTGATGTTGTCGACTTCACAGCAGGATCAGTGGAGAACCATCTGTGAGAAAAAGATCACCATGACGCAATTCACTCTGCCAGAAATTTGGAAACGGCATGCTGTACTGCTTGACATTCGCACTGGAAGCTCCAACACGAATATTTCAGAGTGTTTGGGTGTTAGTCTGGGGACAGTGCAGAGGATTCGGAAAGAGTTGGATGAGTCTAATGGTGATTACAAAGTGATGGCGACGTTATGTCTCCATTTACCTTCCCACAGTGCCTGAATCAACTCTGAGTTCCTTGGGTCAAGAGAGGGGTGCTTACTTACATCTGGCCACCTAACTCTCCAGACTGCACCCCTTGATTATTATTTATATGTATTTAGTGAGTACATGTGTTTGAGTAGATTTGAGTTGGCCGGTAGATATTAATGTCACTGTTTAATGAACAGAGATGCTTCCTCAAACAGGGCATTGAGAAGTTGAAAAAATAAATATTTGTTGCATCAAATAAATTATTTTTCTTCATTAGGCTATAGAATTATTGTCTTGCCTGCCTATAATAAAAAAAACCCACATATATGGATATACAAGGAGAGATACGCACGCACCCACACGTACACACACTGGTACATATATATATATATATATATATATGTGTGTGTGTGTGTGTGTGTGTAATTAGATACAGGTATGCTGTATTCCAGTTAACATTCTGTTTCTCTTTTTCTCTGCCAATCTGTAAGAAGAAAAAAAAACAGAACCCCCTTTTCTTCATACAAAGCGTACAAACCTATTGACGCATGTCTATTGATACAATTCTCTACTCTAGCGTATCCAACGGCATCATTTGCAGGCAACATGAATATCCAATGCCTGAATGGCCACACAACAACAAGACTCTTAAAGATTTATGCACGATGCATAACAGATAAATCCGTGGAGACAAACCTAAAAGCAATCTATCAGCTAATAATCATAAATGAATGCGACAATTTTAGTCAGAATTTCTACCTATCTTCTTCTTCTTCTTCTTCTTCTTCTTCTTCTTCTTCTTCTTCTTCTTCTTCTTCTCATTATTGTTATTATTATTGTCAATGTTGTTATCACCATCATCGTCGTTACAGTTGTTATTGTAATTAAGACTATCTTTGTTTCATTGTCCCTTTCTCTCTCTATCTCTATCTCTCACTCTCTCACTCACTCACACCTCCTTTCACCCTCTTTCTTATTGCTTTATGATTTTTATTCTTATGCTCTTTGCAATGATTACTACTCTTAATAATACAGTGAATATTATTGCTATTGTTGTTGTTGTTGTTGTTGTTGATGATGATGATGATGATGATGATGATGATGATGATGATGATGATGATGATGATGATTTGATTATCTCGAATAGTTTGTTTCCACTCTAAAAAAAGAGACGGAGAAAATAATTATTCGATTAATTGTTTCGACTATTATTATCCTTACCTTTATTGTTTCCTTCATTACGATTCAAACAGAGGGATTTCTGGCCTCCATTAGATGCATGTTGCATTCTGATGAAGACCAGGAAAACCACTGGTCGAAACATAGTGGTGGAAACCGCCAAATCTGAGGAAAGTTTTTCCTTCATTCATCTCAGAAATGATCACGCCTGTGTGGGAATAAAGAGAAAGCCGGGAACTGATGTGTTAAATACAGAGCCACACAACAAAAGAATTATTTTAATCAAAAACGAAGAAAATATTTAGAAAAACTGCGAAAAAGAAGATCGAAAATAAATTCTCTGTAGAAACCAGGCAAATAATTACCGTAAAGTCGTTAAATTTATCCTGACAAAATCTTTTGATAAAAATCTTGAACAAATTTATTTATTTATTCGCAGCCGTTGTTTTCCTATTAAGAAAAACAATAATACTAAATTGAAGAGTCTCACCAAATTACATTAATAAGTATTTACTTAGCTTAGTCTGGCTCAAGGATATAAATGTGAGCATTTATTGAGAATAGAAATTATTACAGAGTAGCTATGATCTCCTGAATTAGCTCAATGATAATTAGAATACGGCGGAGCATTCCGAAAATATTTATTACGCTTAGTAAGGCACAAGGCCACACCAGTGGAGGACCACCTGATAAACCAGTGTCATCAATGTTTTAAATAACGTTGAGTATTATTTGCTTGGAGTTTTCAAGAGACAAACAAGAAAGCGCTTTGTATTGGCTTTGAATTGAGCATCACTTTTTAGTTCCTTTCCGGCGCTGGTCTTTGGATGAAAATAGTCGCTTGAAATGTTTCTCTCAAATTTCAATCGAGGTTTCAATGAATTTTGAAGTAAGAAACATATTTACAAATATTTTTAGATTTATTTAACCAATAAGAATACAAGACTTTATAAAATTACACCATGTAGTAGATAGATAGATAGATAGATAGATAGATAGATAGATAGATAGATAGATAGATAGATAGATAGATAGATAGATATGAACAGACTGAGATAGATATGAACAGACTGAGATAGATAGATAGATAGATAGATAGATAGATAGATAGATAGATAGATAGATATGAACAGACCGAGATAGATATGAACAGACTGAGATAGATAGATAGATAGATAGATAGATAGATAGATAGATAGATAGATAGATAGATAGATAGATATGATAGATATGAACAGACTGAGATAGATAGATACATATGAACAGACTGAGATAGATAGATAGATAGATAGATAGATAGATAGATAGATAGATAGATAGATAGATAGATAGATAGATATAAACAGACTGCGATAGATATGAACAGACTGAGATAGATATGAACAGACTGAGATAGATAGATAGATAGATAGATAGATAGATAGATAGATAGATAGATAGATAGATAGATAGATAGATAGAAAGTGATACATATTTTCCCTTTCACTCGCTGCTTTCTGCTTCCCTTTCTCCTGTCCCGATTTGTAATGCCTGAACGATGTAAAGTCATCCCCTACCTTCTGTCGAATCCATCATCCTCTTCACCTGCTGATCACAACGGACGTGCCTCTCAACGTGAAGACAAAAGCCTCTTTAAGACACGCCTCGCCTCGACAATCTCTATCCAACGGGCCCACCTTTGGCGATTGCTGAATTATGCAGGCAACTAATCAACACCAATTAAGAATTCCATTAACTTCACCAACAGCGGAACCATTTTACATGAAAGACATTCTCCCTCTCATTCTCTTTCACTCTCTCTTATTCCCCCCTCCTTCATTCTCTTTCACTCTCTCTTATTCCCCCCTCCTTCATTCTCTTTCACTCTCTCTTATTCCCCACTCCTTCATTTCAGACTCGATCATTTCTTGTTCGAGTTTTCTCTTTTATTTTATACTATCCTCTCTCTGTCTAATGTGCTCCTTTGGGCACATCGCATCTGAAATTGTGTAAGCACCAGGACTTGGTGTTCGAATGGCCAAGTGTTGAATATCATATTTTCTATTAAGTTTCCGGAGAAAACTCGGGTAACAGATTCTACACTGCTGACAAATGATATTACTATCTCTTTAGATAGATAGATAGATAGATAGATAGATAGATAGATAGATAGATAGATAGAAAGAAACATAGATAGATAGATAGATAGATAGATAGATAGATAGATAGATAGATAGATAGATAGATAGATCATTGTAACAAAAAAATGGAAAAGTCATATTGTGCTAATTTTGCTATGCATCCCCGACTTGCATTGCATTCGAAATCCTTGTTTTTACCAGGTCCTAAATTTCTACTAAACCTCTGAGAGGAATTCCACAGTTATTTTCAATAATATTTATCTGTAAGATCCTCCTAAAATGGATCACTTTGGTATTTCTCTGGCTTTGTTGTCATTCTCGTCTATCATTCAATCAATCAATATTTACGTTGTCTATGTTATAAGATAATAAAAAAAATGAAACTTGATTAATTCGATAAAAATACACAGGTCGCTTATTTTTTTTTTTTTTTTACGAAATTGAGGAGATGAGTATTTCTTGTTTTATATCGAGAAAGAAACGATTGATTCGTTTTCTACAGTTTATCAACCCTTTGCAGGTTATTTAAAGCCAGAAAACATTTTTAGATTGCAAGAATCTTTTTTATTATTATTTTAGAAATTATAATGATTTACAGATACAAGACTTACTAATTAACACTGCTGCGGCGGGGAGAGGTGGATCCATACCTTTCCCAAGGGTATTTGAACTCGGTTCTCAGATTAACCATTATCTATTACACCATCCGCATATCCAACATTACAGCCCCTGGTATTCCCAAGTGGTCATTCATCTAGGTCGTGACTTAACTTTGGTGATCGTACGAGAACCGGTGTTTCAACGTGATACGGCCGTAAGCCCAGATAGAATTTTTTTTTTTAAATGGCAATATATCAATAATTGCCGTTGAATTTGCTTTTCCAGCGAGAATCATACGTTTTCTTAACTCTTCAAAGGTTTTCGCAATAGATTTCGGATAAATGGACAAATTCACTTGACTTTTGGATAATTTAGCTGGATTCATTTACACGAAGAACAAGCGATAGTCATGGAAAAACGTCATTTAGTTTTTCACTGAATATTTTAGGGAAAAGATTAATTTAAAAAATTTAATTATAACTTTGTATAAGCTGTCTGAACTAGCTGAAATCATTTGTTTTCGATCAAAAACAACTCGATTTTCGCTAATTCTAGTTTTTTTCTAAAGTTTGCAAGCACCAAATTACAGTGGGCTATGATAAGTTTTTAGCCACCATTAATTACAGCAATTTTGGCTTGTGTGATAACATCTCTTCCGTTTTTTTTTTTTCAGGCAATACCGTGTTAGTATCAAGCTACTCTCATCTTTGAACGATAGTTAACTTATATTTTGCGCAAGTTCGCGCAATTAAGGAAAATTGCTGAATTTCAACAAGGGAAAATAATAGGATGGCATCAATGTGGCAAGTCAAATAGAGAAATTGCTAGGTTTTTCCAGGTTAATCATCAAACGGATAATAATATTGTCAAGAACTTTAATGAAGAAGGCCATTGTCGCATGGAACAGCGTTCAGGAAGACCAAGTATCGTGTCTGAGCGAACGAAAAGGGCGCTGAAGAGGGAAGTCATCAGAAACCGTCGTCAGAGCGTCAAAGATGTCGCCAACAGCATAGAAATGTCACCATATGCAATGAGAAAGACTCTGAAAGAGCTAGACTATGAAAGAAGAGTTGCAAGAAAGAAGCCCTTGATTTCAGAGGTTAACAAGAACAGGTGTATGGACTGGGCGAGTGAATTCGAGAGCAAAGATTATGAATTTTGGTAGTCTGCAATTTGGTCAAATGAAAGTAAATTCTGCCAATATTCGAATTCCAGACATGTTTATGTTTGGAGAAATCAGAATGAGATTTGGAACTCTGAATGTCTGCAGGCGACCGTGAAAAATGGCGGGATTGGTGTATTGGGGTGGAGTGCTGTCTGGTTTGGAGAGAAATTTGAGCTGATTCTTGTTGACAAGCGGTTGAATGGTTCAAAATACTTTCAAATATTACAGAAAGGACAACTCCCACTATTTGAAACCAATCAGATTAAGAATGCCTACCCTTTTCAAGAAGATGCAGCGCCATGTCATACGAGCAAAGTAGCAAAGGCCTGGAAGGAATCGCAAGGAATCAAGTCACTGCCTAAAATCCTGACATTAATCCAATAGAGCACGTTTGGGAGCACCTTCATCGAAAACTTTGAGAGCGTGCAACCAAAATCACATCAGTGGCAATCCTTAAAGAAACATTGCTAAAGGAGTGGCAAAAACATGAATCAGACGATTGTTGATAACTTGATGAAATCCATGAAAAATCAAATACAAGCACTGAAACTAGCAAATGGAGGACCTATTCTATACTAGTTCCAAATACTGTTTATTTATGTTGGGTTGGGATTACGTAATTGAATTTTGAAATTGGGTGTAATTTATTTCTCCTGGCTAAAAACTTTTCTTAGGCCATTGTATTTTGAATATAACGTTGTTATATTTGCATGTCCGGGGCATTTTCGCGTGTGCTATCCAAACGTCCATACCTGTTTTCAGCTTTATAACTAGCTGGAAAAAAAACCTAAAATCTCAACCGCCATTTTATTTCTTTTGAAAGGAAATCTATTTAAAATCAGGTTAAATATAATACTAAAATCAAAAGCTCTCCTTCTGTGATAAGCAAACCAATTCTACCGTGCGTACATGTATAAGCAAATATATGATTAATAGCAAAATTGTTTGAACTGCCCTTATATGACCTTAAACAATAACTAAATAGATCGATCAGACAAGAGTTCTAAATCAATCCTTTCTTGTTATATTAAAACAGAAAATCCTAATCACGGAGTTGTTAACCCATTAATGGCCATAAATATTTAGAGCTTCTCTTTCCCAGTGGGTGGAGGTAGAAAATGCGAGCTAAAAGTGGATCTATTGGGATCTGGGTGTGTGTGCGTAGCAAGAGTGAGAAGATGTATGGGGGTGGACTGCCTTGTGATAGATATTTTCTATCTGTTACAGTAGTTTATAGTCGAACCTAGATCAATCTTCCCAGCACTGATTTTTCAACCAATTGGAGAATTAGTTTAACATGATCTTCCACCTACTCCCATTTCCACTATAATTGGCTTTGTGCTGTTCTAAGATGACTTAATGTGTGTGTGTTTCGAAATTTGCGCATTTATGTGCCCCTATGCATTGCGTAGGGGTCTATATATATATATATATATATATATATATATATGTGTGTGTGTGTGTGTACATTCATCAGTTTCAAAATATTAATAGCATTTATTAGATTGGACGTGAATTTCATTGGACAGTATGCGCTGATAGTTTTTCAATATACTTATGTTTGACACGAGGCGTTTACACTGAGCACGTAAATCCTCAGTAGAAACTAGTAACTAGTAACCGATACAACTCATTTCGTTGGCTTCTTTTATACATTTATTTATTGTTATTTTTACGAGTGTCAGTTTTTAAAATTTCTTCAGTACATAGGTTATCAATGAAAAAAAAGGATTAATTAATTAATTAAAAAACGTGTTTTTAATTTTTTTTTTAAATATTTAATGC
This sequence comes from Acanthosepion pharaonis, assembly GCA_903632075.3. Classification (NCBI taxonomy): domain Eukaryota; kingdom Metazoa; phylum Mollusca; class Cephalopoda; order Sepiida; family Sepiidae; genus Acanthosepion; species Acanthosepion pharaonis. The sequence goes on along the minus strand of CAHIKZ030000187.1, from coordinate 1,848,923 downwards.
GTGCTTATCCGGGTGTAACTGCGCATGCGTGCGGGCGATTGAAACATTGACCAATAATTGATTTCCCTAATCAGCTGTAGTTACACTGCGTAATGTAATCATTCGTTAAACTATGAAGAAAACCTACATTAAAGAGAATTAATATTCTCAAATAGAAATTCCCTGGGGCAAATTTCATCCCGATAGTCAGCCTTCCCTCACAGAACTGTTTGTCCCAGCCAATCCAGATCATTTCCACTGTTAGTTTTGTTGTAATTACACATTGACAATGTGTACTTTCAATTGTGCCTATTAAAGGTGATATTCTTCTCATTGATATTTCAAAAGCATTCCCCTCAACAGTGTACACAAAACACGAATGCAGATGAAGATGTTATAAGTTGATGAGACCTTCACCCATTAAATAAACATCACAGTTTACAGAATCTTGTTATAAATTCTCTTTGATTAATTCCATAAATGAAATGATCAGTTTTATTTGGGGTTGCCTCCATCTATGTTACAAACTTAGCTTCTTTACTGGTTAAGCAAAAAGTCATGGCACATTTTTTTGTCATCAGTGGTTAAAATGATGCGCAAGTGGCAGTATGCTTTTCTTTTCTTTTTTTTTCCGAAAATAAAATAAACATAAATCCTAACGTTTTTTTAACTTCAACTTCCTAAGATTATAAGATATTAGAATTTTTTTTTTTTTTTTTTGCAACCCGCTGACATGTGTTAAAATCCTCTCAGTATTCAGTAATTGTTGAAGTTATTGTTAACATTTTTGTCGAAATTTACAAATTCTATGTTTCGTTCAATTTTGCAAACCAATAGATGAAATTTGAATAAGCTGATTTGTTTGAAAAAAATGCTTCGCGTTTTAATAATTTCTTTAATTTAATTTTATACGACTTCAAGGTTAACAATATTTTTTAAGAAAATTTCCTTTTTAACAGGATTTCTTGCTCTTGAGAATGCAACATAAAATTTCTTACTCTTGAGCATGCAACATAAAATTTCTTGCTCTTGAGAATGCAACATAAAATTTCTTACTCTTGAGAATGCAACATAAAATTTCTTGCTCTTGAGAATGCAACATAAAATTTCTTGCTCTTGAGAATGCAACATAGAATCGATTTGGCGCCTATGGCCAGCTTCTTGATAAGAATGCAACATAGAATCGATTTGGCGCCATAAAATGGCCAGCTTCTTGATAAGAATGCAACATAGAATCGATTTGGCGCCTATGGCCAGCTTGATAAGAATGCAACATAGACTCGATTTGGCTTTGATAAGAATGCAACATAGAATCGATTTGGCGCCTATGGCCAGCTTCTTGAGAATGCAACATATAAAATTTCTTGATTTGGCGCCTGCAACATGGCCAATTTCTTGATAAGAATGCAACATAGAATTTCTTGGCCATGGCTTGAGAAGAATGCAACATAAAATTTGGCTTGGCTTCTTGATAAGAATGCAACATAGAATTTGGGGCTTGGCCAGCTTCTTGATAAGAATGCATATAACTTTTGGGGCTTGCTTCTTGAGAATGCAACATAAAATTTGGCTTGCTTCTTGAGAATGCAACATAAAATTTTGGCTTGGCCAGCTTGAGAATGCAACATAGAATTTCTTGGCTCTTGAGAATGCAACATAAAATTTCTTGGCTCTTGAGAATGCAACATAGAAATTTGGCGCCTTGGCCAGCTTCTTGATAAGAATGCAACATAGAAATTTGGCTCCTTGGCCATGCAACATGATAAGAATGCAACATAGACTCGATTTAAAATTTCCAGCTTCTTGATAAGAATGCAACATAGAATTTCGATTTGGCGCCTGCAACATAAAATTTCTTACTCTTGAGAATGCAACATAAAATCGATTTGGGGCCAATGGCCAGCTTCTTGATAAGAATGCAACATAGACTCGATTTGGCGCCAATGGCCAAATTTCTTGATAAGAATGCAACATAAAATTTCGATTTGAGCGCCAATGGCCAGTTTCTTGATAAGAATGCAACATAAAATTTCTTTGGCGCCTATGGCCAGCTTCTTTGATAAGAATGCAACATAAAATTTCTTGATTTGAGAATGCAACATAAAATTTCTTGATAAGAAGAATGCAACATAAAATTTCTTACTCTTGAGAATGCAACATAAAATTTCTTGATTTGAGAATGCAACATAAAATTTCTTACTCTAAGAATGCAACATAGAATTTCTTGGCCTTCTTGATAAGAATGCAACATAAACTCGATTTGGAGCCTGCAACCAAAATTTTTTGATAAGAATGCAACATAAAATTTCGATTCTTGAGAATGCAACATAAAATTTCTTAGCTCTTAAGAATGCAACATAAAATTTCTTGGCCAGCTCTTGATAAGAATGCAACATAGAATTCTTTGGCTTTGGCGCTTCTTGATAAGAATGCAACATAGAAATTTCTTGGCTCTTGAAATGCAACATAGAATTTCTTGATTTGAGAATGCCTATGGCCAATTTCTTGATAAGAATGCAACATAGAATCGATTTGGCGCCTTGAATGCTTGCTCTTGATTTGAATGCAACATAAAATGCAACATAGATCGATTTGGCGCCTTAAAATTCTTGATAAGAATGCAACATAGAAATTTTCTTGCTTTGATAAGAATGCAACATAGACTCGATTTGGCGCCTATGGCCAGCTTCTTGATAAGAATGCAACATAGAATTTCGATTTGAGAATGCAACATAAAATTTCTTGATCTTGAGAATGCAACATAAAATTGGCCGTTCGTAAATATTTCTTTCTGGAGCCAAATTCCAACTTTTTGAAGCGTTTAGAGTTGTGATTTGTTTATAATTCTCGAAAACGCAGGGCGAACTGGAAAACGGATTCTTGTGTATATAAAAACGTAAAGAAAAGATATGTAAAAAATAATAGTGCATTTTTATTAAATAAGTATTTGTTATTTTAATCATTACATTGTTTTTAAAATAGCGGTAGCATACTGTATGTTAAATAATAAAACTTAATTTTCAAAAAAATCAATGAAAATTCATTGTACTAATCTATGCACTTTAATAAAACCAACTGTACTTTGTACCCGCTTACCTGTTTGAATTTCTCCATAAAATTTAGTTTTGATCGGTCAATGTATGATGGTGTGATAGACAGACGGACTAACTCAAGTCACATAATTTTATATATAGATCCTAATCACATTATCAAATTTAAGTTATATAATTATAATGATCTGATCAAGATTTACACATTTCACGCCACTCCGAAGAGCATCTATTTAAAAAAAAAAAATTAAAAATCATCACTAATAATTACTATTAAGTATAATTTGTAAATTTTCTTTTATATATTACTTTGCGTTGAAGGAAAAGTAGCAGGTTAGTTTTCCTGGTGAGTCACTAAAAAAGGACTTCATCATATGCGAAGTGAATTACTATTAGTCGGAAACAGAAACATCCGAGGGGGTAACATGGAGTCGAAACACCTATCAGGTACCTTCTCTTGTAAAAAATAGCCATAAAGGCAGCTCTATAAGATAGGGTCTCCCACTGACTGCCCGGCCTTATCCTACAGTTGATGTCATAAAATATATCACTGCGTTTAACCATTATAGAGCTCATATTCGAAATTCTCTTGAAAGTTCTCTGGCTGTTGTTTTAGGATTTTGTCTAAGCAATACATTTAGTTGATCATTTTTCACGACTGACTTAGGTTTACTTCATGGTTCAATTTGAAGTCTGTCATCTCTTGAGGGGAATTTCTGAAACCATCTCTGACGTTGACAATAAGACTTTTAAATGTTAAATTGATGTTTCATTGAAATTTTATGGCATTGTGAACTAATTTGAAATCGCATCATATGAGCAGTTAACATTGTTTAATTGTTGTCATTTTCAATGGAAACAACCAATTGAAAACAAAATAGCAAAAAGATTAGTAAAAAAATAATCGCTAAAATAATGAAAATTTTGTCGACTTTTGTGAAAGCTCGGTAAACGTTCTTTCATAAGAGACAACTTAATATTTTATCGTCACAATTGCCTCTTCAAACATCGAATAAGCAACCAGCAACAGTCACTTTTAATATTAAAAAAAAACCCAGAAATCTTTCTCATGCGTATCCGCTGCTATACTAATAAATAACAAAAGCTTAAGTTTTGTCGGACATATTTACAAAAAAATTTCGATCCTGTAAACTCTGGTGTAAATTATCGAACAATTCAGATGTTATTAATACAGTTCAGTTCATGGATCGGCTAAAATTATTAAATATATCGTGGATATCTCTGGTGGGAGAGTCTTTCATCAAAGAAATATCTCAAGTATTTCTACCATGAGACAGTGTATATTTGTGGTTTCAATAACAATAAGAGCTAAAATAATGACATGCCAATAGAATTTGGTCAATTCTTGTGAAAACTCGGTATATAAAACAACATGTCATATGGGGCAACCTAATATAAAATGCATTCAAATTTTAATTTGCTTTTTAAGTGTTAATCTTGCTACTAACACTGATTTTTTAAAAAAGAATAAATGTGTAAACACATGTTGCCAATATTTGTACTAGTTTTTATCTATAAAGATGTTGTTTTTTTTAACAATTGCTCTACTAAGAAGATTCCGGTAACGATCAACATTGATAAACAATATTTATTTCCACTAAAATTAATTAACTAATAAATATTTCAATAAGCGACAAGTTTACGCATCCAAAAACAAAAAGGGAATATTGTGACTGTAGTTTGTCGCTGCTGCCGTCATCAGTGTCGTGTTTCTCTTCTCAGTGTTTATTAAATAACAACGCCAATAAAGCAAACTATTCATCCAACTGCCTCTCTTAATATTCGACGAATAATTCATTAAGAATGATTTTTCGCTAAAACGCGTGTAAACAAAGACGGCCATTGTAAATTAATCGGAAATCATTTCTCACCTACCAGATGAATGGCTTCTACTTCCATCCACCCTTCTTACAGGATGCATTTGTGTACATTTATTTCTGCCTTTTTTTTTTTTTTTTAAAGAACACATGAGGTAGACGATGAAAATCAAACTCACTGCACAGTAATAATGGTTAACGAACTCGTTAACCATTGCCCCATGCCGTGTCGTTCCTATTTCTGCTCATTTGCGTACAATGAAGACATTGGAGTTGGATTAGAATTCATTTAAATAAATCATATAATTCTACAACATTAGCATTGAGTCTGTCGAATAATGAAAAATAAATTCTGATTTTAAATTTTCATTTCAAGTAATCCTTCCCATTTGAAGTCATTTGATACGTCTGTAAAAGTGTATATATATATATATATATATATATATATGTGTGTGTGTGTGTGTGTGTGTGTGTGTGTGTGTGGGTGTGTGGGTATGTGTGTGAAGTATATATGTAAAGTATATATATATATATATATATATATATATCACAGACGTATCAAATGGCTGCAAATGGGAAGGATTATTCGAAATGAAAATTTAAACTCGGAATTTATCACTCAATAATGCAAATTTATTGGCATATATAAAATCAATAAATTAACAAAAAAGTATTAAAAAATAGTATTAACAAAAAAATATATAGGTCTGTACAGGAACGATCGTATATTAATATTAAGAAACTGCAACGGCAGAAAAAATAAAAACTAGAAATAATAAAAAGCTTCAAATACTAAGATTTACAATAGACATAAAATCCAATCAAAAAATAGTAAATTTCTTCGATAATTTCAACCAAAACAATGATACATACAAACTATACAGAAAAGCAAACAACCCAATATACGTTAACAAATGTTTTAACTCCACTCCCAACGCATACCAATATCTATAAATAAAAGAATTTCAACAAATTCTAGTTGTCTAAAAATATTCAATGAAAATAAATAAAAAAAACACATGAATCAGCCCTAAGAAATAGCGGATATTTAAACAAACTAGAATATAAAAAAGAAAATAATTCAAACAAAAACAACAGAAAAAGAAATATAATTTGGTTCGACCTCCTACAACAATACAATAAAAACAAAAATAGGATAATATTCTACAAAATAACTGACAAACATTTCCCTAAAATGAGAATATTATCAAAATTTATCAAAAAAAATACAATCAAAATTAGTTACAGCTTCATAGGTAACACGGAGAAAATAATAACTAAGCACAATAAAAATGCTCAACAAAGACAAAATAATAATTACAACAACAATAACAATAATATGCATCAAACTAACACCATTAAATGTACCTGCAAAAACAAAGAAAATTGCCCACTTAACAATAAATATTTAACCAATAACATAATATACAAAGTTATCGTCACTAATAACATTAACACAGACGAAAAAATTACATAGGCGCCACAGAAAACACTTTAAAAAAGATATTATAACCACAATGTTATCCGAAAGAAAAAATATATAAACAACACAACCCTGTCAAAATACACATGGTGTCAAAAAGAAAATATCTCTACCAAAATCAAATGGGAAATTACAAAAGAACAGCCCAATTACAGTATTAACAGTAAAAATTGTGAATTATGCTTAGAAGAAAAATTGGCAATAATTAGTTTAAAAACTAAAATAAATTCCTAAAGAAGAAAAGTGAAATAATGGGTAAATGTAGGCATATAAATAAATATTTACTTTGTCATCTAAGCACTAATTAAAATAAACAAGTAAAATAAATATAATAAATAAATAAATGAAATAAATATAATATGAATTTAATTTAATAATAAATAAATAAACGAACACTTTAAATAAACATACACACCTATATACGCGTGTGTGTACAGGTACATACAAATACGAACGCGCACACACAGACACACACACACAAACACACACACAAACACCAAAAAACGAACAAACCTCCCATAATTAATACCCTAATATATAACACCAAGGCAAAAACAAATAAAGTACTAACCATTAAATAAAAATAAAACACATAAAAGCGTCACTGCAGTGCGTGCGGGAGTATATAGTCTTAAGTGTTGCCTTATATATATATATATTCTTCAGGTGGTTGGAATGCTTAATGGCTGTCAGTTATCAGTTATCTCCTGTTAAGTCCCCTCTCCAAGTTCTCCACTTCCTTAACCGGGTATTGAACTCACACTCTTTCGGTTCTGTCACTGGATCTAACCAACGCCTTTATCCACTGTGCTTGGGGGCATTCTGTGTATGAATTTCTGGGTATTATAAACCTAATGTCTTCAGCAATCATTTTTTACCAGTCATACTGCCTGCCTTATGTGAAGGGGTTATCAGAGAAAATACAAAGGATCTGCGGCTCATATAACATCAGGACAACCTTCAAAATCTGGACACTTCGCAGATATCTCTCCCACGTAAGACTCCCCCCCCCCAAATAGAGGAGAACATGACTAAAGACGGTGTGTACGCTATCCCGTGCAGCTGTGGAAAGAAATATAAAGGGGAGACAGGCTGCCTCCTTAAGGTAAGGCTTCAAGAACACCAGAAAGCTGTAACACGAGGGGAAGTGACCACATATGGAGAGAAAAGTGAGATCACCGCCCTCTGTGGGATCAGGTTGAGATCATAGACAAAGAACACCATTGGAAACTTCGTAAACTTAAGGAATCAGCACATATGCTAAGCCACAAAAATCTCCTGAGCCGACCAAGCATAGAAATTAATGTGGGAACCAGTAATAAGGAATGCCAGAAAAAGCGATAATAACAATAAAAATTGGTAAAAACATGCAATAATGACAGCAAAAATTACAATATGAGCACTGGTAAAAAATGGTAAAGTAGTTAATTTCATCACGAACGAACAAAAAACAGCAGCTCAGGATAAAAATATCTCAATAATCAGTACATACAAAATATCCCTTATCAACCAAAATAATGGAGACCTGAAGATGGTCAGAGGGTGCTTGGCCGAAAAGTTACGATTCTAATTACATTCATAGCAATCAAAAATGAAAGAATCGTTCGAATAAATCAAAGAAGATTATAGACGTTAAAAATGAAAAAAAAAAATGTGCATTTCATATAAATGTGGAAAAAAAAGAAAAAATATATGAATATTTGTTTATGCAAAGAAATGTTCATAGATGAAGCAAAATTCTTTCTAAATATTTTCTGCATAATAGCATGCGTTCATTTTTTTCTAATGTATCATTTTCTCTCTATACAAAAACGTATTTATGAATATAAGCAAGATCTTCTACCTAAAAATTTATCCAATGCATTACACAGAAATAATTACAATTCCAATTTCGTCCTAAAATGCTGTATTTATTAAAAGAGAAATTAACTTACTTAGACTAATAGTTCTTGAAAGTGCAATTATCGAATCTTGCCAAAATATTAACTTACGCCCTGGATTTTTCAAAATATCTCTTTTTTAAAAGAAATTAACTTTTCTCAATCCAACATATATAACCATAAAATATTTTAAAAATTAAAAGAAAGCGATTAACACATGACCTTTAAAAATTAAAAATAAATTAATTATTCAATTAATAAACAAAATAAAATATATAGATTTAAATAAATAATAACTGCATATAAAAGCCAATAAAATTATTCCACTTTCGTTTAATAGGCAGAAAAATTACATCATTTAACATTCGCCATAATTTACTTTTCATTACGCAGGAAGATTCTATATTTCAAAATTTAAAAACTTAACCTTATTTTTCTCCGCGTTACTTCTACGTATAAATATAGTATACTAAATCAAATGACTACACTTGCTTTGTCAAAGTTCTTCAACAAAGAAACACATTGACAAAATATTTTTGAAATGAATTTATTAAATTCGACATAATTTCTTTCTATTATAGGTGTTATTTTCACTGGGTAGACTTTGTCTATGGTAGTGGTTTCCCTGATGAAAAAATGGAAACCGGTTCGATTCCTGTCGGGAGGTACAATTTTTCTTTAGTGGGACTTCTTGGTCTAGACCGATTGTTATTAATTTCATTTTTTAAGAAAAAAATGTCGATAGTAAATTAAACACGTGTACCCAATTAAAATAACGTTTAAAATCATTAGATGATATGTGTGGGTGGTAGTCTGGCTGAGCTGCTTGATTCTCATATGTCAAAAACTACGGAGAGTCCAGTACAAATATATATATATATATATATATATATATATATATATATATATAAGTGCGTGTCTCTAAAATTTCAGATATAACTAAAACTATATCTGTAAAACGGCAATATCAATAAACACAAAAATAAAAAAATCATTTTTTCAAATATCTCCTTTCCTGACAGGAATTCTTCTTTCCAAAGCCGATATACATGACAATAAAAAATTTTAAAATTTAAAGAAAACGGTTTAATTCAAATAATGAATTAAATAGCAAAATAAAATAACGTAAATAATAATTAAATTATGAAAAACATCCAATCCATAATTTACCTTGACTTACAGTTAGTCTGATCTATATTCATGCGTGTTCTCAAATTTTAATATTCTGAAAAAATAACGACATTTATAAAAACTTTTACATACATTGACCTCGATAAAGTCCACCACAAGACAAAAAGGCTAAGATAAGTTTTCCATTTGCTTTAGTTACACACACACAAACATTATATATATATATATATATATATATATATATATATATATATATATATATATATATACAGATGTAACAGCAATATTTTTCAATTCTTAGATCAAGCACTGAACCATTGTATCTTAAATGATAAAAGATATATTATTGGAATTCCCCAAGGTTTTTTAAAACAAAATTGGATTCTAATTTGAGCAATAAAATGGTATAATTACTCCCCAAGATTAATAGAAGAATTGTGATGAAATCGATCAAAGGATCAGAAGCTCATGAAACATTGAAATAAAGTTCAAATTTATATATATATATATATATATATATATATATATATATATATATATATATATATATATTCTAGGATAATTGCCCAACTAATTCAAGATGATCTTCACCGTTTCTACCCTTCTAACTCTGTCCTGGAGAAATAATGTGTTTCACAGGTTCCACGTACGATTTCATTTTTTCACTGTTTTTGGACATTCATAGGCAAAAGTCTTTTTCCGCGTGTCATATACATTGAGATGGATTGTTTTCTAATTGATCTTTTTACCTCAAAGTTGAAATGATGACCTCCCTAGCTGTTGTGATCATAACAACTTAGACGAATTCAAAAGAAAAAAAAATGGCACCCGCAACACAACGAAGGAGATTATTTCGAGAAGGAATCTAACGAGATACGTAAAAGATCATACCAACATAGACGAATTTTAAACAAACACAAATGGTCGCCACAGCAAAAAGAAGGAGATTATTTCGAGAATGAATCTAACGAGATACATAAAAGATCATACCAACATAGACGAATTCGAAACAAAAAGAAATGGGCGCCACAACACAACGAAGGAGATTACTTCGAGAAAGAATCTGACGAAACACATAAAAGATCATACCAACATAGACGATATCGAAAGAAAAAGAAATGGCCGCCACAACACAACGAAGGACATTATTTCGAGAAAGAATCTGACGAGACACATAAAAGATCATACCAACATAGACGAATTCCAAAGAAAAAGAAATGGCCGACACCACACAACGAAGGAGATTGTATGGAGAAGGAATCTAGCGAGACACATAAAAGATCATACCAACATAGACGAATTCGAAATAAAAAGAAATGTCCGACACAAAAAAAGGAAAGGAGATTATTTCGAGAAGGAATCTAACGAGACACATAAAAGATCATACCAACATAGACGAATTCAAAATAAAAAGAAATGCCTTCCACAAAACAACGAAGGTGATTATTTCCGGAAGGAATCTAACGAGACACATAAAAGATCATACCAACATAGACGGATTAAAAATAAAAAGAAATGGAAGCCCAAAAACAAAGAAAGAGAATATTTCGAGAAGGACTTTAACGAGACACACAAAAGATCATAGCAACATAGACGAATTCGAAAGAAAAGAAATGGACGCCACAGCACAACGAAGGAGATTATTTCGAGAAGTAATCTGACGAGACACATAAAACATCATACAAACATAGACGAATTCGAAATAAAACGGAATGGCCGCCACAACACAAAGAAGATTATTTCGAGAAGGAAAGTAACGAGACACATAAAAGATCATACCAACATAGACGAATTCGAAATAAAATGCAATGGCCGCCACAACAGAAGGAAGGAGATTATTTCGAGAAGTAATCTAATGAGACACATAAAAGATCATAACAACATAGCAAAATTTAAAGAAAAAATAATGCCCGCCACAACACAAAGATGCAGATTATTTCGAGAAGGAATCTGACTGGGCACATAAAAAATAAAAAGGAATGGTCGACACAACACAAAGAAGGAGATTATTTCGAGAAGGAATATAACGAAACAGATAAAAGATCATACCAACATAGAGGAATTCGATATCAAAAGAAATGGCCGCCACAACACAAAGAATGAGATTATTTCGAGAAGGTATCTAACGAGACACATAAAAGATCATAACAACGCAGACCAATTCAAAATAAAAAAAAATGGCCGCCACAACGCAGCGAAGGCGATTATTTCGAGAAGGAATCTAACGAGACACATAAAAGATCATACCGACATAGACGAATTCGAAAGAAAACGGAATGGCTGCCACAACACAAAGAAGGAGATTATTTCGAGAAGGAAACTAACGAGACACATAAAAGATCATACCAACATAGAAGAATTTAAAGAAAAAATAATGCCCGCCACAACACAAAGATGCAGATTATTTCGAGAAGGAATCTAACGAAACACATAAAACATCATACCAACATAGACAAATTCGAAATAAAATGAAATGGCCCCCACAACAGAAGAGAAGGACATTATTTCGAGAAGGAATCTAACGAGACACATAAAACATCATAACAACATAGACGAATTTGAAATAAAAAGGAATGGCCGCCACAACACAAAGAAGGAGATTGGTCGAGAAGGAATCTAACGAGACACATAAAACATCATACCAACATAGACAAATTCGAAATAAAATGAAATGGCCCCCACAATAGAAAGATTGAGATTATTTCGAGAAGAATTCTAATAAGACACATAAAAGATCATACCAACATAGAGTAATTCGAAATAAATAGAAATGGCCACGAAAACACAAAGAAGGAGATTATTTCGAGAAGGAATCTAACGAAACACATAAAAGATCATACCAACATAGACGACATAGGAGGAAAAAAATGTCCGCCACTACAGAAAGATGGAGATTATTTCAAGATGGAATCTAACGAGACAAATGGAAGATCATACCAACATACACGAATTCGAAATAAAAAGAAATGGCCACCACAACACAACGAAGGAGATTATTTGGAGAAGGAATCTAACGAGACGCATAAAACATCATACCAACATAGAAGAATTCGATATCAAAAGAAATGTCTGCCACAACACAAAGAAGGAGATTATTCCGAGAAGGAATCTTACGCGACACATAAAAGATATTACCAACCTAGACCAATTCAAAATAAAAAAAAATGGCCGCCACAACACAACGAAGGAGATTATTTCGAGAAGGAATCTTACGAGACACATAAAAGATCATACCAACATAGACCAAATCAAAATAAAGAAATATGGCCTCCACAACACAAGGAAGGAAATTATTTCGAGAAGGAATGTAACGAGACACATAAACGATCATAACAACATGGACGAATTCGATAGAAAAAGAAATGGCCGCCACCACAGAACGAAGGAGATTATTTCTAGATAGAATCTAACGAGACACATAAAAGATCATACCAACATAGACGAATTCAAAGTAAAAACATATGACCGTCACAACACAACGAAGAAGATTATTTTGACAAGGAATCTAACGAGACACATAAAAGATCATAACAACATAGACGAATTCAAAATAAAAAAAATGCCTTCCACAACACAACGAAGGTTATTATTTCGGGAAGGAATCTAACGAAACACATAAAATATCATACCAACATAAACGAATTCGAAATAAAAAGAAATGGCCACCACAACAAAAAGGAAGAAAACAATTTCGAGAAGGAATCTAATGAGACCCATAAAAGATCATACCAACATGGACGAATTCGAAAAAAAAGAAATGGCGGTCACAACAGAAAGAAAGAGATTATTTCGAGAAGGAATCTAACGAGATACATAAAACATCATACCAACAGAGACGAATTCGAAATAAAACGGAATGGCCGCCACAACACAAAGAAGGAGATTATTTCGGGAAGGAAACTAACGAGACACAAAAAAGATCATACCAACATAGACGAATTCGAAACAAAATGCATTGTCCGCCACAACAGAAGGACGGAGATTATTTCGAGAAGGAATCTAATGAGACACATAAAAGATCATACCAACATAGACGAATTCGAAATAAAAAGGAATGGCCGCCACAACACAAAGAAGGAGATTATTTCGAAAAGGAATCTCACGAGACACGTAAATTTTATACCAACACAGACGAAATGGAAATAAAATGCAATGGCCGCCACAACAGAAGGAAGGAGATTATTCCGAGAAGGAATCTTACGAGACACATAAAAGATATTACCAACATAGACCAATTCAAAATCAAAAAAAATTGGCCGCCACAACAGAAGGAAGGAGATTATTTCGAGAAGGAATCTTACGAGACACATAAAAGATCATATCAACATGGACGAATTCGATAGAAAAAGAAATAGCTGCCACAACACAACGAAGGAGATTATTTTGAGAAGGAATCTAACGAGACAAATGAAAGATCATACCAACATAGACGAATTCAAATTAAAAACATATGACCGTCACAGCACAATGAAGGAGATTATTTCGAGAAGGAATCTAATGAGACACATAAAAGATCCTACCAACATGGACGAATTCGAAATAAAAAGAAATGGCCGCCAAAACAGAAAGAAGGAGATTGTTTCGAGAAGGAATCTAACGAGACACATAATAGATCATACCAACATCGACAAATTCGAAATAAAAAGAAATGGCGTCGATAACAGAAGGAAGGAGATTATTTCAAGAAAGAATCTAACGAGTCACATAAAAAATCATACCAACATAGACGCATTCGAAATAAAAAGGAATGGCCGCCACAACACAAACAAGGAGATTATTTCGAGAAGGAATCTAACGAGAGACATAAAAGATCAAACCAACATCGACAAATTCGAAATAAAAAGAAATGGCGGCGACAACAGAAAGGAGATTATTTCGAGAAGGAATCTAACGAGACAAATAAAACATCATACCAACATAGACGAATTAAAAAGAAAAAAAATGCACCCCACAACACAAAGATGGAGATTATTTCGAGAAGGAATCTAACGAGAAACATAAAAGATCATACCAATATAGACGAATTCGAAATAAAAAGAAATGGACGCCGCAACAGAAAGAAGGAGATTATTTTGACAAGAATCTAACGAGACACATAAAAGATCATACCAACATAGACGAATCCGAAATAAAATGTAATGGCTGCCACACCAAAACGAAGCAGATTATTTCGAGAAGGTATCTAACGAGACACATAAACATCATACCAACATAGACGAATTCGAAATAAAAAGGAATGGCCGCCACAACACAAACAAGGAGATTATTTCTAGAAGGAATCTAACGAGAGACATAAAAGATCATACCAACATCGACAAATTCGAAATAAAAAGAAATGGCGACGAAAACAGTAAGAAGGAGATTATTTCGAGAAAGAATCTAACGAGACACATAAAACATTATCCCGACATAGACGAATTACAAAGAAAAAAATATGCCCGCCCCAACAGAAGGACGGAGATTATTTCGAGAAGGAATCTAACGAGACACATAAATCATACGAACATAGACGAATTAAAAAGAAAAAAAATGCCCGCCACCACACAAAGATGGAAATTATTTCGAGAATGAATCTAACGAGAAACATAAAAGATCATACCAACATAGACAAATTCGAAATAAAAAGAAATGGACGCCACAACAGAAAGAAGGAGATTATTTTGACAAGAATCTAACGAGACACATAAAAGATCATACCAACATAGACGAATTCGAAATAAAATGTAATGGCTGCCAGAACAGAAAGAAGGAGATTATTTCGAGAAAGAATCTAACGAGACACATAAAACATCATACCAACATAGACGAATTAAAAAGAAAAAAATTGCCCGCCACAACACAAAGATGGAGATTATTTCGAGAAGGAATCTAACGAGACACATAAAAGATCATACCAACATAGACGAATTCGAAATAAAATGTAATGGCTGCCACACCAAAACGAAGGAGATTGTTTCGAGAAGGAATCTAACGAGACACATAAAACATCATACCAACATAGACGAATTAAAAAGAAAAAATTGCCCGCCACAACACAAAGATGGAGATTATTTCGAGAAGGAATCTAACGAGACACATAAAACATCATACGAACTTAGACGAATTAAAAAGAAAAAAAATGCCCGCCACAACACAAAGATGGAGATTATTTCGAGAATGAATCTAACGAGACAAATAAAACATCATACCAACATAGACGAATTAAAAAGAAAACAAATGCCTGCCACAACCAAAAGATGGAGATTATTTCGAAACGGTTTCTAACGAGACACATAAATCATCATACCAACATAGACGAATTAAAAAGAAAAAAAATGCACGCCACAACACAAAGATGGAGATTATTTCGAGAAGGAATCTAACGAGAAACATAAAAGATCATACCAACATAGACGAATTCGAAATAAAAAGAAATGGACGCCACAACAGAAAGGAGATTATTTTGACAAGAATCTAACGAGACACATAAAAGATCATACCGACATAGATGAATTCGAAATAAAATGTAATGGCTGCCACACCAAAACGAAGGAGATTATTTCGAGAAGGAATCTAACGAGAGACATAAAAGATCATACCGACATCGACAAATTCGAAATAAAAAGAAATGGCTGCGACAACAGAAAGAAGGAGATTATTTCGAGAAAGAATCTAACGATCAACATAAAAGATCATACCAACAGAGACGAATTCGAAATCAAATTTAATGGCGGCCAGAACAGAAAGAAGGAGATTATTTCGAGAAAGAATCTAACGAGACACATAAATCATCATACCAACATAGAGGAATTAAAAAGAAAAAAATTGCCCGCCACAACACAAAGATGGAGATTATTTCGAGAAGGTATCTAACGAGACACATCAAACATCATACCAACATAGACAAATTCGAAATAAAAGAAATGGACTCCACAACTGAAAGAAGGAGTTTATTTTGACAAGAATCTAACGAGACACATAAAAGATCATACCAACATATACGAATTCGAAATAAAATGTAATGGCTGCCACACCAAAACGAAAGAGATTGCTTCGAGAAGGAATCTAACGAAAGACATAAAACATCATACCAACATCGACAAATTCGAAATAAAAAGAAATGGCCGCCAGAACAGAAAGAAGGAGATTATTTCGAGAAGGTATCTAACGAGACACATAAAACATCATACCAACATAGACGAATTAAAAAGTCAAAAAATGCCCGCCACAACACAAAGATGGAGATTATTTCGAGAAGGAATCTAACGAGACAAATAAAACATCATACCAACATAAACGAATTAAAAACAAATGCCTGCCACAACCAAAAGATGGAGATTATTTCGAAAAGGTTTCTAACGAAACACATAAATCATCATACCAACATAGACGAATTAAAAAGAAAAAAAATGCACGCCACAACACAAAGATGGAGATTATTTCGAGAAGGAATCTAACGAGAAACATAAAAGATCATACCAACATAGACGAATTCGAAATAAAAAGAAACGGACGCCACAACAGAAAGGAGATTATTTTGACAAGAATCTAACGAGACACATAAAAGATCATACCGACATAGATGAAGTCGAAATAAAATGTAATGGCTGCCACACCAAAACGAAGGAGATTATTTCGAGAAGGAATCTAACGAGAGACATAAAAGATCATACCGACATCGACAAATTCGAAATAAAAAGAAATGGCTGCGACAACAGAAAGAAGGAGATTATTTCGAGAAAGAATCTAACGAGACACATAAAACATCATACCAACATCGACAAATTCGAAATAAAAAAAATGGCGGCGACAACAGAAAGAAGGAGATTATTTCGAGAAAGAATCTAACGAGAAACATAAAAGATCATACCAACAGAGACGAATTCGAAATCAAATTTAATGGCTGCCAGAACAGAAAGAAGGAGATTATTTCGAGAAAGAATCTAACGAGACACATAAATCATCATACCAACATAGAGGAATTAAAAAGAAAAAAATTGCCCGCCACAACACAAAGATGGAGATTATTTCGAGAAGGTATCTAACGAGACACATCAAACATCATACCAACATAGACAAATTCGAAATAAAAAGAAATGGACTCCACAACTGAAAGAAGGAGTTTATTTTGACAAGAATCTAACGAGACACATAAAAGATCATACCAACATATACGAATTCGAAATAAAATGTAATGGCTGCCACACCAAAACGAAAGAGATTGCTTCGAGAAGGAATCTAACGAAAGACATAAAACATCATACCAACATCGACAAATTCGAAATAAAAAGAAATGGCCGCCAGAACAGAAAGAAGGAGATTATTTCGAGAAGGTATCTAACGAGACACATAAAACATCATACCAACATAGACGAATTAAAAAGTCAAAAAATGCCCGCCACAACACAAAGATGGAGATTATTTCGAGAAGGAATCTAACGAGACACA
Organism: Acanthosepion pharaonis; assembly: GCA_903632075.3. NCBI lineage: Eukaryota > Metazoa > Mollusca > Cephalopoda > Sepiida > Sepiidae > Acanthosepion > Acanthosepion pharaonis. The sequence goes on along the minus strand of CAHIKZ030000187.1, from coordinate 1,831,135 downwards.
TAAAACATCATACCAACATAGACGAATTAAAAAGAAAAAAAATGACCGCCACAACACAAAGATGGAGATTATTTCGAGAAGGAATCTAACGAGACACATAAAACATCATACCAACATAGAGGAATTAAAAAGAAAAAAAAATGTCCGCCACAACACAAAGATGGGGATTATTTCGAGAAGGAATCGAACGAGACACATAAAAGATCATACCAACATAGACGAATTCGAAATAAAAAGAAATGGACGCCACAACAGAAAGAAGGAGATTATTTTGACAAGAATCTAACGAGACACATAAAAGATCATACCAACATAGACGAATTCCAAATAAAATATAATGGCTGCCACAACAGAAAGAAGGAGATTATTTCGAGAAAGAATCTAACGAGACCCATAAAACATCATACCAACATAGACGAATTCGAAATAAAAAGAAATGGCCGCCAGAACAGAAAGAAGGAGATTATTTCGAGAAGGAATCTAACGAGACACATAAGACATTATACCAACATAGACGAATTAAAAAGAAAAAAAATGCCCGCGAGAAACATAAAAGATCATACCAACATAGACGAATTCGAAATAAAAAGAAATGGCCGCCACAACACAACGAAGGAGATTATTTCGAGGAGGAATCTAACGAGACACATAAAAGATGATACCAACATAGACCAATTCAAAATAAAAAAATATGGCCGCCACAAAACAACGAAGGAAATTATTTCGAGAAGGAATCTAACGAGACACATAAACGATCGTAAAAACATGGAGTAATTCGATAGAAAATGAAATGGCTGCCACAACACAACGAAGGAGATTATTTCTAGATGGAATCTAACGAGAAACATAAAATATCATACCAACATAGACGAATTCAAATTAAAAACATATGTCCGTCAAAACACAACGAAGGAGATTATTTTGAGGAGGAATCTAACGAGACACATAAAAGATCATACCAACATAGACAAATTCAAAATAAAAAGTAGTACCCACCACAACACAAAGAAGGAGCTTATTGCGAGTAGGAATGTAACGAGACACATAAAAGATCATACCAACATAGACAAATTCGAAATAAAAAAAGATATGGCCGCGACAACAGAAAGAAGGAGATTATTTCGAGAATTTGAAAGAAAAATGAATATAAGCCATAGAAAAGTGTGCGGGAAAGGAACATCAGAACAAAGGAAATAACACATAAACAAAACCTAAATGTTCACAAGCCTTCATTTCACTAAAAGACTACATAGACAATTTTAAACCTAAACCAACATGACGATAAAAAACCAACACAAGGCAAACTAAGAAAAATATACATGAAGAAATTAACCTCGGACTAAGAACAACTTTATGTCTAAATTGGTTCCGCAACCTAACTGTTCATTTACTCAAATTAATATTAACAATTTCTATCCATCCATTGCTGTATTGCTATTAGAAAAGTCTATCTCCCTAAAAAGAGGATAGAAGACAATCGTCGGAATATAGACGTACTGTGCACTAGCGAGGATAATTAGTAAAAAAGACATAAGATTGTATAGACCCAGACGCCTACAAAACTGGCAAGAGACAATAAATAATTAGGATCAGAAAAGAGATTATAACAATTTTAAAAGGAATAGGATTCGAAATCAGCATTCAAATCAACCTAAAACCCTAAATGATTGAAACTTCTTTGATATAAATTTCACCCTCCATACAGGTAACTGTGGGTGTTCTGAAAACTGTACACGTCATTTCCATTTTCGCTTTTTCCAACCATCCAACCAGAATAATCAAACAAACAGTAATAATGTGGTAAATCGCCAAACGACAAATTTTCAAAGAAGCCAAAACCGAATATGAAATGGCGGTAAAATCAGTGACTTTTCGCTACAAATTACATTTACACATAACCGAATAACTACATTCAACAGAAACAGAAATACCTCCAAATTGAGAAGACGACGAAGAAATTCAACAGAAATTACCAAAATCTTACTGCACGGAAAAAAATTGTTACAAATCAAAAAAATCACCAGGATACTACAAACACCAAGAACCTCTACCTGTTACTATAAATATAAATTACGAATGCCCACTAAACGGTAACTGCCTACAAACTAACATTATCTACTTTAAGATCTTTTTATTTCAGTTTTACGTGAAGGAAATACCCGTAATATTATCATTTATTTGCAAATCATCGAAATTCTTTTGCCTCCATTTTTACCTTCATTCAATATGTTTGGTCATCATTTACTGTTTCTGTTTAGACGTTTTATGCAGGCACATCATACCAGACGTAGTATTATATATGCTTTCATTTAATCGTTGCTATTGATTAGAAAATAACCAATCGTTTTGCGTTAATAAGGTGTTCGGTGTGTAAACAGGAATTATAAATTATATTATAAACAGGAATTATAAATCTATTAGAATTATTTTGTAACAGGCCGACATGTTGTGAAATCCTCATATACTTTGTATTGTTGAAGTTATTTTTATCGAGATTTACAAACTCTACATTTCGTTCACTTTGGCATACCAATCGATGAAATTTGAAGAAGCTGATTTGTTTGGAAAAATTCTTAGACAAAAACCTTACTTCACGGTTTAATAATTTCTTTAATTTAATATAATTTAATAGGACTTCATTGTAAACTATATTTTTAAGAACATTTCTTTTTTTTTTTCATTTTCAACAGCGGAGAATAAATTCTTAAGATTTTTTTTAAACTTCAGCATACAACATATAACTTCATGCGTAAATATTTCCATCTAAAGCCAAATTCCAAGTTTTTAAAGCGCTTGGCCTTGTGATTTGTTTATAGTTCTCGCAAACACAGAGCGAACTGGAAACTGAATTCTTGTATACATAAAAACTTAATGAAAAGATATGCAAAAAAAAAAACAATATTGTATTTTTATTAAATAAGTATTTGTTATTTATTTCAATCATTAAATTGTTTTTAAAATAGTGGTGGTATTTTGTATATTAAATAATAAAATTTTTATTTTTTTCAGAAATAATAATGAAACCTTATATGTACGCTAGTAAGACTAACTGTTCTTTGTATCCCTTACCTGTTTGGACTTCTCAAAATTTGTTTTCAGTCGGTTAATGAATGGCTATTTTAGAGGGTGTGACGGACGGGGAGATGGGCAAACGGAAGTCACAGAATTATATATATAGATAATTATTGATAATTCTGTTGATAATCCGATTGAATATATGGAAATATACAGGGCGAAAAAACAAAAAGATTTTTTCATTTAAAAATATTTTTAAATCTTCCTACCTAGTATAAAATCTATAAATAATCGAATTCGTACATACTATCATCATCGTCATCATCATCATCATCATCATTATTATTATTATTATTAGTCATTTGAGATCAAATATGACATGTGGACCATCTGTTAACTAGAATGAAAACTTTTTCACCAATTAATCTTATTTTCGGATGCGGCATTTTTATAATCATGGATCATAAATAAATAAATTGGAAAACGTGTTTACGGAGGAAAGGGCGAAAAAGTTTTGGAAAAGAACCACCAAAGAGATTGGTCAAGAGATTTTCAGGAATCGACCGTGAAAGACGAATTCGTCCCTCGACAGTTCGAGACGAGTTGACCACCATAAAGCCATTGATCAAGGCATAAAAAAGGACGAAAAGCAATAAACGTAGAAGAAATAAACTGATCCTATAAAAGCTAAAATGGAGCATAACCAAGCGAAAAGAAAGAAAGAAAGAAAGAAAGAAAGAAAGAAAGAAAGAAAGAAAGAAAGAAAGAAAGAAGAGCATACTAATTGTCAGGGACAAAGTGAAATATCTTTTTCTTAAAATGTAGAAATGACAGACCAAATAACAAAATATGTCAAAGCAAAAATGAAGTGACAAAAAGTATGGCGGATTTGTTTGCTATTTGGTGCGGGTGTAAACTTTTATAACAGCAACCGTAGGTACCATAATAAGATCACGTGACCACTGTGCGCGTTCGTCTAGGATGTCAAAAGATTTGTTCATGGCGACACACGCTGACGCAATCGACGAACGGCTTTAACAAATAAACAGATTTTTTAAGCGACTAACGTAAATAATGTAACATATCTACTCACACAGACTTAAATATGCATATCGAGACACATATACATACACACACAAAATTTCATTACTGCATTTTATTTTACGTATGTATAAAGAGAAACACACACATACACACATGTAAATGCGTGTGTTTGTATGCGTATCTCCGCACGTATATATATATATATATATATATATATGTGTGTATGTATATATATATATATATATGTGTGTGTGTGTGTATGTGTACATATATATATATATATATATATATATATATATATATAAAATGGATATTGTTTATAAAACTATCCTTAACAAATTACACTTCTTCGTTAAAGAAAAGTTATTTAGCGTTTTATGCACAAAATTGTAAAATTTGTGATGTTTATGTAGATAAACTCTCATATATAAACATTCGTATGTACGAATATTAGTTTTAATTTAGATATAATTCTTTATATATGAGTGTGTACTCGTGTCTATCTATCTATCTATACACACATAATATATATATATATATATACGCAGACCATTATACATAATCTCTACATAAAAAGTGATGTGTACTTGTGTATTACAATTTTATCTCATAGATAGATAGATAGATAGATAGATAGATAGATAGATAGATAGATAGATAGATAGATAGATAGATAGATACGAATGTCACTCCGGGAATAATAAGTCTAGATTTCAATTGTATAGAAATAGGAGTTGAACTTTCCCGCCTATAGCCCATAAAATTATCCTTATTACAGATAGCAATTCAGTAGCAAAACGTCTTGCGGACAAAGCAGAGGTATGTCATTAATTTCCTCCATGCAATATATATATATATATATATATATATATATATATATATATATATATATATAATCCATTTACTTTCATTGACGCTTGATACATAGGCATGAGAAGCTATTTCCTTATATTCAAATACGCAATCAATTACACCCATATACACAAACTCATCAGTAAAAATACGCAGGTACCTACATATATACCGACTTTCACACATGCATTTACAGAAACAAAACTTATCTAAAAATAAACTATACATACAGTCAAATATATAGTCAAACAAATGTACTTTTTTTTAATTTTGGGAAGACAATATCAACAAAAACGAAATCCACATTGAAATATTTTAATGAAATTAATCTTCTTAAAAGAGAGTCCAGAATGTGTTCACGTGGCCGAACCGCGGCTACTAAGTGTTCATAGTTTATACGACCGCTAATAAATGCGTTCAAATTTTGTCAACGCCGGTCAGAGACTCGTGTAAACATGGAAAAGACAATATTCTTTTGTCGAGGAACATGACTTTGCCGACTGCTGCCTGTCAGTAGTTTTGTTGTTAACACTGATGTTTGTATTAATGACAAAAATGGTGACGATATTGTTGTTGGTGATGGAGATCTATAGCCTACGGCTCATGCGCAGTGAAACAACTAAGCTTTGTCGACCAAAATAATAGTAATAAAGTTTTGTTAACAAAATCTATTCTCTCCTGATAACGTGATCTTGACAAAATCTCCCAGATTCTTGAAGCTGCATCTTATGATATCCGATCAGAACGACAAAAAAAAAAAATCAATTCCATTTTTTATTTTCACGAGATATCAAATGAACCCAACAGATTTTCTCATCTATTTACAGATCATGGCTCTCCATAGCTTTCTATCCTTTGCTGTTTTAAAATTTTCTAAATACGCTTGCCTTGGTCGTCCTTTTTCCTTAAACATCAGTGTTGGTCAGATCGAATCTTTTCAAAGAAAGAAAATCCTCACCATATTAAAACAGGCAAAGATAACTGAAGCCTCTAACATCGACATTGATATTGTTTTCTTCAAAGTGAATATTTTCACAGTTATAAAATAACTGCAATAAAAAATGATTAATCGAATTCAAATACTTTGTTCTTCGAAACAACTTAAAACAAACACTTATCAACAATAATTTCCTCCAAGCATTTCGTCGACTGGCAAATAAGATTTTTAAGAATTTTAGAACAAATCCTGAAGTTGGTTGGTTGATTTTATTTAGTGGCATATCAACATCTCTATGGGTTATTTAATGCCGAAATCTAAATATTTTGAACGTAAGTGTATGCCTTCAACTGCAGATAAAATGAATTGTTGGTCATTGTACCATAAATATGTATTGTTGGTCATTTTGCCATAAATATGTATTGTTGGTCATTTTGCCATAAATATGTATTGTTGGTCATTTTACCATGAATATGTATTGTTGGTATTTTTCTATAAAACTGTATTTTTATACTTTCATAGCATTTTGATTTGGAGTTTCAATATTTGCCTGTAGCTGGGACCCTAACAAATGCTACCACCTTCCATCCTGAAATAAAAAAAAAATCATTAATTTATTCTTCCGTAACCAGATGTACCCTAACTATAAGCAAGAGGAAAAAGTCATTAAAAATATAATTCGCCGATACATATCAATTAATGATTCAGTTAAATACCTTAGATTTATAATTTACTATAAAAAGTTGTAAAGGTCTAACGTAATCATTACCAACAACTATATCAAAAGAATGTTGTTTATGAATTCTTATACCATTTGGAAGGTTTCAATGCCAATATTATTAATAACAAAACAATATTAAATTCTAACATTAGTAACACATGCACCACACTCTCTCGTAGTCTAACTTATCACTTATCAAAATTTTGTGCAAAGGACCAAAATACAACTATTAACATTAACCAAATATAAGTAGATTTTGTTTTAATACTATACAACACTAAGTGCTACGAAAGACTTAAAATACTCGAAGCTATTATTATACAAAGGAAACAAAAACAGTATTAAAATAACTTTCATGTGGTATTTTAAAGTGTGCATAAAATATTTAGTATGTATAAAAACAATAACAACAACAACAACAATAATAATGATAATAATAATAATAATAATGCATATAAAATATATTATGCATTCTTTTGCGATGCAGTCGAGTTCTTTAAAAACTTTTTGCCCATGATGTCAGTCATAGGATACCTGTATATTTTAATTAAATTTAAATCCTAGCACCCCCACCAAAAAATGGCAAAATCTTGTCTACCTGTTGTTGATAATGTATGTGAGATTCGAAAGTAATAACAGAACAAAAACGTAACCTTTGAACAGTTTATCGAAGTTTTAGAATTGTGGATATAAACAATTTATTCGAAAATTGGAAAACTATAAAAAAAAAACAAAAAAAAACAGACTAATCGCGTTTAAATTAATTCGTACAGCCTGAATATTCATTATATATATAAATTTATGGGGAACAAAAAAGGACTATTGTAGGATTTTGTCTTCTCTTTTAATGATTCCATACAGATTAAAAGATACATTTTTAATTTTGTAAACGATGTTATCGAACCTTTCCCGATGAGAATTATCACCAGTGATGAAAACCAAGTTCTTTATAAACATACTGAACAGAAACAACAATGGTTAACAAACACGGGAAAAGGAAAATCTATCCCTAAAAACAGGACTACACTGGAAAAAGTTATGCTTTGTATTTGTTGGAATATGAAGGTTAGCGTCTTTCATGGAGTGTCAAGTTAGTGGGTGGGGGGTCGTACTGTCGTCAGTTGAAAACTTTGCAGGATTGCAGAAAAAGCGCCTATCGTTGCTTCATCGTCTATAATGCAAGATCACATATTGCTCGAGTTACACACGAAAATATGAAAGTAAATATGGCCTTGATATATATATAATCTTCTGGCCTTGTTCCATCTAAATATCATCTATTCAACTCATTTCCTTAAAAGGAAAAACAGTTTATTAATTGTGAAGATGATAAAACTAATATTGTGTGTTTCTTTGCATCAAAACCTGAATAATTCTACAACCGAGTGATCAACAATTTTCTAATAGATATTATCGATAATGAGAGGAAATATTAACTTGATTAAATATATCAATTAGGACCAGACAAGAAGTTCTTCCTATTTCGTCTTCAAATGAGACAGACTTTCTTTCCAGCTAATATTTTTGCCTGTTTTCACTGTTAGAAAGTGAAATTTCATTTATATTCATGACTGCATTTTTCATATGATTCATGAATTTAGATATTGTATCTGTGGTTGGCAACTATAATTCGTCAAAGAGTTTTATTTAATTGCTGTTGACAACAAGGTTTGATCTTGAATTCTTTTATGTAGAATTTTTATAACAGCTGCAATGATACAAACCCTTGCGTCCAACATACTGCTGCACCGACTTATAGGCCCTTTCTACAGCTACAGCCACCACCCCCCAATCATTTCTACTCTGCCCGATCCCAATGACCCCTTTCCTCGAACCTATGTCCCAAGTGCCACCCCAAGCGGTTGTCAAAACGGTTCAGTCGATGACACCTTCAGTTCAATTATAACTAACGACCATTCACCAATCAATGAAGCTGAAATAAAAAAGGTGGCCATATTGCGAAAACAAATTTGGCCGTATAAGCATGAAATCCAATCTATCGTAGGCCACGAGCTGACGTCGTTCAGCCGCAGACGCTAACGCCTGGACACTAAAGCGACTGCTATACGCACGCGTCAACCCTGTTTATAGGGTTCAATCCTTATCAACTCCTGTCCGACTAGATTTCATTCGCATATTCAGCCTTTCTTTTCGAGATATATCCACCGACTCTTCTTTTCTGCTTCACTCATCCTTCTGCGACGCCATCACGGAATCTCTCTCTCTCTCTCTCTCTCTCTCTCTCCTTGCCTCTCTCTCTCTCTCTCTCCTTCTCTCTAGATCTTTCTAACCTGCGCAAGCACGTTTGTTTGTACGCGTGCGTGTCACTTGCTACTTGCATTCCATCTGACCCACCCACTACGTCGGCCAATCAATTATCGTGTTTAACCCTTTTTATTCAATGCTTTCAGAGACTTAATAAGTAGCTTTATTCCAAACATATTTTTTTAAACAACATTGACAAAAGGCGATCATATCATCTTCTGTCATTGTTATTATTATTATTATTTTTATTATTAGTAGTAGTAGTAGTAGTAACAATAGAAGTGGCTGGAGTTGTGACCGTTATATTTAGTTGTTTATTGCCGTTTCCCACTTGTCTCTTTCCTCTCTTTTTTTATTATCATCATCATCATCATCATTAATATAATCATCATTACCATTATATTTCTATTCAAATGTATTGATGATCATCACAATCATCATTTCCATAATCATCACCTTACAAATAACATCGTTATTACTTTTGTTATTATCATTATTATTAACGACATAAGTATTATTGCTTGGCCTAGTATTTATTGAACGACCAAGTTTTCCGATGGCGTTAATGAGACAACATTTGCTTAGGGGTTTTTTAGAAATTATTTGATGTTTTTAAAATTATTATTATTATTATTATTATTATTATTATTATTATTATCTTTGATTTCTGGCGTTTACACATTTCTTTCCGGGTCCCGCCCAGGGACCTAAGGTTAGAAATGGCGTCATGACACTTTCCACTGACAAAAAAAAAAAAAAAAAATTACATAGATAAAGCCCTTCGTAAGGTGTGGGCTGTACTTGTCAGAACAATTTTCTGTATCTCCTTGAGGCATGGACTTCCAAGAATCCCTTCAATTAGTCTACTGGAATCTTTTCCAACCAGTCCTAGAGCTCCAACTACAACAGGGATTGTTGATGTTCCCATATGCCACATTTTCGCGATTTCTATTTCAAGGTCCTTGTACTTTGACAACTTTTTGAATATCTTCAAAGATACATTGCAGTCGGCAGGGACTGCCATATCAATAAGGAGGCACCGATTTTGTTTGTGGTTTATTATTATTATTATTATTATTATTATTATTGGCATTATTATTATTGTTGTTGTTCTTGTTGTTTTGCATCAACATTATTTTCGTTTTTGAAATTCTTGAGAGATACTGTGTTTTTTAAGCTTATGTAATTCTCGACATATGTCTTTCAATGATCCGAGCTCTTCAAAAAGTTTTCGAGGGCTGCTTGTTGGGTTATCCTCCAGTTTGCATTAAAAAAAAATAATAATTAATGGCCATCCACCTTAGGGCTTCATTTTAAGGAACACGTCGCTAGTCTTGGAACATTTAAATCAGTTTTGACCAGTACTCTCCTATATTGTTTCATTTCCTTCCACTTCTGAATTTTGCGAGTAGCATCCACGACTTAGAGGCTAAGTTCAAAATAATGTCGCGAAAATCACAAAATCTCAATACATCTTTCTGAAAGAAAATTCCTCGCTGAATAATAATAATAATAATAATAATAATAATAATAATAATAATAATAATAAGAAGAAGAAGAAGAAGAAGAAGAAGAAGAAGAACTTAGTGTAATCACAGATTTAGAGCTGAAATAAGCTTTGGAGTAAAGGTCTGTAAAAAAACGTAACTACTTTTGATTCAACCTAATATTATTATGACTGTTGCTATGGTTGACAACTAAATTTTATTTCTTGTTTTAGTTGTGGATTTCCTTCTATCATAAAACTGATAAACAAACCTCACCAATCTGGTACAATGATACAATCATCATTAGAATTTATATCGATTAATCAAAAATTTTTACGTTGTTTCCAAAATTCAATTGGTGATATTTTTTATTTGTTGTTTTCTTTTATCATCATCATCATCATCATCATCATCATCATCATCATCATCATCATCACTTTGATAATCATGATTTTTTAAAATCTCAGTTATCATCGCCATAATCATCATGTCTATTAAAAATTAGTATCATAAAGATCATGAGTTGCTTATGTGATCAACATAATCCTCCTAATCATCATCAACATCCTAATCATCATCATCATCCTAATTGTCATCATTATCTTCTAAATCATCATCATCATCCTAATCATCATAATATTATTTCGGTGCAGTCCATGATAGTTTTTCGTTTTGGCTCTTCTTTCCTTTCGATTTATCTCTTCGTTTTCCCTGTCACTAAGGTTTTGTCCCTCTTCGAATTATCGTTAACCCCCATGCCGAGAGAGGTGGGAGGGAGTGAACAAGAGACTTTGACAGTCGCGTGCCTTGACACGTGGCACTTGGAAAAACACTTCCGAGGAAACGCGTCAAACTAGAGAAGATATCATTGTTGACTCCAGACGGGAAAATGAAGAAGGAAATGGTTCAAAGAATGAAGAGAAAGAAACATTGTTGCCCATAAAAGCTCATTTCACTAAATCATTAATTTTATCATAAATATCTATCGATATATTTCTTCATGATTATGTATGTAAAGTAGATTGTATTCTTTAAATAGGATATCTTATGAACAAATAAGGACCTTCTAACAAATTCATTTCAATAAAGAAGAGTAAGCATAACAGAAAAGTAAAACAATTGCTCTGCTTTGATGTATAGCAAAATCAGTTATCAACTTTATTCAATTGAGCTTCTCCATCATATCATTTATTCTAACGAGCTAGCTGGGACATTCATGAATCCATCAAGCTATCCATCACTGCAACAAGGTCGAAAGGTCATTAGGGTGACATCCTGTTTCTCTATATATTTGATCAATGTATGTGGTTGCTGGGCGACCAACCCGTCTTGCGCCATGGCTACTGTCCAGAGCGGTAGATTACTCTCAAGATCTTGTTTTGCTCGCCAGCGGTGTCCTGCAAAACACATTCTGCATTCAAACAAGATTGTAAAAATATCAGGCATATTTCCAAAGATCTGCTGTTATTTAGGTGGATGTTGCCTGTTAGAGATGTTAAGTATAGCTTTCAGCATCCGATTGTAAGTTCCATCAAGCTTAAACACAAGGTTTTAGTTTATTGTCCAAGCAGTGGCAGCATACATTAAAACCGCCTCTACAGTAGCTCGAAAGAAGTTCTGTCTGAGGTTGTCTCGTTGATCAGATTTCCAGATTTCAACATATCGATAGATTAACAAATAGCAGATAACAGAAGAGTTATTTCTCTGTTCATTAGCAAAAAACTAAGATGAAATTCATGTCGAATTTTTTGTTGATGAGAGATTTTTATTATATGCTTGAGACCTGTATGCATATCATGGTTGTTATACTCACAATGTTTCAACCGTTATACCCTATAACAGGTTATGAGTCTCATGTGCTTTGATTAGAAAGTATTTAGTTCCCTGACAGTTTCAATCCCTGGGTTTGATAGTGCTGAAAAGTCACGTACTGGAGTTAAGTGAAAGAAATGGTCAAGCACTAAAAAGGTGAATAAGACTGGTGAGAATTAAGGAAAAATTCCATAAACATGGAACGTAGACTGAGAACAATATATCCCCATAGATTGAATAAAGGACTCAGTTCTGTTACCAAATATGAAGATAGACAACTGAAGGTCAAATTGTAGAACAATCGAAATAAGAATGCTAGTTCAATATCATAACTAGAAGGGAGTAAAGAAAAGATTATTGATCTGGAGAAAAAGTAATTAAAAAATGTATACTCTTAGTGAAGTTGGTTAGGCTAAGAGATTTTAAGCGTTCCCTAGTATAGCAGCATTTTGTTTTGTTTTTAATGCTGTTTATTTAATGTCGATTTTTAAATAAATGTATATTCACGAGTAACAATTCCAATAGGATCAAGTGTTAATGGAATTGACTAACGTACGTTGTTTTCGAAAGATTAACCATTCATATTTTGATCGACTAATGGAAAAGGATATATATATATATACCTATGTTTCATAGATTATGCAAGGATGTTTAATAAAGTATATCACAAAGAACTCGTGGAACTGTTAGGTAAACCATGATATATTTAGAAAAGGACATTAGAATAATCCAGAATCTCTACTAGGAGCAAATCGCCAGCATACGGATAGAAAATGAATTCAGTAAATATACAAAAATAGAAAGGGACATAAGACAAGGATAGAACTTCTCGCCAGATTTATTCAAAGTTTACAGTGAGGCGATTCTGAGAGAATTAGAAGTCCTACCAGGATTCATTATTAGCGGCCAGAATCTTAACAATATTCGATATGCAGATGACACGGTGTTGAGAGCAGACAGTAAGGAAAATACAGGAACCCCTACAGAAGGTAGTAAAAAGAAAAGCGAGAAGAAAGACTAAATATCATTTGTAAAAGAATGTATAGTTGTCAGGAAAAAGAAGAGACCAACATGGCAATTACAAATTGGTGAAGCAAGTCAAAAATTTAAATATCTAAGAAATATTTTAACTGAAGACACCAGAAAATATGACACCGAGACCTGAAGTCGTATTTGGGATAGCGACGGCTGCCTTCTAAAAACTAAGTAAAATATTAAGAAACAGGAAACTCGCGTTAGAAACAAAGAAAAGAGAACTTTTATGTCATATCGGTCTTCCTACTTGGAGATGAAGAAGAGACTTGAAGCAACTGAAATGTGGTTCTACAGAAGGATGCTGAGAATACCATGGACTAAATATGTAAGTAACGAAGAAGTTTTAGCGAAAATGGAAACAAAATGAAACGTATACTCAACATAAAAAGATATATTCCTAGATAAAATTCCTAGAACACATAATGAGGAAAAGGGGCTTAGAAAATGAGATACCCACAGGATGGATTAAAGGCAAAAGGGACGCCGGGAGAGCAGTGAATAACCAAATAATGAATTTGTCTAAATGGTTGACAGAACAGGGATTAGGAAAGATAACGAAAAGATAAAATTTACTAAAAGCTACAAAGGACAGGGAATTGTGGAGAGCTGCGATCGCCTATGACCCAAAGGGACACGGCACATAAAAGAATAAATCAATATTCAAAGAAAAATCTAACTTTTTTTTTCTTCATTCCTAAAATGTATAACTTATGAAGAAAGATAATTAAATAAAAATATATCTCGTCAGTGTAACATGTTTCAGGATTTGAAATATCAGATTTGGAATAACAGATTGGGAATATCAGATTTGGAATATCAGATTTGGAATATCAGATCTGGAATAACAGATTTGGAATATCAGATCTGGAATAACAGATTTGGAATATCAGATTTGAAATAACAGATTTTGAATATCAGATTGGGAATATCAGATTTGGAATATCAGATCTGGAATAACAGATTTGGGATATCAGATTTTGAATATCAGATTGGGAATATCAGATTTGGAATATCAGATCTGGAATAACAGATTTGGGATATCAGATTTGGATTATCAGATTGGGAATATCAGATTTGGATTATCAGATTTGGAATAACATATTTGGAATATCAGATTTATATTAACAGATTTGGAATATCAGATTTGGGATATCAAGTCAGTTTCTCTTGTCAGTGAAACATTATCAAACCGCATTTTGATTGATTGATTCGTTTTTTACGGTTTATAAACACTTTTCAGCTTATTTAAAGCCAGAAAATATTTTTTAGATTGTAAGAATTTTATTTTTGGGGATAATAATGATTTACTGATATTAAGTCTTACTAATTAAGAGGTGGATTCATATCTTTCCCAAGGGTATTTGCCCCTAAGTGAATACAACGGACCCAACGTTACTTAGAACTCGGCTCTCCGATTAACAATTCCGAACCATTATTCATGGCACCATCCGCACACCCAAACATACATCCTCTGGTATTCCCGAGCGGTCACTCATCTAGTTACTGACTAGGTTCGATGTTACTTAACTTCGGTGATTGTACGGGAACCGGTGTTTGAACCTGATATGGCCGTAAGCCTCACATTTTCAGTGTAATCCAAAACCTCGAAGTTTCCCAAACGCTTGAGTGAAATTGTCATTTGAATTATCTTCCATATTTATTTACGCACCAAAACAGATCAACGCAAATATAGACAAAAAAAACAAGATCAAAAATATGTTGAATTGAAAAAGAACGGGTGATAATTAAATGCCATCTGTTTTGGGGATATCACACGTTTCAGGCGTTATGTCTGCTTGTTGGAGGCTGCAGACGTGGTTGGATGTTGGTTTAACGAAGACGTCATCTATATAAAACCATGAGACAAGCTTTAAACTAATCACAATAGCCGGTCCGTTCATGCAGATGCCAATCTTATTCTAAGCGGGAAACAACTTTACGAAATTACTGTATCTGATTAGCATGTATAGGCTATTTAAGAGCCCCAATAGTGAACATTTGAGGGACCGAAGAAAAGTACAAAGAGGCTGGGCTGGGTCTGATATGATTACGGTTGGCCTGGGGAAGGCATTTGGCGTTTTGATGCGACGATGACACCCACTTCCCCGGCAGGAACGTTATGCACGCGCCATCAAAAAAACTTAATAAAAGAAAAACTGCCAATAATTACAATAGCAACAATGAAAAGTGAAAACATCTAGAATGCTTAAACAAGTCAAATCCCTATTTGCCATAATTATTATTGTTGTTGTTTTCGTTGTTGTTTTTCATTTATTGAGTTTTCACTCAAGTAGTAACTGGTGGCTTACAGTGGAAATTAAGTGGTAGCAAGTCTCCTCAGTATTCAGTGATTCAACATTTTGCATCGAAGCAATTCTATGAGAACTAAAAGACCTACAGGATTTATTATCGCCGGACGCAATTTTAACAATATAAGAAAAGCAGACTCAGAAAAGAAACTCTAAGAATGCGTAGATAAGGTAGTAAATGATGTTGAGAAGACAGAGTGTGTGGTAATTATAAAGAGGGAGACAACACAAGATGCGAGACACGAATTGGAGACATCAGAATCAAACAGCTACATAAATTAATTGCCGTAATAGACAACGAAATATGTGACATCGAAATCTGAAGGCGTATTGGAATTTACGAAAGATGCTTTCCAGAAATCAAACAAAGTATTAAGAAACAGGAAAATTTCGATAGAAAAATGTGCTCTGTAATATCTACTCTCCTATATGACAGTGGGTGTTGGACAATTTGCTTACAGATGAAGATGTAACTTGATGATACAAAGATGTGACTCTACAGAAGGATACTGAGAATACTATGGACGGAACATATGAGCAAGTTTTAAGGAAAATGGGCGACAAAAGAGAACTTACATTTACAATAAAAAAAGAGACAGTTGATATCACTGATACGCATAATGAGGGAGAAGGGCTTGGAGAATTTAATACACACAGGGATATATTGAAGGCAAGGGGAGCAGAGGGGAAATCGAATATATAACGCAGTTATCTCAATAGAAGGCAGCGTGTGTACTAGGATCGTTGGTAAAAGAACAAACATTGCTTAGAGCTGCAAAAAACTGGAAGTTGTGGATAGCCATGATTGCTAATGTCCTGAAGAAACACGGTGCATAAAAGAAGTTTATAATATTATTGTTATTATTATTAATTAATTAAAGAGAAGAAAATCAATCCTTAGAAATAATAATTGTCATTTATTTTTATCATTTGAACTCATTAAATTTTCACACCAGAAAAAGTAAGTGGTTTCAAGTAATAGGAAGTCTGATCAATATTTCCGAACTCTCCTCGGTAGTATCACTGATTTTATCGATGCTGTTGATGATTTCTATTTTCTTTTTTTTATTTCTAGACTCTTTACAACTAAGCTCTTTACGACTATTCAAAACGCACCAAAAAACATAACTGTCACCTCCATTTTTCTTTCAATTCTCAAGTGTAGATATTTGTCCAGTTTTTCACTTCTTTGAATTTTATTCGGTAATTTTTATTCTCTTAGAAATGTTCTTCTTACTGTTTATTGGAACTACTTGTCTAGATTGGAAATCCGCTTTAAATTCTCATTATGGTTAATTTTGACTATCCCGCCGCTGCCGCCGCCGCCGCCATTGCTGCTGCTGCTGCTGATGATGATGATGATGATGATGATGATGATGCTGTCACAGTTTCATTCCTATTATCATTGTCGTTGCTGCAAAAAGGATTCATTTGAAAAGATGACAAGGCGACTTATGTATTAAATATAAATCGGCTTGTCATCACTTTTTGGTTTTTATGCGTAATATTCTATTATGTCATTCTTATGTTATGTCGGAATAGGCTCTTCACTCGATTTCACAACAGATCAAGAAAACCAGTTGCAGTGTTGACTTAAGGTAAACTCCCGGCGACCAAAAGAAGAAGCATGACCTCACAGCTGCATTCCGCCTTGCAAGCGTGGAAACGACAAGCACTCAAGTGATAGATATAAACAAACAAACCGGAGAAGGGTTGAGAAGTCTCTCAGAGATCGCACATGAGAATATAAGGTCCATGTATCGGACCCGATTTGACGGAGCCGATGACAGACATACTGACCGAGTGTAATTGATCTAGTACTGGAATGAAATAAAATATGTTTAATATGAAAAACCTTGTGTTATTAATTAGTCACCATTCCCGATTTCATTATACTATTATTATTATTATTATTATTATTATTATTTCCTTTGATTTCTGTTGCATATACATTTGCTTCTGGGACCCAACCAGAGACCTAAGGTCAGAAATGGCTTCATGTCATCTTCCACTGATAATTTTTAGTAAAAAAAAACAACAAAAAACACCTAAGCTCGCACACATTTTACATAAAGATATTCGTAATATGTGAGCTGTACTTGTGAGTACAATTTATTATTATTATTATTATTATTATTATTATTATTATTATTATTTATTATTATTATTGTTGTTGTTGTTGTTATTGTTGTTGCTATTGTTGCTGTTTATTCATTTTGATATTCTGTTTTATGCAATCATTTACAAAGTCTTTAACCTAAAGTTAATGAAGTTTTTCCGATTTAAATTATTAATTGAGATTTTCTAAATATTAATTTAACAATAATTTGTATTTCAGATAAAGGTTGATTTCCTACAATTTAATGTGTGTATCATTCCTCATACTCATAATACTACTGGTATCATGATCGTGTTTGACTATCACATTAATGTAACTTCTATTTCCAGATCCTAGTATTTGAAGAGTTTGTCATTCCTCAACTAAAATGTTTTTTTGTTTTATTTTTTTTCAGCCGAGGTGATATATATTTATATATGTCATATCTATGTAATAGTATGTATGTTTTTTTTTTTAAATCATGACACAGAAATACGAAGGCACGAAAGATGGCTTGCAGAAAAAAAAATATTTAGAGATAGGAACATTTGGTCAGAACTGAAAAAAAAAGGCTGGAACTGCTATGTAATATCAATCTTCCTATACAACACTGCATGCTGTACCATTTCAACACAGAAGATGACACTTGAAGCAACTGAGATTACGGCTTCCACAAAAGATTTGAAATGTTGAGCCTGGTAAGTACCTAGATGTGTGATCGCTTGTATGCTTGGATGTGCAGGTGGTGTAATGAATAAGGACTCTGAATTGTTAATCGGAGAACCGACTTTTAGTTCCAATTGGGTTCGTTATATTCACTTACGTGCAAATACCCTTGGGAAATGTAGGAATCCACTTCTTCTACCTCCCCCCCCGCAGCCATTAGTAAAACTTGTATCACTAAAACCATTATTATCTAAAAATAAATAAAATAAAATTTGCGTTCAAAATATTTAGATTTCGGCATTAAATAACCGGTGGAGGTTGATATGCCACTAAAAAATGAGTACAGAAGGTTGCGTTGAATACCATTGACGGAATATGTGAAAAATGAGGATGTTTTAAGGAAAATGGGAACAAAAGGGATGCATGCTTACAATCAGAAGAAGAATTAACTTATTTTAGCGTTTCTGGGATAAATAATGAAGTCTTAGAGACTTTAGCACTAATAGGAAATTGGATAAAAGGATTGCAAAGTGGATACGGTGAAGGATAGTAAGGACACAAATAATACTTATAACTACAAAAGACGGGAAGATGTGGAGAGACATGATCGCCTACGGCCCCAAATAACACGGCGTATAAAAGATATAAAATAAAATGACAATATAAAATTGTGTTTTTATTCTAGAAGCTTTGTTATTTTTCATTTAAATAAGAACTGTTTTTTCTTTCTAAATTAAATTCATTTAAGGTATATAAATTTTATTGCCATAATTCCTTTCATCTACTTTCATTTTCACTTTTTTCTTTGCTGTTCTTGTAATTAGTAACATGAAACATGGTTAATAATTACTGTTTTCCCGACCAAATACACACACATGTGTATATATATATATATATATATGTGTGTGTGTGTGTGTGTGCTTGTGTGTGCTTCTTGTAGCAATGATTACAGATAATAAAGTAAAAATATTTTCTCGAATATATATATAAGAAGAAGAAAGCTCGAGGAATTTAAATATAAATATTATATTAAGTGCCTCCACTGATTCGCTAAAAATTTAGCATACCATGATGAAAAAATGACCCAAACTTAATAAAAATAATCTTTTAACGTCACAATTTTTACATTGTTATTAAAAAGAAAAACCACGGGATTTTGTGATTATTAATCGAACGTTCGAAATTTTAGTTAAACATCTTTTTTTTTTTTTTTTGCATCAACAGAGTGACCAATGATTAGTAAATGAAATTTTAGCGTTTTCATTTTTTTTTTTTTTTTTCGCTGAAAACACATTAATTTAGAAATGATTAAATAATCAAATAATTGTTGGATTTTAATTAAACTTTCTGGACTTATTCATAAATTAATTAAATTATTTAAGAAATGTTTTTTGAAAGATTAAAAAAGATTATTTTAGAAAATCTTGGTACATTATTTTTTTTTAATTTTAATTATATTTAATTATTTAATTTCATGGAATTTCGAGAAATTAAATTCTGACGCGCTTACCGTTATATTAGTTAAAAGCAGAACTTCTTGAAGAATTTAAATCAATTTCTTTTTGTAAAAAAAGGACCACCAGTTACCAAAAATCTGCTCTGAATCGTAAAATAAAAAATGCAATAAAACTAAGACATTATTTAATTAGAAAAGCTTTTTAATTGCTTTTATGAATAAGATTTATTATGGACACTATTGTCTTATAAAAACTTTCGATATATAATGAATTTTTACAAGAACTGTTTTAATTTTTTTTTAATTTTAATTATATTAATTTATAAAACTTTAAATCGTTTAAAATTCTGCCTTAATTTTTCCTGGTCAGGTGATGAGTAAAGTATTAAGTAAAACTATATTTAATAATCAGAAATAGAAAAGTTTATTCAATTTATCGACCACCAATATTTTAAAAAGAATTTTCAGTTTTTTTGAATGTGTATAAAGGTGACGATTTTTGAAAATACGGACCTCCAAGCACGGTATTATCAGAAAATAAGAACGATAATTATAGTAAATTTAACATTCCTAAATTCAAGAAAACATTAAATTACGGAAAAAAAATTTCTAATTTTTTAAGATTACTGCGTAAAATCATATAAAAAAGACAATCACGTTATATTCTTCAATTAATTTTTACAGATATATCATCTGTAGAAAAAAAATGAACAAATTTCCGTCTATCAATCAAGCTGTCAACACCTTAAAAATGCATTTCTGCGATATTCTTAACTTAAAGTAACTAATATTTATTTCAAATCAGATTAATTAACCTTTAAATCAGGTAATATTCGTCAAATAAAGTGTCAGAAAAGTATATTTTACTTTTGAAAGATTTTTTTAATGAAGAGAATTACATCGTGATGACGGATGGTTGAAAATGGCGCTAAAATCTATTTTAGCAATTTCAAAATGAGAACTCCTTCAACTCAATTTAAATTATTTTAAAATGCAGAAAAAGGATTTTTCTTATTGGAAATATTAAATTTAATATATTTGCTTGAAATTAAAACTAAAATAAAAGGTTCAAGAAAGAATTTCATTTTTAAAAAATCATTTTAAACGTTAGGTATCGCCTTTCTGTGGAGGTAACTTGAACACAAAACGAATATTTTACAAAACAACACATTCAATGCATTAGTTGTTCACCGTAGTGAGTTTGACCATAATTTTGATTTAAAAATGCTTCTTTAATTAAAAGAGAAAACAATTTACTAAGACGAAAGTATAAAGTGTTTCAATCGCTAGATCATCCATAGTAAATGTACGTGAAGCTTCTTACAGCGTTTCGCCTTTCTTGACAGATTTTCTATTATCACAATGTGGAATATTTAATAACAAAAGTGATGGAAACATAAACAAAAAGAAATAATATATAATTGGCTCATGTGCGCATGTGTAGTTACATCAAATTATAAATCACTTTAGTCAGATAAAGTACTAATGGATGAAACACATCACACAAAAGAAAGGCTTCCACTTCTTTAGCTTTTAAAATTTTTTAGTTTTAATTTCTTTAATATATACATATATACATATATATGTGTGTGTAATCGACTCTCCCGTCGAGATTCGACGTATAAGGGTCAAGCAGATCAGTTTCCAGGAAACCGACAGCGGCACATGAAATTTGATTATAGTGGTGAAGGCCTTTTTGAAGGGACGAATACAGAGACCTGATGCACCGAATGCCACAAGGTTCCCAAACGACCCTCCGCAGGTTTTGAATTCAGAGTTGTCTTTCTGCTAGACCAGTTGCCATCCAAGGCTATAGAACCCAGTCTGTCCTGCTATTTTACCCATAGCTGGAGGGAGAGGAAGAGGATTCATATCTTTCCCAAGGGTATTAGCACGTAAGTGAATGTAATGGATTCGACTGGAATTCGAACTCGGCTCTGCGATTCCTCAATCCAAGCCGCTATCCATTACTCCACCGTGCCCTTTTTTTTCTTTCTTTCTTTCTTCTCTCTCTCTCTCTCTCTCTCTCTATATATATATATATATATATATATATATATATATATATATATATATATATATATATATATATATATATATATATATATATGGATTTTCCAATCGACTGCTTCATAGAAAATACCCAAAACACCACCGAATTTCAAATTAATTTCTTCGTAGATTGTTTGAAAATTTAGATATTTATCAAACCTTAACCTCCCAAATATGCGTTAAAGTAACGCGAACTGACAGCGTCTAAGAATTTGAATGAAACCTGTCGTGTAATTTATTGGGGTTGTTGTAACGTCTCCCTTTAATGTAGTTCTTATCGCTCACCCCTTAACCACCTTTATCTAGAGACGAGACGCGTTAAATTTGAGCAACATCCAGCCGACACACTGGGGTTAAAATAGGAAACTAAAATGATACATATGACACACTCATATCCTCTCCCCACCTCACTTCGTTAATTTTGCGTATACTTGATGAGGTCCGTAAAAAACGTGTGAATTTCTTTTCATTTTCATTTCAGCTTTTGGAAGTAAAGTCTGATGATCCAGAACCCTGTTAAAGGGTTATGGTGAAATAACAATACATGGAATCTTAACGTGGTCTGTCTTTTATTCAAACATATCTGCTCTGAATTTTACATTGAGCTCTCTGGATATCATCCTCCTCAGGTCTACCCATACGGATTACCTAAATTTGCATAAACTAAACATATATATATATATATATATATATATATATATATATATATATATAGAGAGAGAGAGAGTGAGAGAGAGAAAATATATATATATATATAATTATGATACGATGCAAACATTTCTTCTAATTCTTTTGGGAAGCTTGCAAAGAGAATGATGCTATCAGCTAAACTGAGACTGAATAGAATCTCGTCATCAATACTAATGCCAAGTTTATTTTACCGATGGTGAAAGCAAGTGTTTATTTACTACCATTATTTTCAGATTTGATTTCGTTACTATACTAAATATTTAACCATGTTCATATAGCAAATCAAGCATGAAAGTTACACCTGTTTACCTTTTTCTCAAATAATCAAGTGAAAGAATATAGGCAACTTTTGATACTATTTGAATATTTGGACAGCAACCTTTCTTTTATATCTCTTTCATTTAATGTGACATACAAGAATGATTTTATTTATTTATTTATTTTTTATTAAGTATTTCTAATGTTCTTATAATTTTCTTTTGAGGTTGGGTAAGAGAGTGCAGGCAGTGTCCGTAATGATTATTGTTCCAAGCACTTTTAGCCAATTCATTAGCCATTTTCAATGTTCCGTTATTAATATATTTTTCAATGTTTCAGTGGTGTATTGTGGGGCAGTAGAATTAATTGAAAACAAGAGAAACGTGGCTGTCATTCCATATCTTTTAAAAGAGCACAATCCAAAACTACCATTCTTAAATAAAGTAAGGCTTAGGTTTGGTTTAATAAAGCGCCACTTTTATGTTAAAATGATTCTAATTTTATTCTGACATTAAATAATTATAATATTAATAATGTTAATATATTAATATATATTATATTAATGTGTAGATATTTCACATAGAGTATATCTGTAAAAAAAACATTATGAATAAAGACAGAAAGAAAACGTTGCGTCGGCTAACAGGTTTTCTTTCTGTGATTATTCAGTAATACTTATGTTATTAATAATAACAATAATAATGTTAAAATAAGTAACTCATAAACTATTTTCTAAATAAAGCGTCGACTAGAAAATCGGAAATAGAAAATTAATATTGAACAGATTTTGTTTAAAGTCAAAAGATTTTATTTGTTCAGTTATTTCAGTAGAAGAAAATGAAAAGGAGAAGGCGGAAGAAAAAGGCGCGAAATATTTGGAAGTAGAAAATAAAATAGAAGACAAAACAAATGTGGAATAAGGAAAGATACAAATATTATGTAGAAGAAACAGGCTGTCGTTGGCGTCAAAGAAGAAAAGAAGAAAAAATATGAATGGGAAGAGGAAGAAACACGTCATTGACGTCAATGAAGGATAGAAAAAGAAAAATTAATATGAAAGAGAAACATACAGAAGAAAAAACGTTAAATTTCCAGAATTTGGACATAACATAAACAGCCATAAAAAAAAGTTCAACAAAAACAAGAAAATTGTTTCCGAATCAATTAAGTTAGGATTAACTTTCTTGCAGTAGTAAACTTCAAAAAAAAAATGTTCACCTAATTTTACATGATTTTCTCTTTCCAGTCAATAAACGAACGTATCATATACAGTGAAATGTAGGTGTATACCTAGAGTTATCAATAAGTCGGTAGCCAAATGATAAAAAAAACATTTATTTTTTACGACAAATATTTTATTTTCATCTTCATCTTTGTTAATTCAATTAACAGAACGCCTTTTCATGAATCACATAAAACTGAACATTACAAAAGTGAAAATGGCAGGCTACAGATTTAATAAACTAACCACACACACATTGGAGGTGTTTTTTGAACACTTTAAAACTTTTTATTTTGCAATCAACACCATCACTTGACAAGACACCATTTGTGTTAAAACAAATGTCTGTTTTTATAGTGATAGTATAACTTACTTATGTTATAATATATATATATATATATATATATATATATATATATATATATATATATATATATATATATTCCTTCAATAAATTCCTGGTGAACGGTGTTTGACCATAACTAAATGTTTAATGGGTTCTCATGCAATCATCAGGCGGTCGGCAACATTTACTTGGTAAAAAAATGAGCATTTTACTTGACAAGTATTGTACAAGGATGATTTGTGCGTAGATATCATGCACACACCCATCACACTCTCCGGGTGGGAAAAATGTCCATCCAGCCAACATGGAAATGCCATAACATCAGGAAAGGAATCATCAGATAAAGTTTACTGGCTTAGTAGGACCCCAGCAAAGAGCATTCTGTTAAAACAAAATAGTGCTCAACAATACCAATCCCTCAAAATTATAAATTTATATGTCCACCATGACAGGGTATATAACATAAATAAAGTAAGCAACTCCTAATGGAGCCTATTATAGAGATACACCAGGGAGAGAGTTCAATACCACTTAATGGTCGGTGTGTGCATGGTTTGTACGCATCAACTACCCTTGTACCATCTTAAACTTACCAAGATGGTATAAAGAGCCCATTTCCCCCAAATAATTGTTAGCGACCGCGTGATGATTGCGTTAAAACACATGAAACTTTGATTTTTGGTCGGACACTGTCCAGACGGGAATTTATAGATAAATATGAAAACTCTGCCAGTTAATATGACATTGAGTTCTCTTTCTCCGGTGTACCTCTATTCGGAAATGTGAATACACTTTACATACATAGCTTACTTTATATTATATGCTCTCATCAATTGGGGGGACTCTGATATAAAGATAAAAATATTTTAAAATAATATTATTTAATATATTGCTGAAATAACTCTAAAACAATAAATATCAATAAAAATTATAATCATATAAGTTGATATATATATATATATATATATATATATATATATATATGTGTGTGTGTGTGTGTGTGTGTGTGTGTGTGTGTGTGTCCGCATGTAAAAATTAATGGGTAAAAATAATTATTGCTCTACTCTTGATATTGAGCACCTGTTGAATTAATGCATGTGAACGTTACAACTTATATTATTTTCGTTCTCATTATAATTACATTCGAACTGATATATATATATATATATATATATATATATATATATATATATATATATATATATATATATATATATATTTAAATATATATATATATATATATATATCTTATATTATAACCAGATGCATGCTAACTACAAACAGGATGAGAAAATGAGATAACCTCATTAGTACTAATATTTCTCTCCCGGATCCCAATGAAAAAAAAATAAAATTAATCATATATTTTACAAAATACAATACAACCAATTTTATTATTCGCAATAACTCCTTCTCACCAACTGATATATTACGTAAAACCAACATTATATATCAAGTCACATGTCCCTTGGGAGAATGTTATCTCCGACAGAAAAACAAATATATATGTTCGATATGCAACAACTACATTATCAAGACGTCTTACTCTACACACGTCTGACCATTCGTCAATTACGAGACATTTACACCAACATTCCTGTCCACATTCACAATATAGAAAAAGACTGATTGATAATAGAAACTATTTTTTTACACTAAGAAAATAACAAAAATTTTAATAAAATAATTATAAAATCTACTTGTTATATCTACAGATCCTCGAAACAATCTTCATTAAAAAAAATTGAAGCCAACACTGAATAGAATCAGCTACTAAATATTGTAATAATGTTCTAAAATGCCCATAAAAAGAACAGTTTTCACACTTTAATGCAAGCTCAACCATGACATCCTAACATAAAAGGAAAATTCTATAATGGATAAACATTAGCGTTCTAATGAACGCTAAAGCTTTTAAACGCAAAAGAAAAAAATCAGTAATGGAGAGAGCTACACATAGTTTTGCCTTACCAGTTGCACCACTGATGATGATCTCAGAAAAAGATGTAATGTATTTGGAAAATAAAAGTGATTCTCACTGTTACAGTGCATTTCTTGACTTAAGTGTAATATACAGAAAAATATTCGTGAATATGAAAGGATTATAATAAAAATAAACATTTATTTGTAATTTATTCAGTCAGACATGCCTAAAAGAGAATTTGCTGTCTAAATACACACACACACAAACACACACACACACACACACACATATATATTGTGTATTTAGGCAGCAATCCCTCTTTTATACATGTTTCATTAAAGACAACAGACAAGGAACTGCGATTAAGCTTTTTATTTAATGGTTCTTGTGTTCGACATCTGGGCCCAGAGTGTGTAGAAACTATTCAAATGTTCTATAATTCCGAAAGCTTTTGGCTAGCCATTATCAAGGATGATTTTATTTTTTATTTTTAACTGAATGTATGGGTTATGTGTAAGTATCTACTGTTATAAAAGTGTGACCACAAATGTTATAAAAGGTATGACTCAGAATTACAAAACATTTGGAAAGTTTCTACACACTCTTTCTTGACAAGAAATCTCTTGTTCGAACACAAAAAAATTCTTAATCTCAGTACTTTGTCTATCGTCTTTAATGGAACACACACACACACACACACACACACACATATATATATATATATATATATATATATATAATTCATGTTCGAATATCGGTCGAGTTCATTACATTCACTTATGCGCAAATACCCTTAATAAAATTATGCGCCCATCTCTTCGTACCCTATCTATAGGTTAAATTGAGTTGTGCGATAATTAAGAGATATTTGGTATCAAATTTTTCGAAGACGGCTTTTAACAAGACTGAGTTGTTTAATGTCAGACAGACAAACAAACAAAAAAGACATTTAATAAATAAGATAAGAGATAGTAAGTCTCATCTAGAAATATTGGACCAGGTTATGCTGACATATTCCCCAAATCCTCCATGGGTGGATTTGAACTTTTTTCAGCCTAACGACCCGAAACACACTGCCAGACTTATCAAGAATCTACACTGAAGATGTCACGTTACGTCACTAGTCCCGTAATCCAAAGGATCCTAGCAGCACCACATCTACTGCAGCCCTGGTAGGCATGAATATAATAACGTATAAAACAAATAGCAAAGATTTGAAACTAACACCTAACACAAAATAATCCAACAAACGTGAATGATCTTCATGTTAAATTATGATTAATTTTTGAACTAACTTCTTTCCTTTTAATTCTGCTGTTTTTTTTATTAATTATTATTTTGTTTTGTCATGCCTTATTCATTCACTCATTATATATATATATATATATATATATATATATATATATATATATATATATATATATATCAAACAAATATGGTTTACCTATACAATACAACGCTTCGACAAGACAAAATGGGATTTACAAGTAAATGAGATTTGGTCATGTGTTTGTCTAATCAAACACAGCCGATTTTACATTTGACCAAAGAGTTTTTTGCATATTATGTCGAATACGGGAAAATTGACTAAATCCAACGGAAGTGGATATTAGATTTATCAAACTTAAGTTTTCTTCAGAAGAAAATTCTAAAAGTAACGAAAGTAACGAAAATTCTAAAAGTAACGCTGAATCGTCGTGTCGAGAGCAGTAATCTCCCTTTGCTGACAAAAAATGAAGAAGAAAACTTCATAAAATTCTGAGTGGATAATGGTCGTGGTAGTGATAATATCGATCATGATTTAATGGAAGAAAAAGTATGAAGGAAAAAGAGAAATGAAAGCCTTAAAATTGGGTGGTGGAATAAGAAAAAAGAAAAATAGGAGAAGTCATGACCAAAGGCTGTCAGTGTTGCAAATAGGAATAATTACATCCGGCACGTTTTGAAAAGATCTCCGCGAACTTATTAAAAAGTTATTTATAAAATAAATAATTTTAAGCCCAATAAATAATGACAGCTTCTTTTCAGAGTGAAAGCGACAAAGCACAAACAAGCTAAAATAGTTCTTTTAAGGAACTCGTGAAGATAAAAAGAAAAAAAACATTAATAAGACGGCGTTTTTCAATCAAATAAAATAGCGTAAAAGAAAGGAAATGAATAAATAGAGTTAGTGACCATATTTGTTCTGTTCTTTGCATTCTTTAAAAAAATAGGAAAAAATATATAAATAAAATGGTCTTCAGGTCCTTAA
This sequence comes from Acanthosepion pharaonis, assembly GCA_903632075.3. Classification (NCBI taxonomy): domain Eukaryota; kingdom Metazoa; phylum Mollusca; class Cephalopoda; order Sepiida; family Sepiidae; genus Acanthosepion; species Acanthosepion pharaonis. The sequence continues at coordinate 1,802,695 of CAHIKZ030000187.1, read as the reverse complement.
TATTTTGCTCAGGAAAAAAACGCCGCCCCTCCTCTGTAAGCACCAAGTTATGATGGTGATAACAACAACTGTAACAACAAATACAATCGCAACAATAACAATAACAATATATATTTTTAAAATCCTTTATACTACAGACGTGTGCCATATTTATATTCACGAGAAATAGAAAACTGGCAAAAATAGAATGAAAAGAAAAGGTTACATGACTACAACATAATTATAAAAGGAAAAAGAATTGTAATAGAATTCATTATAATAGTTAAAAGAACAAAAGGAACAATTTTAATAACCGCGATAATTTTAATAACAAAGAAAGCGACAATAACAACAATACCGATCAGGTTATGAAAACGTCGATTAATGACCATTATAATAAACACAACTCCGTCCTGGGTATGACGATAAACTACACCCGACAGCAAGGATGTAGTTTATCGTCATACCCAGGTCCACCCTGACCCGGGGGTTAGTAGCACTTGTTAGGGTCCCAGCTATGGACAAATAGTTAACCACCAAACTGGGGACAAAAACTATGAAAGTACAAAATAATTTATAGTAAAAATACCAGCAATACATTTTCGTAGTAAAAAAAATAGTAACAATACATTTCTGTAAGAAAAAAAAATAGCAGCAATACATTTCTGTAAGAAAAAAATTAGCAACAATAGAATTCTGTAAGGGAAAAAAATTAGCAACAATACATTTTTTGTAAAATAAATTACTAATGCACCAAGAAAATTAAATTTCGCGATTAAATGACCTATGAGGAGTTGATATGCCGATAAACAAGTAGACAAATCACTAGAATAACAATTTAAATAATAATAGTTACAAAACAAATGAACATAAAATAAAGTATTATATTAGCAATTCCAAGTAATTTTAAAAAGAAAGGCGCTTTGGTGTGAAGTAATGGTTCACGAGCTATTCTGTTGGTGAATTCGATCGAATGCCTAATATTTGTAACCTTGTGTCAAACTAAGTTAAGTTTAATAAATTACAACAATTAGCGAAAAACAATAATAATAATAATTGTATAGTTAACTATTATTATTATAATTAGATAAAAACATTAATAAATAAAATGAGAACAATAGAAGCATAAAAAGACATGGCTACTTTTACTGTCACTAAATTTCTGAATAAAAAGGAAAAGGAAAGAAATTAAAAAGATTGAATAAATAAATAATTGATATAAATAAATAAATAGATTTTTCTATATTGAAAGCATTAAACTCTGAAATCAAAATAGAGATGCTTTCTCTCATTAATTAATATTCTGTGTTTAGATTATTTTTTTTTTTTTTATTTTTTTATTTTTATTTTTATTTTTTTGCTATATCGTCCGTTCTTTGAATAAATCGTTTTGTTTTCCTCTGAGAAGTGACATTTTTTTCCCTATTTTGAGTTTATGGCACGAATTCTTCGAGAAAATCTATTCAGTGGAAGAAAAATAAGAATAGGGTGCGACATTTTCTTTCAATCCTCACCATTTTTTGAACACTGAAATAATGTTTTCTTTTTATTTTGTTTGAAAAGTCTTCTTGTTAACATGGATGCTTTTACCTGTTTCTACGTCTTTCCCTTTGTGTTTCCATTCTCAGATCTTTCCTCGTCATTTTCTTGTGTTCACTGACGTCAATTTAATGATAACAGTTCTTTCTATGTCCTTTTACGTTTCGTTCGTTCTTACTTTTTTGTATTTCTCTGTTGCATTATCTTTTCTCTCTTATAAACAAACATATATATATGGCATTTACTATTTTGTTGTAGACTTTTACAAGTATTCAAAAAAAATCTTTCTTCAACTTAGAGGATCGACTTTCATTCTTTAATGATTCACTATACTACTACAATGACTAATAATAATAATAATAATAATAATAATAATACGTCTTAACCTGCTTTTTCTTTCTTCTTTTCTTTCTTTCTCCGGTCCATTTACTAATCTTTTTATAAGAAATAAAGGATAAATTTGCCCATGTTTGTCACGCACACTTACACTTACATATATATAAATTAATTCTAGAAAAAAGACAAACTAAAAAAAAGAAAGAAAAGGTAATAAGAATAAAAGAATGCCCAAAAGATGACGAACTGATGACAAAGTGTTAAAATAAGAAACTAATATAAAAAGCCATGAGGAATAAAAGAAAGAAAAAGAAATAATATTGCCAAAGAAATGAAATGGAAAGAAGACGCAAGGAGAAAAAATATGACAACGAGGAAAAGATAAAAATACGAAAATTCGGATTAGGTAAAACAAATTGGATATAAAAAATGCAGCATTAATCAATCAAAATAGAACACTGCTCCTTAAAAAAAAAGATAAAGAAAATAATATAGAGATGAACGGAGTATTAAAATATAAAAATGGATATTGCCACTCGCAATCTTTCTTTCGCCCATCCATTTCCCAACCTTTTCATTTGTGTTGACGATATTCTATCGACTATTTTTAAACTGACTTCCTTTGTTCGACCTCACGTAGCCAGTGTTCAGCGTTTGCGATAAAAACAAACAGATTTTGTCAATGTTTTCTCTCGATTTGCCTTCTTTGCAAACAAAATCGGCTTTTTTGAAGATTTTTTTATATTCTTGTTTCAAGACTTTGTCCTTACTGATAGAGTTGGGTAATGTTCCTATCTATGGACATATACAGATGTGCATTAACAATATTCGCAAGTAAATGGGTAAGTATACGTCTATATATCGATGTGCGTCATTATTTGATAGTGATGATTACCATTTAGGCGAGAATCATTTAAACCAGAATATAAGCAGTAATATCTACATATGGACATATATACATTACATACCTCTGGTCATATATATATATATATATATATATATATATATATATATATATATATATATATATATATATATATATATATATATATATCTATATAAAGCAAAACTTACTTTATACATATGCTTACTATGAGAACTAGTTTGAGGAACTTTTTCTGTAAATATTTCAGTGTTTGCTAAGCGCCGATTTTCTTTCCAAATTATAAAAGTACCTCCGATGCCCCGAAAGATCACATCATATTAAGCCTGGGGTTTTAAAATATGTTACTAGCACTAGTCATCCAAATAATGAGAATGGACACCGTCAGCGGATTATTCCAAATAATCTTTCACCTGAAACAACGCCTACTATTAACCAAAAGAGAAAAAAAAAGGATGAGAGGGGACTATAAGGGTGTTATGTATACGGATTAATATACTGTAGAGATTAAGAGTTATTACTCAGATGCTGAGCAAAATCTCTTCTAATAACTTGTTAAGAAAATCTTGCATTTACTTCAGTCTAGGACTTCATACATGAGTGCATCAAACAGCAAAGTAAAAAATAAAATAAAAATAAATGATAAGAATAATAATTTCAGACTCAAGAATTTAAAAATGATCAAATTATAGCAATTCTGGGATTTGCGAGAATACCGAAAAAGCTGCTGAAGATTTTAGTATACTTATTTTCAGCCATAACCCTGCGAAAACCACCAGATATCTGACGTAAACATGAAAATGCACGAAACAACAACAGAAATAATAATAATAATAATAATAATAATAATAAGAAGAAGAAGAAGAAGAAGAAGAAGAAAAAAAACAACACTTAAAAAAGAACTCAATTAAAGAGGAGAAAAAGAAAAGAAAACACAATGACAATATTCAACACAATTTCGTCAAAATGTCTATCTTCTACAAGTTAGGTTTAAAAATTGCATACAAGAATAAAAATATCAAAAGGTTTTTCTACAAAGGTTGCTTGTTTTGAGAAAAATGGTTGTAATGGTAATCAATGTGTCAAAACGAAGGAAACGCAGCCAATGTGAATTGTCTGCAACTGAAATTTGAATAATATGATGGTAATCGTACTCATCTTGAAACTTTCGTTAAGTAATTAGTTACAAAGAGAAATTAATGAAACAGTATCGTATAAATCCTATGGAACTCTCCTGTCACTGTTCATTTCCAGAAAGTTAATAGTTCACATATGTAACTATCCTTTATCTATTTAAGGGTTGCAAAGTCGGTGGATTCTGGATTTTTACAGAATGTTCACCTCAGTGAAGATCACGGGGATGTAACAGTAAGAGATAGATCAAGCATCGACCATCATAAAGACTGAAAAATAAAATTGACAAAGATTATTGTTTAAGGTTGACGGACACGCATGTCTTAATTAGTTTGTTTTGTTTTGTTTTGTTTACGAATTGGTCAAACCCAAACTCAAACAAAAACATTGTTTACAATCGTTATGAGCCTATCGATTGATGAATACAATTTTATTAGAAACAATTGTTTTGTAAATGGAATTTTTAAAGCATTCTGAATTTAAAAATAAAGAAAAAAATGTGCAACACAATAAGAAACACTACCTGCCAAAAACAAAAGTGAAGTTTTGTTGAAATCGGTTGAAAAATGTAGGTAGCCTTTCTTTTACAATTTATGATTTTTACTTATTGAATACAGTAAAAAAAAATTGCATAGTTTGCTTGTGGTGATTCATAATTAGAATTCTGATTTGAATATATTTTCCACTCGTTGTTTCTAATACAAAAAATATTAACTTTATTTGGGTTTATTAATTTATTACAAGTACTGTGTTCTTTCCTTAATAATTATCATCTTCGAAATATTGTTTTTTTTTGTCTATCAGATTTCTTACGTCGGCATTTTTAAATTATTTCTTAATACTTTCTTTTAAATATTGAATTAATTTCAAATAGAACCAATGCCTTTTTGATCTGCCTTGTAACAAATTGCAAAGGGAATTGTAAAAACGGCCCTAAAGTACGTGGAATTATCTTTCCCTAAAGATAAAGAATTATCCGATTTTTCGATTCGTACAATCAGTAGAGATCGTTAGATTATTGTTTAGGTTGACGGACACGCATGTCTTAGTTTTTTTTTTTTTTTTTTTTTTTACGAATTGGTCAAACCCAAACTCAAACAAAAACATTGTTTTCAATCGTTATGATGAGTCCCCCGATTGAATAGAATTAGAATTTTATTATAAACAATTGTCTTGTAAATGGAATTTTTAAAGCATTCTGAATGTATAAATAAAGAAAAAAGTGTGCATGACAATAAAAAACACTACCTGCCAAAAAAAAGTGGATGTTTGTTTTATCGGCTGAAAAATGTAAGAAATCCGATCCCATATATAAAGGAACACAAACAACCTGGGTTTTTTAACCCGATGTGAGTTGTCCCCCTTTCATTCTCACGATGTGTCTTACTTAATCGTGTTTTTACCATTTTTGTTAAAAAAAAAACGGCCATTTTCAGCGCCATTAGAACCACCACAAGGTAATTTTATGTAGTCCTGTGAAGTTTTGTTGAAATCGGCTAAAAAATGTAGGAAATCCGATCCAATATATAAACGTTACAGACACACACACACACTCTGCGTTTTATAATAAGTAAGATGAATGTAATAAAATGTTCTGCGATCTTCGTTAATGTCATGTTGTTTCGTCGGGCATGATGTCGGACATTATGTCAGACAAACCTACGGCCATTAAATCTTGTCTGTTTCAGTTGCATGTCATTCACTTCGTTTTGATGCGATCATTGCCACTGCAATATTTTTTGTCAAGACAAGAGACGTTTGGACAAAATCTTGTAATGATTTGTAAATTTGTTATATTTTTATACGTGTATGAAATTGTTTAAACATAACTTGAAGAAGACAGACATACTGTTGAATATTGTTAAATACTGTGTTTTTTCTTTTTCTTTTCTTAAATTGCGCTCATTTCTAGGGTGGTGAAAAATATTGGAAGAGTTACGTCAATAATTTTGTGTTTTCAATAATAATCACAATAATAATAAGTAGTAGTAGTAATAGTAAACAAGGAGAAAAAACTATGTCAGATTGTAAATTTCGATGTTACACTGAACAACAAAAACTAACAGCTCTGAAAGGGAAGAGATATAATGCTGACTCTCCAGCAGGGGGGACCCGCTGCGCCTTCTCAGGCTAACATTCTCGGCTGACATGAAGTGGAAAGACTATATCGAATCCATTGCAAGGCCAACTGCTAAGAAAGTTGGTTCACTGTGTCGTGCGAGACATTTTTCCCCTCCAGAATCTATCTTATCTATAAGTTGACCATTCATCCATGCTTAGAATATTGCTGCCACATATGATCCGGTGCACCTGCTATTTATCTAGAAATCCTTGTTAAATTCAAAGAAGAATCAGCAATATTATTTGCCCTGTTCTGGGGTCTCGGCTTCAGTCTCTCTCCCACCACTGTAAGGTTGATTCCCTGTGCCTTTTCTATAGATACTTTAATAGCAATTGTTCAGATGAGCTCTTCGCTATGGTGCCTAGTCAGTCAGTGCTACACGTGATACACGCTTAGGCGATCATGTATGTTTCGATACATGGCTAGCGAGGCAGATTTTTTTCTCCACAGAAGGTTGCCAGTAGATCAGTTGCCATTCAAAGCTATAAAACTCGGTCTGTCTTGCTATTTACCCATAGTTGGGAGGAGAAGAAGAGGACGTAAGTGAATGTAATGGATTCGACTGGAATTCGAACTCGGCTCTCCGATTCCTCAATCCGAGCCGTTATCCATTACCTAGACTCATTGAATTTAAACACAGTACTAGACTGACGACGAGGTCTCATCAATTTATTGTTGAGTTGGCTAAATGTAATCGTAAATTTTATGCTAACAGTTTTTTTTTTCTCGCACTTCTCGCTAGTGGAACTCCCTTCAGGGTCTATGATTTCCAGACAACTTTAATCTGCAAACATTTAAATGCAATGTCAATCTCTATCTACTGTCATCCTGATTACTCATCCGCTGTTCACACTCCTTAATTCTTGTTTCTAACTCTTCCACACCCAGTAACCCCCCCCTTGCGTCTTGGTGGCTTTACACCCTTGCATGGGGTGAACTCGATAAAAAAAAATATAAGTATCTCGACGTTGCAAGGGAACTAAAGACATTGTGAAATATGAATATGGAAATTATACCAGTAGTTATTGGAACACTGGGGGTGATTTCGAAAGCATCAGAAAAAAACTGTAAGAATTGGAAATTAGAGGAAGAATTTGAACCATTTCGACCACCTGCATTATTCAAAACATCAAATGATGTTGAAAAAAGTGCTAAAGTATTGAGGAGACTTTCTGTTATTTAAGTTCTATTGTAAATGACCTGTGAATAATGGTGGGAACTCTCAATGCGTAGTTCTGTATGTAGCAAACTGACCAAAAAGAAATATAAGAACTGATACGACAGAAAAGGAACTTTGATAACCGCGCAATTAACTTGGGTTCAATCTTGTTTGAATACAAACTCGAGACTGTTGTAAAAAAATTTAGAAAGTTTAGTGAAAACTGCATGACGTTGACATTCTCAGCAAATATCCTATCAAAGAAGATCGGATCTAGTTATTGATAAAGAAATTCTTCCGGGTCGTAGACTCAGCAGGAAAAACAGAAAAACAAAAAATAGGAAATGTTTGGGAAAGGAAGACATTATAGAAAATAAGAGTCAGTGTTGCGCCTATTGTAAATAGTCCACTAGGAAACCGTCTCAAGGATACAAGAGATGGACATGGAGGAACTAAAACTCAATAAATGGTCAAGGCTGTGCAGCCGACGGACTGATAATATCAGCAAGAATACACAGGAAAATATTGGAAATTTCAAGAAGTTTCATATAATTCGGGTTTTAGCGACATCGGACTCCATGTATGAACAAGCAAATGCATAAACAATAATAATAAAGCTAAAATCGAAGGTTTTATTCTTGCTACACAGGACCAATGCTTGCTAATTAGAAATTACCAAAAACACATGCTGAAAAATTGTGTTAACCCGAAATGCAGATTCTGTGATAAATATCCAGAAACGATTGAACATCTTGATTCTTGGCAGAGGATTGAGGAGTGGTACTTTGACCCTAGACAGGAGTACCGATCAATATGTAAATATCAACATTATTTTTTATTGGTATTATGCGAAAAATAATAGTTTGGTTTTAAAGAAATTTGCTGTCAGACGATTCCTAGCAATGGTTATCAGACGATGTTGTGTGAAAAATAATAATTAGATGCTTGCTGTGTAAGTTAGCCTTACTTCAAAAGCAGTGATATCGACTGTTGGTTAAGGTAAGTCAATATCAATGATGATAAATATATAAATTAATCATAATTACATATTTGTATTGAATGTATGCGCACAGGTGCAAGCGCATCAGTCGATAATTAGTGAAGTAATTAATAAGTAAGTAAATTAAATTACATTAACTGCGAAAATGCTTTTTTATTTACCCAGATGGAATTCCCGACACTAATAAATGATGCCATATTCGCAAAATAATTCCCCAGAGATTGGTACAAGTCTGTTTCGGTTGATGTTTGAACTTTGGACGCACAAAAGGTATCAAAATATATATATACACTCTTGTGTACACTCGTTTCCAAGTGGATATAATGGATGATCATATTACGTAGGAAGAATATTCAAACTTTATGGTAAAGGTGACTAACGCCAATTGATATGGCAAAGTCAATCAGAAATACCAACAGGTGAGTGATTGAATGAAGCGGTGTTCTGAAGAATCATGCCATTTTTTCATATCAACAATACATTTTTATAATAAAATAACCAACAATACATTTTATAATAAAATGACCAACAATATATTTTTATAATAAAATGACCAATAATATATTTTTTATAATAAAATGACCAACAATACATTTTTATAATAAAATGACCAATAATACATTTTATAATAAAATGACCAACAATACATTTTTATAATAAAATGACCAACAATACATTTTTATAATAAAATGACGAATAATACATTTTATAATAAAATGACCAATAATACATTTTATAATAAAATGACCAACAATACATTTTTATAATAAAATGACCAACAATACATTTTTATAATAAAATAACTAACATTACGTTTTTATCGTATAATGACAATCAATGCAGAACTAAAAAAATATAAAAATACATTTTTATAGTAAAATTACCAACAATACATTTTTGAGCTACAAACAATATATTTAAAAAAACTGAACTTTACTCTGAAAGTATAAATTTTATATACAAAATATCTGTAGTTGAAAGCCTAAAATTACGTACAAAATATTTTAATTTCGGCATTAAATAACTCATAACCAACCAAATGAGCGTTGAAAATATTTACTTCATTTCGTTTATCACAAAAACATACCTGCCAAACATTCAGTAATGATCAAAAATCAATAAATCTCAACGTAATCGATAACACTGTGAATTCTCAAGGGAGCAGTGAGTCCTTCTATGGCGGGGGTGGGGCTATAATTTAAACAAGATGATTTGAACCCGACTTAAATATTTTATAGATATAGTGTAGCTTAGATGTAACACAAGGCCGAAAGTATGGGGCATCCAGTGAGGATCGAACTCACTCTTCAGGCGTAATAGATTTAGCGAAATAAGCTTTCTAGCCATTACACTGCCTTGAGGTACCTTATTTAAGTATTTTATATACGCATATGTTCATCTTTTTCGTTTTTACTTTTTTAGCCATATTTTAAACATTTTTATGCAATTGCAATATTTGTGAAGCAAATTTTTGCAAACCCGGTTGCTTCTAGTGATTTTCCAAGAGTAGCTTAGGTGTGGCACAAGGCCGAATGTATGGGGCACCCAGTGAGGATCGAACTCAATATTCAGTCGTAAATGTCGAGACAACCTTGCTAATCATTACACCGCCTCGAGGTGCCCAACCCGGTTGCTTCTATGGTGACCCCCCCTACTTGGCTGTTTCCGCCACAACTTAATTACGGTGATGCGACTAAACATAATTACGTGACATTAACTCTGTTACATTAATTCTGCAATCATAGCATAAGGGTTGGCAGTTCATATAAATATTTGAAAAGGAGAATTGGAGAAAAAAAGATTAAGAACGAAACAGATATTTTCTGCAAATAAAAACCTATAATTATAAGTGCAGGCATAGTAATATTTAAAAATTTTTATCTATATTTCTGGGATCATGTATTGTAATTATTTACACTATTCGGACTGTTGCCATATCCACGACGTTTCGACCGTTGTACGCTTCAAGTGATTGGAATTTCGAACTGAACCCTTTATTTCGTCTAGTAACAAGCGTCTTCCGGATGTTACAGTTATCTCCTTTAAACTTCAAGTTTTTTTTCTGCAGTAGCCAGATATTGAACTCAGAACTCTTTGGGTCAAGTCACTGCATCCAACGCTTCGAACTGAACCCTTGATATCAGTGGATGAATTTCTGGGACTTATAAGCTTAATGTCTCATTAACATTTTTACCAGAGCTCATATTGCAATTTTGTTTTTACTATTGCTTTTGTCTAACACTCCGTATTACTGCTTGTATTGGTTTCCATATTGTATTCATTTCTATGTTGGGCCAGCATTTTTGTAGCCTAGCATATCCACAAATCATTTTGTGGATTTTTGTGGCCTAACATATGAGCTGATTGCTTTCGTATTTTCCAGTGATTTTCTCTATTTCTTATTTAAACCTCATCCCACGGGGAGGGGATAGTTCCTTTTTCCTTCCATATGTGGTCAGCTACGCCTGATTTTCCTCCGTGTTACTGCATTGGTGAACAAAAACCCGAAGAGTTAAGTTAAAGGGAGATAACTTAGACATCTGGAAAAAGCATGGCACGTAGAACTAGAACAATCTACCTCAGTGGACGAAATATAGGGTTCAATTGGAAATTTTAGACACCTGAAAAAGACTGGGACATATAGCGGCCTAAACGTCGTGAATATGGCAACAAAATGAGGACAACAGTCCGAACAATGTAAATTGTGTAAATAATATTAATAATTATAGCTATTTATATATATAAGTGCAATCGCGTGCGCACCTGTTAGGGTCCCAGTTATGGGCAAGTATTGAAACCACTAATAAACACTATGAAAGTATAAACGTATATTTTTATATAAAAAGGGCCAACAATACATATTTATAATAAAATTACCAACAATATTTTAATGCAAAATAACAAAGAATACTTTTTATCTGTAGTTCAAAGTATACAACTGCATTCAAAATAGATTTAGTTGAAGCCATAACATTGTATTCAGATTATTTAGATTTTGATATTAACCCATAGAGATTGATATGCCGCTAAACAAAACTAAACAACCAAACAACAAACATGAAAGAACTCTTTCATAACATTAATTCATATAATATCTGACAATTTCTTAAAGAAATCAAACTGTATTTCAGAGCATAATTTTAACAAAAATGCAACATAAAACATACATATCATCGCCTGTTATAATTACGTCAACACAAACATATATAAACACAAAAGCGGAGTATCATCTACCATGTATTCAGTTGTGAAAACAGAATAACGTATATTTTTATAATTTCAAATCTCCCAAGAAAATTAAATTTCAGTATTAAATGACTCATAAAGAATCGGTATGCCGTTAAACAAACAAATTAATTAAATCAAAACGATTACTTAACGCCATGACGCTAGTTTAAATTTACTGCACGATTCAAATCACAAATTACAAGATCCATATGCATATACATTTTATGATATTTACAGAATTAATATAATCTTAGAGAAAATATAATTGCAAATGTGTTTCGTGTGATATTGCAGGTGACTACCATTTTGTAATTTGATCTACAACGTGAATTCTATTGGGACATTTTTCAGGCTCGCAATACTAATAGTTCGATACAACGAGTCTTAAAGCGGTTTTTGTAACTTTATGCAATGCATTTCTTATTGAACAGGAACTACTTAGGAGTGAAATAAAGCAGTTCACTCTAACCAACAAAAGACCTTATAGCTGAAAGCCATTTCTCCCCGTTTTCGGAATCAAAATTAAATTATGAACATCGACTTCTCTTGTAGATTTAAAGACTCATGGATCGATTTCTATAAGGACTAATTTGTTAATTTGTTATTTTTATCGAATCTTCTTCGATATTCTTTGTTCCTTCAAGACATAGAGGGATAATGGCTCATCACAGATTCCTGGAATTTGTAACTCAGTAGCAATTTTCTCTTCATATCTTTATTTCTCCATCGTTTTGCTTTTTGTTAAGCCACTCATTGTTTTCGTCTGCTTTCTGTTGACTTTGATCTCTATTATGATTTCTATTATGATCTCTATTATGATTTCTATTATGATTTCTATTATGATATCTATTATGATTTCTATTATGATTTCTATTATGATCTCTATTATGATTTCTATTATGATCTCTATTATGATCTCTATTATGATTTCTATTATGATCTCTATTATGATCTCTATTATGATTTCTATTATGATTTCTATTATGATCTCTATTATGATCTCTATTATGATTTCTATTATGATCTCTATTATGATTTCTATTATGATTTCTATTATGATCTCTATTATGATTTCTATTATGATTTCTATTATGATCTCTATTATGATTTCTATTATGATTCTATTATGATCTCTATTATGATTTCTATTATGATCTCTATTATGATCTCTATTATGATTTCTATTATGATTTCTATTATGATTTCTATTATGATTTCTATTATGATTTCTATTATGATTTCTATTATGATCTCTATTATGATCTCTATTATGATTTTTATTAAATTTTTTGATCTCTATTATGATTTCTATTATGATCTCTATTTTTTCTATTATGATTTCTATTATGATTATTATGATTTCTATTATGATCTCTATTATGATCTCTCTATTTTCTATTATGATCTCTATTATGATTTCTATTATGATTTCTATTATGATCTCTATTATGATTTCTATTATGATTTCTATTATGATTTCTATTATGATTTCTATTATGATCTCTATTATGATTTCTATTATGATCTCTATTATGATCTCTATTATGATTTCTATTATGATCTCTATTATGAAGGTTACATTTTCTAAGCCTTCTTTCTTCATTACTTTTCCCAAAACTTTAAGTTGTATTTTTCTGATTGTTATCAGCAGTTTCTTTTTACTTCCTATTCTCCTTTAGACTTCATCGCTTGTTGCATGCCCTACCCTCCCCCCAGGCTTTCATTTCAGTTTCCTTCTTTTCTCCATTTGTGACAAAATTCTCTAGCATTCTATGCTACATAGCATGATGGACATTAAATAGCAATCCAGCAAACATCTCCTTTTTTCAAAGATTAATTTTTGTCTTATTCTCACTTTCACTAAATATATTACTCACTTTCTCTAATGTGTATTTTTTACGCCTTTAAATTTCTGTCACATTTTCCGTTGTCTGTTGCTACATCGCACACTAATCGCTTATCTTCGTCCTTGGTATGACGATAAACTACATTCAGCAGTAAGGTCAGGAGGTTCTGAGAAGAGTGGAACCACCTCTTAATTGCTGTTGTTCCCTGGTCCACTGTAACCCAGGGTGGTAGCACATGTTAGGGTCTCAGCTATGGGCAAATAGTTAGCCCCAAACTGGTGTCAAAATATGAAATTATAAAAATACACTAGAAAAGATTACCAGCAATACATTTCCACAGTAAAAAATTACCGGCAATACATTTGTTGTGGATTCCGGGATGAAATCCGGTACCAATAAATAACAAACGCCAAGAATGAATATAGGAAAATAATGTATTAACGTGATAATACAAACTGGTAATGCAGGTTAGTAGTTCAAGAATACGGGTTAGTAGCAAAATATCTATACAGTCTTTGGTATTGAAGTATCGCTGTATGACTTCTTACTGAGTCTACGTGCTCGCTCACTGTGACTCTTGCTGGCTACGTTCGTTCTGTCTGTCTGTTACCTTACTCTCACTCTTCCGGTTATCTACAAACTTTCCCTCCCCTCTCTGTTTCCTCTTGCTCTGTCTCTCTTAGCAATAGTAGATGTATATACTGAGTGAGTCCATTTGTGTAAAAAGGGGAGAACCCCTCAACACCCCCTCCTTTTTGGGGTGAGTTGATATATTTTCCTTTTATGATCGATAATCAGAGGCTCTGTAATTTTTCTTTTCCTGCTAGTCCTTCTAATTTCTGTCTCTTCTTATGGTCTTTGAATCTCAAAAGCTTCAAAGATCGCCTCCATCGAATCATCGTTTTCAGCGAGTGACGAGCTTGGCTCTTCAACCCGTCTTTTTTGTATTTGGTCAATATGTCTTCTGTGGGTAAATTTTTCTCCTTGTATTGTGTACATCACGTTTCCTAGTCTGTTAATTATTTTTTTCAAAGCTCTCTTTAATTCTTTGTCGACTTTCTCTATGGTAGCAAACGGCACGTTCCGCTTCTTTTTAAATACTGGTTGGGCATTTTCTTTTAATTCAGTTCTGACTGCAAACTTGTTACATCGTCCTAACCTACTCGAAACTACCTCGGGAAATTGATTATGTAATTCTTCCTTTAACTTTGTCGCTTCTGATGATTCGCACTTTATCTTTTTACAAAAAGAGCTGATAGGTAAATCCCATACGTCGAACTTCTGCATCCAGTCTGTGCCCACCAGATTTTCTGTATCCTTCATTACGAATATTTTGAGTTTTCTTGTTTTCCCGTGAAATTTTACATTTAGGATTACTTCTCCTTCGAATTTTATACGTTTTCCTGTAACAGACTTAGCAATTTTCTGTGTATGTAACATGGTTGGTCTATTAAGCTTTCTCCATGTCTGCAGGTTAATTATCGTTAGATCTGACCCTGAATCTAGTTGCAATTTTATCTTTTTATTTAAGATTTCAAGTTCCATATATTTCCTTATGTTAGTATTGTCTTCGTCATGCATTCTAGTAGCTCTTATCCTACTAGTAGATTTTCTGTTCCTACATCGGGATGCCTTTTGACCCATTTTTCCACACGCAAGACAGTTTTTATATTTAAAACGAAAATCCTTATTCCAGTGTAGTCCTCCACATCGATAACATGCAGATGGGGGCAGGAGCTTATATTTGCTTTGATTTTCGTCATTATTTGCTCTGAACGTTGTACTTTTTTCATTATTATAAAATTTTTGTTTTCTTTCCGGGGAGGGTGAAAAACGTAAACTTTTGTTTAACTTACGTATATGTGATACTCCTGAGTCTTCAATATCCTTCGAGTCTTTCTTTATACTCAGACATTTTTGGCAGTCTTCCGATAGTTTTTGTAGTGTGAATCCAAGTTCATTTTGCAGTTTTGAAAGCATTCTTTTGCGCATTTCGCTATCCTTTGTTGAGACTAACCCTTGTACAAAAATAAGACACTTGAAATTGTCCGGGGTTAATTCTGCCAACTTTAAATCTTCGCAATGTTTATTCACGATTGCGACGAACGTAGAATAGTCCTCATTTTCATCCTTTACGAGGTTAAGACATTTCCACCTTTTATGAAAAAGTGACGTTTTCGGGCTGAAAAGCTCCGTCAGGCATGAAGCTGCTTCATCAAACGTTAAATCATTTGTCTTCTTTGGCAAAATGTAATCTACGAATTTTGTGTATTCTTCCGTTCCTAATTTTCTGAGTAATAGTCGTAGCTTCTTTGCTTCCGTCCAGTTTTGACAATTGACATTAAAGATGTCTTCATGACGTCTGAAAAAGTCCCCGAAATTTTTTTCCTCTTCTAGGGAGTATTTGAATATTTCTATCGTGTTCCATACTGCGTCTTGGGAAAAAGTCGCCTCTTTTTCAATATTTTGTTGTTGTGTATTACTCGATACTTTTACAATTAGCTCCTGGAGTTGTATTTTTCTTTCTTCATTTTGCATTTGTCTTTCATGATTTTCCTTCTGCATTTCTAGTAATATTTTTCCATTCTTTCTTGAATTGTAATTGTTTTCATTTTGTCTTTCTTTCATGTATTTGCTGTCCATTTTGGTATTTTACAAGTTCTACTAAAATACTTTTAAAATCCTCCATGATAAGAGTCTTACGAAAAACCCGATTTTCCGTATTTTAATCCTCGTAACTCTTTGTTACCCAGTTGTTGTGGATACTGGCAAAAACAGCAATTTTCTCTTTTGAGTTTCAGAGAAATGCAAATTCTTGTCGCCCAAGCTGTTGTGGTGAGAAGAGAGAAAATCATTTTCTTTCTGTGTAGGTCCCAATTCCTCGTCACCAAGTTGTGGTCGGCAAGGGAGAATTTTTCTTTGTTCTCTTCCTGTTAGAGTTCGAATTTCCTCGTCGCCAATTTGACGAGGGAGAATTTTGTCTTTTTTGTTCTTCTGTGTGGGTTAGATATTCTCGTCGCCAAGTTGTTGTGGCCGACGAGAGAGAATTTTTTTTTCCTCCGTGTGAGTTCGAAATCCTCGTCGCCAAGTTGACGGGGGTGAATTTTGTCTTTTTTTTTGTTCTTCCCGTGTGAGTTCGATATCCTCGTCGCTAAGTTGTTGTGGATTCCGGGATGAAATCCGGTACCAATAAATAACAAACGCCAAGAATGAATATAGGAAAATAATGTATTAACGTAATAATACAAACTGGTAATGCAGGTTAGTAGTTCCAAGAATACGGGTTAGTAGCAAAATATATATACAGTCTTTGGTATTGAAGTATCGGTGTATGACTTCTTACTGAGTCTAAGTGCTCTCTCACTGTGACTCTTGTTCGCTACGTTCGTTCTGTCTGTCTGTCTGTCTGTCTGTTACCTTACTCTCACTATTCCGGTTATCTACAACCTTTCACTCCTCCTTCTGTTCTTAGTCAGTCGGGTCTTCACGTAGCAGTAGTATATGCATATACTACTGCTTTTTCAGTCAAACGTAAACATTTGTCCCACATCCTAACAGATCTTCCGCTAAATGAATATTTGAAAAACACTTGCACCTCTTTCGGAAAAACTTGACAGTAGTATCGCATTCCATCTGGGTCATTTAAATCTTTTGGTAGTCAGCGAACACGATTTTATTTCATTCTTCCTTGGTCCTAGGCACTTTTGTTGTAGTCCACTCGTAATGGTTTCCTTCTGGACCGAAACACAACTGGACATTTTTTGAATTGATATTGAGCTGATTTTTATTTCGGGGGCACCTCGAGCCCAATTCACCTTTTGATGCCGCTCAAAGAAAGCGACAATGTTCTTTAGCGATCAGTTTGGGTTGCCTCCCTTAAAAAATTCTAAAGGCGGTTTTAAATATTTATGCAATAGTTGTGTGCAATAGCTCTGAGAATGTTGTCAACTTGCTAATAAGCCAATATTTTCACAAGTTCTTCAGTAAGTTTTGTTCTTGTCGGCATCTTCAAAGTGCAAAAGGATTATTGATAATTTCTGGAATCACTTCGAACAAACTTTCATACAAATTTAATATATATATATATATATATATATATATGTATAATATATATATAGGTAAAAAAACTTAGGTAAAAAGTAGCAGTAATAAAAAACTTTCTAAATAGAGTACACCAAAACTCATCCTCTCGACTACTCTTTCTCAAAGAACTTAACAACGTTAAACAAACACTAATCAACAACGGTTTCCCTAACTACCTTATAGACCAACAAATTAGACTATTCCTCCCCAAAGCAAGTAATAACGATAGCGAACATACAGCTAAAAATCATATACACATTTATTACAAAAACCAAATGCATATTAATTACAAACAAGACGAATCTTCTCTAAGGCATATTATAAAGAAATGTACTATTCCTATTGATCCGAATAAAAAAATCAAACTTATTATCTATTATAAAAAAACCTTATCCTCAAAAATAACAACACACCAACTAAGTCAAAATTACAAAGAACAAACATTACCTATGAGTTCAAATGCCCTTTAAGGAACTGCGTTCCTCACCAAACCGGACTCATAAATAATTACATCGGCTACACAACCACTTGTTTATCCAGACGTCTTACGTTACACCTATCTGATCACAGTTCCACCAGAACACATTTAAACACACATTCAGATTTACCCGACACTATTAGGAACATACTAGTAGAAAACACAAATATATTAACTGCATCCACTTGCAAAAAAAGACTAAAAATAATGGAAGCTCTAATAATAAAAAAGAAAAAGCCAACTCTTAACAATATTAACTATGAACAAAGCCATAATGTGCTAACCGTATTCGGAAATTAAAAACATCACTACCACACACTGAACATACACAGAACGCACACATTCTACTAAGCTGATAATTGAATCATCCTTGATAATGGCTAAAGGTATAGCCGAAAGCGCTCGGAAATACAAAACATTCGGACAGTTCTTACACACCCTTTGTCCAGAAAAGAAAGCTCTTGTCAGAACACAAGAAAAATTAAATAAAAAGCTCAACCGTAGTACCTTGTCTGTCGTTTTTAAAACATGAAACATATATATATATATATATATATATATATATATATATATATATATATATATATATTGCAATAGGCCTATTCTTATTCCCTCCTCAGAACGTAACTTTTTTCAAAATACACATATTTCCAGTTAGGTACGTTAAGAGAAATAACTGAAATATACAAGCCATATTTGTGGTTCTTCGATAAAAAAAAAAATAGTTAACAATTATCACCTGCATCTCATTAGCCCTTCCTGCTTAACAGGTCGTAAGTCCTACCTGTAGTGTGAACTGTTCGGTAACCATCGATGCTTGTGTTAGGTTTGATCTGGTGATTATGTAGTGTGTCTCTCAGAAACTCTAGCTAATGTCCGCTCAGAATAGTTGCCGTATAAATTGGCTCTGTCAATGTTGAATAGATATGCCTAAGCAGGCGCATACTACACGGATTATCTAGCCACCTTATACATGGACATGATCAGCCAGCCATGGAAAATATATATTCCTCTTTTCAGGTGTATATATGATATTAGTCTAAAGTTTTACGTCTTATTTCAAAATAAATCATCATCTCGTCTTTTCTATCTCATATATTCTTCTCGTTTTTTCCAAGGTTATTATAAAAGCTAAGTCTTTCATATTTGTCTAATCTACAAGTTTAATATCAAGTATCCAATTATTTTTTTTCCTGGATTATTTATTATATGCGGACCCATTTTTTTTTCAGTCCTTTCGTCTTTGATGTTCAAGTTTTATATTAAGAAATGTAAATGTCTGAAAGAGACAAGAATTGAAAACAGAAATTTTCAAGAATAGAAAAATAGAGATTAGAGCGAGAGGAGAATTGTCGATTAGATAAGAAAGAAAAAACAAAAATTACTCAGCCTACTTTTGTCATTAATGACGAGCTTAGATGTCAGAATAAACAAAAAAGTAAATATATGAGATTTTGTTATGAAAGTCAATATTTTCAAAATAAAATAATATTAAGCAACTGGTACTTGGTAAACTTTTCAAACTACTTTTATAGCAATAACAGGATGTCTAATTTCCTGAAAAAAATTGTTTTAAGCGAAAGATTTTATATTTGTCTATATTTCTGGTATTGTAACTATTTACAATATTTACATTGTTCGAATTGTTGTCTGCATCTTTATTGTCATGTTCACGACGTTTCGACCGTCGTACTCAAAGGCCTTCTTCAAGTGATATACGTTGAAATTTCGAACCGATTATTTCGTCCAAGGGTTCGATTTGAAATTCCATTCTAATCCCTGTTTTATTTATTCTCCTTCCCTTTTTTAATCACTCCTTTCTTTACGCTCATTTGAATATATTCTCTTTTTTTTATCTATCATTCGTTTGTATATTCCCTGTTTTATTTATTCTCTTTCCCGTTTTTCTATATTTCCTCTCTTCACTGCCTTTTTCTTATATACCTTTTCCTTTGTTCTATCTTTCTTTTCTTTCTTCCCTGTTTTGTATTTCTCTTTCATTTTTTTCTATCTTTCCGTTCCTTTTTTCCTGTTTTGTTTTTTCTTTTCCCTTTTTCTATCTTTCGTTACTCTATTCCCTGTTTTCTTTTTTTTTCTCTTCCATTTTTCTCTTTCCTTTCTCTATTTCTTGTTATTTGTTTCTCTTTACTTTTTTCTCTCTAACCCTTGTCTATTTCCTGTTTTGTTTATTCTCTTTCCTTTCTATCTTTCCTTTTTCTTCATAGCCTTTTTCTTATATTCTCTTTTCTTTTTTTCTATCTTTCGTTATTTTGTTCTGTTTTGTTTTTTCTCTTATTTTTTCTATCTTTCGTTTCTTTATTCCTTGTTTTGTTTTGTTTTTGTTATTTTTCTCTATCCTTTTTTCTATCTTTCCTTTCTTTACCGTCGTTTTCTTATATTCCCTTTTCTTTTTTCTATATTTCCTTTCTTCACAGCCTTTTCTTATATTCTCTTTCCTTTTTTCTTTCTTTCATTTCTCTATTTCTTGTTTTGATTTTTTCTCTTTTTTTTTCTATCTTTCCTTTCTCTAGTCCTTGTTTCTTTTTTCTGTTTTCTTTTTCCCAGCTTCCGTTTCTCTGTTCCCCGTTTTTGTTTATTCTCTTTTTTTTTCTATCTTTCCTTTCTTTACTCCCCATTTTGTTTTTCCTTTCTTTATCTATTATTTATTTTTACTCTCTTTTATGATTATTCTCTTTACCTTTTTTTCATCTCTCATTTCTTTACGCCCGGTTTTGTTTTCTCTCTCCTTTTTTCATTCTTTCGTTACTTCCATTTTGTTTTGTCTCATACTTTTTTTCTATCTTTCGTTTCTTTATTCCCTGTTTTTGAATTTTCTCTTTACTTCTTTCTTTTCTTTGATCCCTATCTTGTTTTTGTTTTTTCTTTCCTTTTTTTTTCCTTCTTTCGTTTCTTTACTCCCAGTTTTTTTTTTTATTTCCTTCTTTGCATCTTTCGTTTCTTTCTTACCTGTTTTGTTTTTTTTCCCGTTCCTTATATCAACTTTCTACTTTTTTTAATCTCTTTCCATTTTTCTACATTTCTCTTCTTTTCTCACTTATTTGAATTTTTCCTTTCCTTTTTCTTTCATTCATTTATTTTCTCCGTTTTATTTTTTCGGTTTCCATTATTCCATCTTTTGTTTCTTTTCTCTCTTCTGTTTTTTCTTTCCTTCTTTCTCTTTCTTTTTTTCAATCCTCCGTTTTTTTTTTTTTCTGAGTCTTGTTTTTCCTTCTTTTTTTTTTCATCTTTCGTTTCTTTTCTCTCTTTTGATGTTCCTCTTCCGTTTCTTTTCATATTTCATTTCTTATTCCATGTTTTGTTTTCTCTTTCCTTTTTTTATCTTTCGTTTCTTTTCACCATTTTCGTTTTTCACTTGCCTTTTTTTTTGCCATCTTATCTTTTATACTTTTTCTTTTGTTTTATTGTTCCATCTTTCGTTTCTTTTCTCCGATTTATCTTTTCTCTTTCCTCCTCTCAGTCTCTCCTTCCTTTTTCCGATTTTTTATTTCTCATTCATTATTTATTCCATCTTTCTTTTATTTATCCGTTTAGTCTTCTTTCTTTCAATTTTCTATTTTTTTTTCTGTTTTGTTTTGTCCCTTTCCTTTTTTTCCATCTTTCGTTTTCTTTCTCCCTGTTTTGTTTTTGCTCTTTCTTTTTTTTCCATTCTTTTCATTGCCTTTTTTTTCGTTGTTTTTCTTCATTTTTCTATTCATTGTTCTTTCTTTTCTTCATTGCATGCATTCCTTCTCCCTGTCATTATACGATCAGCTGTTGTTCTGTCATAGAATATTTTTCCCGTGGCTACAAAGATTTTGAACAGAATATGAATAATTTATTGGATCCTTTTGACCTTTCATCGTCAAGATCAAGATTATACTCTGAGGCTAGTTATGGCTCTCTTCAAATCATTATTGATATTCATCATTACTTTGTTATTTTTAGTCTTTCTTCTTCTAGTTCTTCTTCTTCTTCTTTTTCTTCTTCTTCTTCTTCTTCTTCTTATTATTATTATTATTATTATAATTCATCTTCTTATACTCATTCTAGTTCTTCTTGTGATCAATATTATTATTATTATTATTATTATTATTATTAAGCAATGATGTAAGTATTATATAAATATACTTGTCCGAATTACGTTTAAAACATATGTATATATACAAGACCAGTGCAAGGGTCTCATGGGCACCTCTCGAATCTATGATACGGGGCGTATCTAACCCTAACCACTCTACTACATCTCAATTTTCCTAAGGTAATATTCGTATTAAATAAAAATTTTATTGTACCCTAATTGTGTAATTAATTAATATGCAATATAGGTGAAAAATTCAGGTAGAACAATTAAATGAATACAATGTATCTAAATACAAATTAAAGACATGTCATAATAGATAATTCCATCTTAAATAAATCAACAATGTTTTACGGCAGTTTTTAACCTCAACTTCAAATTTTCGTTTGATGCGTTTCATTTTTTACATCTTCGTCGAAATTTAGTTCGAAGTCGTAAAGGACGAAACGCGTCATACGAATACTTTTTCTACTTTGTCATACTTCTTTCCTCTAAAATTGTTCTTGATATATATATATATATATATATATATATTTATATATATATATATATATATATATATATATATATATATATATATATATATATATATATATATATATATATATATATATATATATAGATTCAAATGTATTAAAATTTGCTACTGCGTTGCTACTGCGCCAAAAACAATAACTCATTTCCAATACCATTTTCGGATAAACAATACATATATTTTCGTATTACTAAGAGAAAAAACAAGAACAACATCTATTCTATACCTGAAGATGTCTGTAGGAACAGACGAAAGCTTGTAGTAAAATAAGAACTAATACGGCAGAAATTTATAGAAACAAGGATCATTTCATTCATAACGGATTCAGAGGTTTTTGTATATTATTTGAATTGTTTGCGACGATGGATTTCTCGCCAATTAAATCATTAACCTTTGCATTTGTTTTTGTGTGAATAATTCATGAATTTGTAAATTGATTGCACGTTTATCGTAATATATATAGATACATACATACATACATACATAGGGTGAGATGGGAAAATTGTCGCTATTTTATATTTTTTATTTCGTGCAGACGCGTTGTTTTTTATTTTGTCGATTACACAATATAGTAATGTCAATTAGACACCACCTGTGTGAAAAAAGCACCATGATGCTATTCACTCCGCCAGAAATTTGAAAATCAGCATGCTGTACTGTTTGACATTCGTATCGGGAGCTCCAATACGAATATTTCAGAGTGTTTGGGTGTCAATTTGAGGGCAGAGGAGAGAATTCAGAAAGAGTTTGATGAGTCTAATGGTGATTAGGAAGCTGTTTTGAGTGATCACTAGTGATGGCGACCCTATGTTTACATTCATATTCTGACAGGCTCTCAGACTCAACACGGAGCCTACATCATTGAGTGGGTAGTGCTGCCTGGGTCAAGGAGGTGGCTGTTAGAAGACCCTATGTGTGACAACAGGACTCTGCACCATGCCACACATGCAGTAGAACCCAGGCATAGCTGTCAGACAATTTCTGCGACCACATCACTCCTTACATCTGGCCACCTAACTCCCCAAACTACAACCTCCTTGGTTATTATATGTGGGGAGCAGATGAGTGAGAGAACAACAAAAGTCCTTGTAACACCAAAGATGAACTGAAGACAAGGATTATTTCACCAACTTAAACAAGGAAAACATCAAGAAAGTTGCAGGAGTTTTTGAAGTTGTATGGAAACCGTGGTTTATTGAATAGATTTACTCGTTAGTATTTCAAGATATTTTTATGATATATATATATATATATATATATATATATATATATATATATATATATATATATATAAATAACAGATCGTGATGAAGAATGAGTGTCCCTTCTTGAATGCCCCGTATCATACCTTGGGCGCCTGTTGGGACCTAAAAAATGGAACCCGTATATACGATCTATTGCTGAAGGTTCTCTAAAGATGGCTGCGCTTCCTGTAATGCTCTTCCTGTTCCTATACCTTTACAAGATCAAGCCGAAAAATGGAGCACTACTGCTATATATGGGCAGGAGCTGCTCAGTCTTCACTTCCCAGTCTTGATTGAGCCCAAAGACATCTTCGTGTCCTTGTAGGTGACAAACTATTTTTCATGCTATAGACTCTTTGGCACAGGCGAAATGTAGCAAGCCTCTCGCTGCTCTATTGAAAGGGTTATGACGAAATACATTCTTTAGTTTCACCATTTCTAACCTTCACGGCTAGAACCCGCCATGCCACGCACATTGTAGCGAACTAACCTCATTTCCTTCGAATCCGATTGATAAGATTATCTTCAACTTGAACAGCTTCTTCACACGGACCGCTGCTATAAGGATGCGTCCCGATCACTACAATCTTAACTTGATCACGTATGTGGACAAACGTTATCTACCCTACATATTCCCATAAATTGTGCCTCTTACTCTGTAATTCTCTACCTCGAGTTGCTCTTGACCCTTGTACAGTTTGAACATCATTGTAATATATATATATATATATATATATATATATATGCGTGCGTGTGTTTGTGTGTGTCCATATATACATATATGTATGCATGTATGTATTAATGTATGTATGACTGTGTGTACGACGAGGGTGGATCACAATAGCTCGTAGCTTCACATGGAGTTTATCAGTTGATTTTGTTCGCTCAACGTTTGAGTTCATTCATACGCCGACTGAATGGGGGACTAAAATGGAACTTACCTGTTTACTGTGCCTATATCTATCTTATTGACACTTCTGCAAACCAAACCTATTACCAATCTATTTTACGACAGCATTCGGCATTAAATAACCTAGAAAATGTGATATACCGTACAACAAAACTAAAACTTACCTGAATTTAGATTAAAAAAACTTTCCCTATATATATATATATATATATATATATATATATATATTGATCTACATGATTAATATTCATCACTGAATCAAGTGCATTGACAAGGATGTAATATTGAAGAAAAATATTTATTATATTGAATAAATGTTTGCTTTTTGTTCATCATTCACGCACACACACGCAACACACACACATACATACACACACACACACACATATATATTTATCTTATGCAGTATTACATTAGCACATGCACAATTTTGTAGTGGATATGTGCATGTTCTAATGTAACACTGCATAAGATAAATAAATATTTACGGCTTTACTTTATGTATTGAGCACTATTTTTAAAGTAATGTTTTGAACGCTGTAATCTTACTGTTCGTTCTCATACACTTTGATATATATATATATATATATATATATATTATAATTATTTTTTTAAAAATATGATTCCTTCGCTACATAAGAGTTCTCATGTTTCAAAACGAGATGGACATAACATTCGCTCATGTGCTAAACAACTTCTCTTCCCAGTAGCAGGACAGACTTGAATAGCAACTCTGTCTAGGAAAACAATAACCTTGTCGTTTTAGGGACACTTGTTATGCAATGGATGTTCAACATGTCTCTATTCGGCTCTTCAAAATGTGTGGTTGGGTCTGCACAATGCCATCACCACTATAATTAAATATACGTGCAGGTATCTGTCGCTTCCTAGGAACTGAGTTGCTTGACCCTCATACGTCGTAAAAACGACGGAGAGTCCACATTTGGATATCAGTTATAAGATTTAATATTTATAATTAACGAATAGATATAAATTAAAAATGTGAATAGGGTAATAATTATAGAAATAATTTTAGAAATAATTTTAGAAAATCGTTGACAGAATTTTGGTATTTTTCTTTTAGGGCAAATTTCTGTATTTGTTTTCTTTGTTTTACTAATTTTGAAGTCTGTAGATCATAGACTTCTTCCAACCTTATGGACTGGCGCTACATAATCACAACCAAGGAACTGTAATAAATTCATTTGAGGACTTTCAACACCAGCAACAACAAAATGGATATCACATCGAATTCAAAATTAAAACAATGATATAATCAAGATGCTGACGTTCTACACCATTTGAAACAAAAGTTTAAGAAGGACGCCCACCGCCCCCAATTAATACGAGAACGAGCGACAATAATTAGTGGACTTGAGAAACTTATTTTTTTGGAAAAACTGTTTGACGAGAAATTTATTTTTTTATAAATTTCAATCGAAATTAATATTAATTATATCAGTTTTTTTGTTTAAAACCGCTTTTACAATTTTGCAACGGATTTTTGGAGATTTGCTTGTAAGATTGCGATGATCTGCCAACCACTCCTCCATACCCAGATTATCTAAATATATGTATACATTTATATCGAAAATGCGTGAGTATCCCCAAAATATCTTATGTATTGTTGGGATTTTCTTTGCATTTTTTTCAAAGTGGGTGCAATTGATGATATTTATGCATATTCTAAAAAGTCGTATTTCAATGCATCTTTCTACATGATACGTGTATGTAATTGAGTAATTTAAATGTTTTATTTTTTGTTATTTTATAAAGTTTCGTTATTTGATGCTCTGTTAAAAAAGGAAAAAAAGCAAACACTTAAATGATTCCGTTACATTAATGACCTTCGTATTCGTTAGAAGGACTTTTGATCTGAAAATGTCTTCCAGCTTGTTAAAAGAAAATTGAAACAAAAAATAATAGAGGTCAAATCAAAAATATCTTATAAAAGCATTTCTTGGATATGTGGATCTTTTGTGTGGGTGCCTCAGAGTTTAACGGGAAAAAATTATTGAATAGAATTTCCGGTGCCCCGTTTTTGAAAAAAAATGGTCGCAGAGGACGAAAAATAGATTGTTTACACCGATTTGGAGTGAAAAAGGTCCTGGGGAAAAGAAAAGTTTTTCTCAGTTGAACTGATTAATGGCAGCAATGAATGAAAAATATCCCGAATTGGGCATTAGACCTTACGTCTCTTTGCATGAACGTAAATTGTCAGCTTGGCTCCATACACATTTCAATCGAGAAGAATTTAAATTCTCTTTCTGAAAAACCACGCCAATTTATCACCCAGAAAAGTGTGATATCCTACGAGGATGGAATCATGAAGCTACCTCATAGATGATGGAATTTAGTTGAACATAATGGCACATATGTGGTTAAATAAATCTATTTACAAATAATTTTGAAATATTTTATTTGAAATTCAATTAAAAATGATAAAAACCTATTATTATTACAAATTCTTTGTTATTTAGTCTATTACATGAACTTAAGGACAGGGTTAATGTGTAGTAACTTCGTTATGAGAAAGCCTTTTCCCGCTGATTTCATATACAAAAATTGATATGTAGCCGATGTACGCTCACAAGCGCGTGTAAACATCATCATTTTCACCGTCATCACCATCAGTCTCATGACCGGGTGTGCTTGTAGGGTGTGGTTTTTTATTTGGGTGCCTGTCTTGATTACGTGTCAATGTCTGAGTCTCTGTCACTGATCTTCCAGTCTACTCAGTAAATTTCCCCCCATATTCTTTTTTAGTTTTGTGTATGACAATTCATCCATACTGATCGTGGAGTTTTTCATGGATGTCGCTCAGTCCCACCATCAGTCGGGGGTGGTAGAATCGGTTATAGTAGCAGCCATGAGGAAATCGTGAATCTCCAAACAAAACACGATGAAAGTATAAAAATATTAACAATACCTATTTATAGTACATATTTGGTTGAAACCATAAAATTGTGTTCAAAATACTTAGATTCTGGCTTTAAATAACCCATAGAGATGGATATGTTGCTAAACAAAATCAATGAAACAACCAACATGAAAGAAACACTTTCATGACATTAACTCATATAATATCCTAGAAATCGAAATGTATTCTAAAATATAACTTCAACAAAACTATAATTAAAACACACATATAACGCCTCTCGTAATTATGTCCACACAAACATGTACAGTTTCCAAAACTAAGGGACAAAATTTCAATAGTCTCATTATCAAGTTTTGGCGTTTCGCCAAATGCAACGTTTATGAATGACTAGACTTATTCTTTAGAGGAAATCAAAATATTTGAATATAGCATACTGTTTACATTGTTTTCTCAATTTTGTCCCTTACTTTTTGGACGATCCTATTTTGAAAATAAATAAATAATTGTTATAATTCTTTTTCTATCCTTTGCAAATGATTCAAATTTTAGTATGTTATTATGGATGATAACGACTACCAGTTGTCAAAATTTCAGCTTTTCACAGAAATTATTTCTTAACAAATATTAGGTTTTAAAATTTTGTCCCTTAGTTTTGGACTTGTATGACAAAAGCTGAGTATCATTTACCATGTATTCGACTGTGTAAACAGAATAACATATATCATATGTTTATTATTTTAAAAATTCCAAGAAAATTAAATTTCGACATTAAATGACCCATTTTGTGCTGTTAAAAGAAACAAATTCAAAAAAAATTCTTTTTTTTGTTGGCTCTTATGACATGTCCATACCATTTCAACGTCCTTTTCCTGACGCTGGTTATGAGGTCTACCAATGGGCTGGTTTCTTGCCTCGTTTGGAATGCGGTCTTTTTGGACTTTAATTTCATTTTTACTTGCATTCTACAATGTAGTTCTACTTGTGTAAATATATACAATTCTCATACTGATGTGTGTGCGCGTGAGTGTGAGTATGTGCATGTATATTAGTGGTTTATAAATAAAAAGTAAAATTTGAATCCTTCGGAATTTAACTAATATTTAAAAGTTATTATAAAATATGAGTAGTGTTTCCGTTCATAAAGTACAGTTCCATTTCAGAATCGACACACAGAGCCCAAAAGAAATCTTAACAATTGTCTTTTGCTAACTTGAGACAAAAATCATTTCACTCTAGGCCACTAAGACGCAAGGGGTTACTGTGTGTGAGAGAATATGGGGAAAAAGAAAAAATATTAAAGATAGAGGACAATACAAGAACAATATTACTTTTTCAAGAGAAAAAGGTCAAGATAGTTATCACTGTCTATCGTCTATGGCATAGAGAAAAAAAAAATGATACTGGAATTTGAAACCGACTCGCCGATTTCACCTTCCGCTTTCCTTTTTTTTTCTTTTCGTCATTTCCCCACTCACAAATATTGCGTATATCTTTGTTTACTTTTACTAGATTTTTAATATCTTTCCAAAGGTCAGCTATGACAGAATGCCAATTTACAATAAACATAAAATATATTGATTAATTTTGATCTCATAGTGTTAGTAGCAAATTTAAAGTCGATTAATATTACAAATTTCTCTATGAATTTCTGATATGTAACATTGTTACTTATGATAAAATGGTTCTTTTAGACCGAGAGAGTTCTATGGATCAAATAAAGCTTTGCTTCCGTTCAAAGTTCCATAAAAGATTACAGCAACGGAAATGTGACAAAAACAAGACGTGGAAAGAAATACGGAGTCGACTTTATCTTTATTATAGCATCCCATAATAAAAATATTTGCTTCAATTCATGCACAGACATGACCTTTAGGACCTTAAAGAAGGAGAATATCGCCATTACATAAGTGGTCAACCGACTATGTTAGAAGATGGATGTTAATATAAATGATTACTCTAATGTGTAATGTTCAGTTTGCAGGTCACAGTTTAGGATATGACACAGGCTTGTTGCAGGTTTGAACATTGAAGGAATAGTTTGTGTCATTATATAAACACTTAAGAACGCTAAATTATTATATTGGCTATTTGAATAGTTCGTGTTCATAACTTACAACGACCATGAGTAAAAGGGGGATATTGATCATATGTAAGCACTTTCAATGATTTTATTTTATAAATCCGTGTCTTTCAGGATGTTAAAAGCTCAAGTATTTATGTAATATAATAGATTCACTTGCAGTCGATATCATATGCAGTTTTTAGGTTTTAGCCTACAAATAATTATGATCTATAATGATTTACCAGATTTTAAACAGTTCCAGCAAGTAGTAATATAAATAGCAACGATTTTCTCACTAGATTTTACCCATCAGTACGCAAACAATTTTCACACGTATTCATGTGATGAATAGTCTATTCGGGGAGTCCTACACTAGAACTTATTCTTCTATATGCTGTGTCCCTTCAGGAAAGGGGTGATCATGGTTCTCCACAACTTCCTGTCGTTTGTGACTCTTATTAATATCTTTTTGTTATCTCTTCTAATCCCTGTTCTGCCAACCAATTATACAGACTCGTTAGGTAGATTATTCAAAGATTTCTTCTGTCTCCCTTGCCTTCATTATGTCCTGTGAGTATCAAATTCTCCAAGCCCTCTTTCCTCATTATGCGCCTTAGAAATTTCAACTGTCTTATTCCGATTCTAAGTATGTATCCTTTTTGTTTCCAGTTTCCCTAAAACTTTCTCGTTACTCACATGTTCAGTCCATGAGATTCTCAGCATCCTTCTGTAGAACGTAAAGTCTTTTCTTCATGTGTAAGAAAATTGTCCAGCATACACTATCATATAGGAGGATTAATTTTACATAACAATTCAGTATTCTTTTTTTTGTTTGTTTATTTCTAATAAAATCTTTTGGTATTTCAATGCATATTCGGATTTCGGTGCCTCATTTTTCGTCCTCTGTTAAAAAAAACTTCCTTGATAATTAAATTCTTGTACTTACTTGATTTTGGTGTCACTAATTATTGTTCGCATTTTGGTTTGTTCCTTTTGCTGACAACCATATATTCTGTTTTCTTACAATTGATGCTTAGTCCTTTCTTCTCGCTTTCCTTTATTATCTTCTGTAAGAGTTCCTGTAGTTTCCTTCCCATGTCTGCTTAAGTTGTTAAGATTGTCGCCAATAATAAATCCTGTTAGGACTTTTAATTTGCTCAGGATCATCTCACTGTTTTTTAAGTCCGGTGAGAAGACACATCCTTGTCTTATACCCGTTTCTATTTTTGTGTATTTACTGAATTCCTTTTCTATCCGTATTTAAGAGGCTTGCTCCCAGTGTAATTATAAAATAGATAAAGCTTACCTCATAGTTCAAATAGTTCTTCAATGTGTCCAAATAGTTTCAAGGATTTACTATGGAGAGCGCTAAAATGTAACTTAATGGGATTGTTTCTTGGAAAAAGAAGTAGAGAAAAACCAAAACAAAGTTTGAGAGATAAAATAATTTGGGTCACGAACTAATGAGTGTCAGGACACTAAATAAGCTTACTCGTGATCGTAATGAATTGCGTGAAATAAATCATTTTAGTTTGCAATCTGCCACATGCAGATGCAGTGATTAATGACAAAAAATATGACGCGGTTGTTTTACATTCTAACCATAATATCAGTACCTTCAACAATTCTATTTCTCTTGAAAGTTATTTTATTAAAATATTTTTATCAGGTTCCTTCCAAAGAAGCGACCAACATCATCGTGGAATCATTGGCTTGTCCTTATAAAGTAATATAACTTATGAATGCAAATAAAATATTGATTTCTTTTGTGATTTTTTTTCTGATTATTTATGTTCTCTTAGCCGGGCGATTTATCGGAAACGTTGAAAACATTTAAATTTCTTTCGTAAATGGCTTCCTTTCTTTTACGTCCATCTCGTTCTGTTTTCTCAGCAGACGATAAAAAATAAAGATGCCTGTTTTTCTCTGCCCCATGACAAATAGTTCCCGGTTTCAAGCGTAACGGAAACAAACAGGAGATAAACGAAACAAAGTATAAAAAAAACATAAAAATGCTTTTCTATTTAAATAAAATGTCTCTAGAAAAACAAAATAGTAAAGAATGAAGGCGATGAAATACAATGAAAGGCAAAAGAGATCTATCTTGATTGGTAGCCTATCATCTCTGCCCAACGCACACATCTGCTTCTCTTTCTTCCGTGTGATATGCTGAAGTAGAAAGAAGAAAATATTTGAATTAGAAAAACGAAAGAGTATCGTGAGCCAAATACATCATTGATTGTTCTGAAGATAATCGCTTCTAAAGGTCAGCATTAAAACACCGGACCAATCACCCACCGGCCGCGCGGCCTCTTTTGCTATAACCCAAGGGACCCCCAGGGAAATGCCTAATTAATCGTTTTGAACCAAATTTATCGTTTGGCAATCATCAGCGGATCAGAACTGCAATCTGATCGGATCCAGAGACACGCTAAGTAAACGACTTCTTCAAGTTTTACTTTGCGCAGGAACCAAACTGGTGGTGATACTAAAAGAAGAAAGAAAGTTAGGAATGAAGAAAGTACATGGCAACACCTGTGAAACGCTCTTAAGGTGTTTTTTTCTTCCTCCTTGTTTAGTCTTAGTCTGTCTTCTTCTCAACGAATTATACATCTCTGAATAAAATAGCTGCTACTTCTAACTTTCCTTTTCTTTCATCTTTTTTTTTTCTTCATCTGACTTTTCCTCCACGATTTGTTGCTGTGGGTCGATGTGTTTGTTCTACTGATTGGAAAACCTCTGCTCGCTATTAGTTGATTGATTACCTCTGCGCCATCGAATCAAGATTCGGGCATGCGCACTGGGGGCTTCAGAAGACGAAGAGATTTGGAAACAAATAAACGTGATACGGACGCGCAGGCAGCCAAAACTAAAAAAGCATTGATAACGGGCAGATACGTCGTAATTCATCTTGCACAATGATGATGGCAATGATGATAATGATGATGATGATAACTAGAGACCAAATTAAGCATAACATTTTAAATCTTATATCTGAATAAATAGACATGCCTATTTTACCAAATTTAAATCAGTTTTTAAAAATCGAAAATTAGTTTCGGCTTTCTTTTTCTTCTCTCTCTTTTTCCATTTCGGCTTCTCTTGTTTATCGCCGTGTTTTTCATTTGGAGTCTTCTTTTTCTCCTACCTTTTATATGAAAATCTAAAACAGTTTTTCTGTAATTATTTTTGGCTCTGACAAAGATATCTTCAAAAATACTCAAATCTTAATACCTGAATTACAGATTGTAAGAGTAATGGTAAAATTAGATGGTAATAGTAATGCTAAAATTAGATGATAGAATTAGATGGTAATAGTAATGGTAAAATTAGATGATAGAATTAGATGGTAATAGTAATGGTAAAATTAGATGATAGAATTAGATGGTAATAGTAATGGTAAAATTAAATGATAGAATTAGATGGTAATAGTAATGCTAAAATTATCCGTTTCCATAAAGGAAACATTCGACGTTGATTAACTGAACAGTTCATTTTATTGTCGGTTTCTTATTTATTAAATCATTTTCTTAAAACAGGTTTTCAGAAAATTAGAATTCTCGAGTTCACTGTTATTGCTGTTTCCGGTAGTGATAGGAATTTTTTTCCAAACCTTTTTTTGTGGAAAGTCAACATCTTGATTATATCCTTATTTTCCCTTCTAGCTACAGCTGCTATCGATCTTGGTTGGCGATGCTGTTGATAGTCTTCAAGTCATGTTAATTTTGCTATTTGATAAAGGCCCTTGTTACTGATTTTCAAATGTTAGATAAAAGGGTCTGATGTCGCATTTTAATCAATGATCTGAGAAAACGGTTTTATATAGATGAGAGTTTAGATAGTTATGGACAGATTTGATGCTATGCATGACATCCGTGTGAGAGTCTAGATATGACAAAGCTGTTTAAGAACATGGCTCGAGTTATTAAGTTAATGCGTAATGATTTTGTAGCTCTTGCTGTGCTTGTACAACTAATCCTAAATTCAATTTCCTTATTGTTGATGCTAAATTTGTTGTAAGCGATCGATACGCCGATGTATTTGCAAGGTTTAAAATTTGTTAATTCGTCATTCTGAATTTTTATGATGGATTTAGTGTATGTGCCATTACATGCGCCATTACAATTCCAGATTGTAGTTTCCGTTTTTGAAATGCTTATCTTAATATTTACTTATTGGAAAATAGTAGATAGTAAATGCGCAAGATGAATTCTGACGAGAAAAATTGTCTGATACGACACAGTGAATCAACCTGGCAATCGATTCAATATAATCGCTTCACATCATACCATTAGAAACCGTGAAACCAAAAAAAAAAAGAGCTCTCCTGGAGTTTAGCATTAGCCACACTGATGAAGTGCAAAATGGCTCTTTATCATGGCTAGCAGTTTCATTTTGGAGGTATTAAAATTTGCCAACCATTTTTTGCTCCAGTTAGCAATTGATTGGAGGTCATTTTCGAAAGCAGATTATCGTGCCTATCTGACTTACTAGTTGTGTCATCGCCATAAATAACTTGTTGGGAACAGATTATATTTGTAATGTCATTGATGAAGATAAAAAAACAGCGTAGGTCCAAAAATAGAGTCTGGGGTGGGGTAGCCGCATTAATATGAAATGATCTGGAAATGTGGTCGTTCAATACGACCTTCATTGCCCGATTTGTTAAGAACAATTGTATTAACTCAAATATCCGACCACTGAAACCATAGCCGCTGAGCTCGGGAAGATGATCAGTATGTAAAACCATCTTTTTAAAGAATGGTGATTTGTGTTACTCCTGTAAAGGGGTGGGGGATCTAGCTGCCTTCAGAATGTCAGCTACGTAGATCATAGGAAAGTTACAGAAAATGTTGGTATAGCAGTCCTCATCTAGATATTGAAGAGATCACACTATCCTACGATTGTGATACGGTTATAATTGATCGATGGCATTAGTGGAATTTGATAAAAATGTAAGGAAACTACGTTTTTTATCCTTGCGAACAAAAGTATAAGTTGAGCTAATATAGGTTGCAATGCAGTATGAAGTTCTCTGAAGAAAGTTTTGAAGTTTATGCGAGTATATAAAAATATAATATTCACTGTGTTACACAGATTGCGTAGAATGAGTTGATACATATTTTCTAGTTCGCCTATCAAAAAGGTATCGAGAGGAATTTGTTTTTTGGTTGCTAAACTAAGCACAGTAAATAGCACACACACACACACACACACATATGGCGTATACTTTGGCAGCATGTTTTCATTAAGACTTGTCTCATTAAATAATTTAGATAAGTTTTGTCTACTTATTTTTAATAGTATCCTCTCATAAATATGGACACGTTTCTTAGAATTCTTATTAAAGGAAGAAAGGAAATTATCATGTTCATGTATATTCATTTTATTCTGAATACTTTCGACATTAACACAATGTCATCATCAGGGTCTTGATTTTTCTACAACAAAAGATTGCTGTGTTTATCATTTTTCTAAGACAATTTTAATCCGAAAATTAAATTTTAACGTGGAAAGTGAAAAATGCTACGGTTATGTACTTCACAATTTTAAAATTTTATCATGTAGACAGACGGGCAAACGTCAAGGGATGTAACTAAGTTATTGTAATGTCTAAATATTTGAATAGACAAAACATGTCTAAGTTATTTAATGAAACACACGCACGCACGCACACACACACACATATATATATATATATATATATATATATATATATAATTAATTAGGAAATCGGCCGATTCTGTTATCTTGGATTCAACCTTTCGGCATCTTCAGGCGATTCAGAAAATCGATTGAGGAAATCGCCTGAAGATACCAAAAGGTCGAAACCAAAGCGGAATCGACTGTTTTGATAATTTTCTGCACTTAAAAACTCTACATATTAAACTTTCATCTTTTTAGATGTGTATTGAGCCATTTTTTAATAATAGTGTTCCCTGGTTTAATTCAACTCTGAACTCTGACCACTAACTTCTGTTATTTTCAGCATCCCGACTCTAGAGTTTCGACTCTAGATCGACCTTCCAGCAATCACTCGGTTCGCTCGTCAGTAGATACCAACAACTCACCAGTCACTTTATTCGGAATAATTTCCTAGTACTAGGTTGGAACTTTTTTACCTTCAAGACAATCTCAGTACTTATTGTCCTGGATTCAACGATGTTCTAGTAGCACACTTTCGTTCCATTGTGACATCCTGCAATTCTTGTTTGATCGGTTTCATTTTAAAATCCCTTTCCACCATATTCCTAATGTGTAGTATATGAATGAGATTCGGTGACTATGGAGGTAACTTTAAATATAGAAGACTAATTTCTGTATTCCATGAACCACTCTACCTCTCTTGTCCTGTTGGATGCCGTAGGTGCACCGTAATCCTAAACTGAGACACGTGGTGAGCCCCAATATTTAAGTAGGCTGTGGCATTTAAACAATGCTTATTGATACTGAGGTTCCCAATGTATATCAAGAAAATATTCCTAATACCGTTACATCACCAACAACAACCTGAACAGTTGATACAAGACAGAATGGTTCAATATTTTCATAATGTTTATGCCAAATTCTAACCTCATCGTTTCAATATCGCAGCAGAAATCAAGAGTTATCTACCCAGGCAACATTTTTTCAGTCTTCTATTGTACAATTTTTATGATCCTTAAGGAATTGTTGCACCAGTTACATTTCTTTTTTTTTATCTGACAGATTTGTAACCCGGCGTGGTCGTCTGCTGTTGTAGATATTCTCTTCTGTACATCTCCATTGTAATGAGTGGTTATTTGAACAACTGTTGCCTTTCAACTTGAACATTCTCCTCCAAATGAAGAAAAGAATTTCGCAGTTCACTAGCTTTTTTCCTTTTTTTCTGACCATTCTCTCTAAAAGACGATATATATATATATATATATATATATATATATATATATATATATATATATAAAAAAGCCTTAAACAAAACGAACGTCATACCTAAAATTACCTTTTGGCCAACACTTTTTCAAAGGTATTCGTTGGCAAAGTTTTTCAAAGGTATTCGAATGAATACAAAGACACACTAAATAAAGTAAATGAGGAGGGAAAGATGGAACACAACTAAAAAGACAAATTTTAATTACACAAAATTAGAATTCAACAAGGTAGGATGAGAATAAATAGTTCCACAAGAGTATAAAATAGAATATATATATATATATATATATATATATATATATATATATTGGGTATATAAATATATATATATTTGGTTGGGTTGAAATATATTAGCTCTATCTCTGATATTGAGCGCTTTCTAATAAGTACCGCGCTTTCTAATTAGTCACCGTTCATATAATATATAAATAATTATATATATATATATATATTTATATACACACTTTTCCGCACACACACACATATATATATATGTGTGTGTGTGTGTGTGTGTGTGTGTGTGTGTGTGTGTGTGTGTGTGTGTGTGTGTGTGTGTGTGTGTATATAAATGTAAATAAATATATATATAATATATATATATATATATATATATATAATTATTTATATATTATATGCGCGGTATGTATATGTGTCTGCGTACTCCATTAGGCGTATGAAAATACATCGATGTTTGCGTCAGTACGATGACGCAACGACGACGTTTCCCCCATCACTTCCATAATAACACCAATACACGCAATCTACATAAACCCAAAATTTTAAAAAATTAATCAGTTTGTCTGACGATCGCTAAAGCGTGAAACCCAGGGTCACAAACTCACATCTATCCAACCAAATATATATATATATATATATATATATATATATATATATATATATATATATATATATATAAAGCTATAAACGACACGTTTCGCCGAAACCAACAGTTTCGGCTTCTTCAGCTCAAAATGAAAGACAAAATTGTGTGTAAGGAAAATGCGTTGGGATTTTTGAGGATAAGAGAGGCCATAAATTAAATTACCGACGAGCAGAAAATTTATTAGAGCCGTTTGTGTCCGTTAGTACCTGTTGAAGTTTAAATCACCACACTGAGTAGATCTCTATATCTTCTTTCTCCAGTAGCTCGTATATAAAAAAAAAAAAACTACTCGTAGTAGACCGATTTAAAATGCAATAGTCACCAACGGCTCTCTCTTTCTCTCTCTCTCTCTCTCTATCTATGTATTTATCTAACTAATATATATATATATATATATATATATATATATATATAGTATATATATTATATATATATTATATTTTATTTTTTCTTTTCATTTCTTCCTGTCATTCCTGTTACTTCATTTGTATCCAGACTGTGCCTCGGAAGACATTTTATAAGAATAAATATCTGCTGCGAACTTTCAATTTTCTGGTTTTTCTATTTCAATTATAAAACCAGGTTTCCCTTTCACCTTTCCTGTCTCTTTTCCTTTCTTCTTTTTTGATTAATTCTTCTTTCAGGTAAAAATCTCATCGTCACTAACTGAAAACAGATTTCTTCATTCCGCAATTTTTTTTTCTAAGTTATACTATATTTTTTATTTGAATGCCTAAGTATCACTAATTAATTCTTCCCCCTTTTCTGCGACTCATTGACCGAGTATAAACTCCCCCACAACTTCCCTATCCCCCCTCTCTCTCCCTAGTCTATAAAGTCATTTGGTCAGAGTAATATATCGCGGTACTCAAAGAATCTCGAGTGTTTTTATTATAGTCAACTCACGTTCATATAGTCATCCTTAATTTCCTTTTGTTACATCCGTTAGTATTGGCGTCGATTAGGGGCAAATAAAGGGCCATGTTCCGTATGATTCGCTGAAATCAGAAAGTTACGGTTGAACGCTTTTCAAGATGGCCTTAAGATAATAGCTTGCCATTCTGCTCCTTGTCTTTGAAGTGATTTTTTCAAAAAACCAGACATTCATGTGACTTTCGGACAAACCAAGAAAAAAAAATCTCTTTTCCCCATAGCTTTCCATGTCACAGAATAAGAAATCACTCGTAATTTATCCTTTATTGCCGGGTTTCATATTTCGGTTAGGGTTCAATATACGTCTTTATTTGTTTGTTGTTGTTTGTTTTTAATGAGATTTGGTAAAATCTTAAACTCTTTTCATATGCCATTAAAAAGGTTAAGTAATTATTCGGGGGTTTACTTTCTCTCGAGGGGATGTGAGAGTCGCGTAATCGTTATTGGCGTGGAATCAACGAACCGAGTTCAAATTCTGGCCTAGTGTAATGTCCGCACTAATACTCTTCGGAAAGACATGAACCCATTTTGAATGGATATTCTACTTCTAATCAATACATTAAGAAACCTATCTTAATGACACGTGGTAAGATGGATAGGCGTGTTGCGTAACAGTTTGTCGGCGCAGAAGGTGGAGCTCAAATTCCGGTCTAGTCTGTTGCATTTCCTTTCTCATTAATGCCCTTGGGAATGATATGAATTTATCTCTTCTCCTCCTACTCCCGTGTTAATTAGCCATGTATATTTCACTCTATATCAGTGTAAGCAAAGATCAACTCGGAATTCAAAACCAGCAAATCTCTTTATATTTCCCAAGAAATCATGACAATTCGCTGATATGAAACAGAATCTGTGGAGTGACATAACTGCCTTAAGTGATACGCAGGGGTGCACAAACTTGTTTAATGTAAAAGCTGCATGCAATAAAGTTCAGATGTTTCAGAGCCACAAGACATGAACAATTTTTTTTTTACGTTTTTGTTACATAAATATGAACATTAAACTTACGTTTTAATCCAACGAGTTCTCCATTTATACCCAGTAAATAATTATAAAGCTTGAATCTTATTTACCTTTTATATTAACTGTGATGAAAAAGGGAACTCAGCCAAACTATTTCCACGAGCCGCATATTAAAGGTCAAAGAACCGCATGTGGTTTGCGTGCCGCGCTTTGGCCACCCCTGTGATATCTGCCAGTTATGTGCCATGCGTGATACACGCTTAGGCGATCATGTATCTTTCGATACATGGCTGACGAGGCAGATTTTTTCCCGTAGTAGGCTGCCATTTCTTTCTGCGGTAGACCAGTTGCCATCCAAGGCTATAGAACCCGATCCGTCCTGCTATTTACCCATAGCGGTGAAGAAGAGGATTCATACTTTTCCCAAGGGCATTAGTACCTAAGTGAATGTAATGGATTTGAGTGGAATTCGAACTCGGCTCCCCGATTCCTCAATCCAAACCGCTATCCATTACTCCACCGTAAAAAAAAACTTCTCTAAAAGAGCAACTAGCCATTAATGACCGTTGACTTCTTTTAATCATTAAAATGAATTCATTGGAATACTTTTCTTAAAACCTGATCTGATTTACTCCCTTTTTCCACATAATTTTTATCGTCTCAGCCTCGACTGAAGGCTAAAAACAACTTGAACGGAAATGACGTGTAAGAGTTGCGTCTATATATAAATATTTCCACGGGGATTTTTCCTTTCCCGCGTTATTTTGACCCCTTTTCATTTCTCATGCTATTAAACTCCATTAAAATAAGCACAGCCAAGCGGGGGACATCAGTGAAAATGTGCGTCCACGCGACAATAAACAGACTACTCAGTGGCTGAGGTAGCTACGTACTGACGACACACGATGCATACACTAGTTTATGTCAACGTTCCACGTTCAATGAGACTACCCACCTGAAAATTACCATTCGAAATTCCAACTTGTAACTGGGCTTGAACACTGACTAATGAAGTAAGTGTCTTATTAAATATCTATAGATGCAATGGTAGATATTACAATAATAAAATTTATTTGAAAACTGCTTTAAAGTCTATATAATTTTTTTACGTAACGAATATATTTTTATTTGTTCCTTACGGATTCATTTTGCGAGGGGATTCGGAAAAAATTTCGTACAGACCAACATTGATTGATTTATTTGTTTTTACGGTTTATCAACCCTTTCTGGGTGATTTGAAACCGAAACCTATTTTAGATATCAAATAATTCTTTTCTTTTTTTTTGTGAATGAATATTGCATTAACAATGGTCCTTGCAGATACAAGTCTTATTATTTAACCCATGGCTGTGGAGAGGAGGGACTCGACCAAAAAGCAAGTTCCCTAAAAATATTTATTTGGTCGAATATTTTGGAAAATAGTTTGAACTGAGTACTTCTCAGCACTATTGCGTATTACTTTTATTCTTCTTATATTTACAGTTTAAGAAACAGATAAGTGAACTTACATATTATGATAATATCACAGTTTAAGAAACAGACGATAAATGAACTTAGATAAAAATTTACATATCAGGATAATTTTAATTTGTTGCATTCTTTTCTTTAGCTTCATTGTTTTCCTTAACGACATTTGAATTTCAACAAAATCTGAAATGTTATGATAATGGCCAAAAAAATACCAATATTTATAAAAGAAGTTTTTAATCTATTGAGAAATAGGTTGGCAATTAAAGCCGAAAGTTCCCTCAGTGATCCGTTCAAGGTAAAATGTTAGAATTTTCAGATTGTGAATGACAAACATATAGAACCAAGATTAAATAGTTTGATTGAGATAATTATTGAGCAAAAAAATGAGTCCCAGCAGTCCAAGAGCTTTTCTTTTTTTACATGCACACACACACACACACATGCGCACACACGCACCCATGCACGCACACACTATGCTGAAAAAGAAAGATGTATGGTAAGAGGAATCTTTCATTTATTCATAATTTCTCTTAGTGAATTACTCCAACTTGAAGAGGGGTCACCACGACGTGATGAAATGGTTAGTAAGATTGTCTTGCTAGAACAATTACGACTGAGTAGTGAGTTCGATCCTCACTGGGAATCCCATACGTTCGGCCTTGTGCCACATTTATGCTACGTTTAGAAAATCGCCATCACACCTTGAGGAGTGAAAATGAAAATTTCGGGTTATAAGAGAGAAAATGGTTAAAGAATACGATTACAAGGGAAAAAAGAGACTGAGAGAAAGAGATAATAAGAGAGAGGAAGACGTGAGTGGAAGACAGAGGTAAGAAGATTAAACCGCCTGAATTTGATAGAAAAGAAAGAGTGACAAGAATTTAGAGAAAAAGAAAAAAAAACGAAAACAAATCAAAATGAAGACAAAATGGACGGTAAAGTGAATAATGATCATAATGAACCCGTGTCCCTTTCGATTGCCTCTAAACCTTTGCAAGACTCCATTTTTCGCCGCACGTACACCAAGATATTCTCCTTGTTTTCTTCAATTTTTTTTTTTTTTTTTGCTGTCCAGTTCTTTTGTTCAAAATAAATAAACAAAATTATCATCGCTAAAAAAGAAGATGAACGGTGCTATTAACGGTAAAAATTGATGGGTCGAGGAAGGGTAGAGGTCAGAACCTAAATGATGCTGACCCCTGAGGATCATTTTTCTGTCAACTTGATATTCAAATGTAGCAAGCATCATTTCCTTCTAATATTCATTCACTAATCGCTTCTCTAACTTAATCGGAATATTCACTTGTCCCGGACACCTACTGCTTTGAATTGTGGCCATCAGAAATGATTTTGCTTATTCGTTTCCGGTTTTTAGAGTTCTCATTTGGCACAAGATAAAATGGGAGAATTTAAGTGTTAGGAGGAGTGTTTTGTTTCCTTTTCCAAAATGGGTACACAGCCCATCTTTAATGTCAGCAATGGAAATTCTGGCTTTTCACCTAGACTCAAACACTAACGACAGTGTGAATAAATAGAACAATCTCACTTTTACGATCTGTCTGTTTTGCTTCTCCTTTTGTGAGTGTGGTATGTTTCTTTTTAGGAAGAGGCTATTTTACCGCTCCTGTTAAAATAGATAAATATGCTTTTAAGCTTATTTTACCGGATATTTTGCCGGTAAATATCTTATTATGAAGAAATAATAACACACAGATTTAACACATAAGTTTATTTATTTTACCATCAATGGTTAAAACAATTTAAAAATTTTTCCACCATCAATTCTTAAGACACAAATTAAAATCATATATTC
This sequence comes from Acanthosepion pharaonis, assembly GCA_903632075.3. Lineage (NCBI taxonomy): Eukaryota > Metazoa > Mollusca > Cephalopoda > Sepiida > Sepiidae > Acanthosepion > Acanthosepion pharaonis. Next base: position 1,760,223 of record CAHIKZ030000187.1, on the reverse strand, counting down.
ATCATCAATTATTAAAAGAAATATAGACGTCTCCGAATATTTTAACCACTTTGGGCATAACAGTCTCTGCAAATCCAAAACTTACCTTTGGGCATAGTTCTCTTTCCAATAAACTTCAGATGTACCCACCGAAGATACAGACGACCAGAATCCATGTTGTTCAAGCCATGACTACACAGCCCACACGACCACTGCGCTGACGATCTCAAATATAATATATTCTTAGTTCTAAAACACGATTTATATTTACGGACAAAATAGCCATGCTGTCTATTTTACCGGCACCGGCAAAATAGCTTATTCGTTCTTTTTATACCGCTATCACAGTTTTTTACAAGTTCATAGATAAATAAATTGTACTATAGAATGAAACACATCCCCAGTTTAGATAGTTGTTTTTATACTCGAAATGAAGAGAACAAACCTCATAAAAAGTTCAGAATAAGGAAATTAACAATTTATATTTTAATTTTGTGTTATTTTTGCCAATTTACTGGAAATGCTACAATTCTTTATATGTTTTTGGTGATTTCTTTGTTATGGTTGGGATAAAGGATAGATAAAACCTTGATTTTCAATCTGCTTGTCTATCACTTGAGACTAAGTGCATGTTGATAGGTACGGCAGCTTCTTCAAAGTTAATATTTGAATTAATGAAATAAATAAAATTATAAAGAAAGGTAATTGAATCTCACGGCAGTTGCTGTTTACAATGCTTAATTTAGTTTTACATACGGTCAAAAATACGGGGTGTCCATTGAGATCGAACTTATTACACAGTTCATCAAATTAGTTTGTTGTCATCTCGAGGCGATCAGCGAACTAATGTTAAGTATATCGTGTCAAATGAAATATATTTTCAATGCAACAGATTTGGCATATTCTTCATGCTATATCTTCTCTTTATTATCTGTGAATTGCAATGGATTCTCAGAAAAGTTACTGGAATAGGTTTCTGTTATTTTTTTACAATGGTTTTAGATGTACAGCTTTCCTTCTCCTGGCTGGTTACCACTCAAGTCTAGAAGGCCTAGTCTACTTTTTAACGATTCCTGGAGGGAGAATAGGCGGATTCATGCCTTTTCCGAGATCATTGGGACGAAAGTAAATGCAACAGACGAGGTCAGAATTTGAACTTGGTTACCGATTACATTGTCTGTGCCGACAACCATTATGCTAATCACGCATTCATCTTTGGTATAAGTCATTAAAATAGGATTCTTAATGCATTGATCATTGGCATAAAACCCGAATCATAAAAGGACAGCTTTGAGCACTTGGACGTGGGGATATGGTTAACAAGCTTGTCTTGCTAGATCCATTACGACTGAGTAGCGAGTTCAATCCTCCTTAAATCCCATCTAAGAAATGCTTAGAAAATCATCTGGGCACTTGGACGTGGTGCAATGTTTAGCAGGTTTGCCTCTCTAGATCATTTGTGACTGTAGTGATCCTCACTGGGTGATCCACACCTTCAGCCTTAAACCACATCTTAGCTACGCTTAGAAAATCGTTTAGGCACTTCGGCGTTGTATAATCGTTAGCAAGCTTATCTTACTAAATCAATTACGCTCTTTTCCCACATCTAAGTTATGCTTAGAAAATCAGTTCGGCACTTCGACTTTGCCAAATCCATTACGACTGAATAGTGATCATCTTTCCCCTCAAACCTAGACAGCTCCGGGACACGGCACGCCACAGTAGGCCTCTCTGACCTTCGCCCATCGGCGTATCACCCACAGTACTTCAGACGACGGTTAGTGAGCTCGATCGTCACCAGGTGCTGCATACCTTCGGCCTCGTGCCACATCTAAAAATACCATAAAAAGACAGTTAATAACTGTAATCGAAAATATAAAGATATCGAAAAGAACAAAGGCCCAAAAGATAGCAACACAAAATTCAGCAATATAGATAAAAAAAAATATTCTCTCACAGTGAAAGTAAATTTAAACGTAATAGACGATGAAGGGAAGGGTTAGTCTTATTCAAAAAAGACTCGAAAATAGGAAAAATAATTACAGTCTTATAAGATGGAAGATCCTAATAGGAAAATTTACAGAGTACATTTACTACTGGCTAGAAATTTAATTCCAAACTGAGGAACAAAAATGATGTTGAAAAGGATATATACAAGTGACCTGTCGATAAAAAATATCCTGGGTATGACGATAAACTACACCCGGCAGCAAGACTTCTGATCGGGGGGTTTTGAGGAGCGTAGAGCCACCTCTTTACTGCTGCTGTTCCCAGGACCACCCTGACCTGGGGTGGTAGCACCTGTTTCGAAACTGTAGTCAAAACACTGAAAGACACCTGAATCGAATTTAAAATCGGAAAATATAAAATGCTAATAACCCGTAAAAAAGAGAATGTTTTCAGGATGCTGAAAAAGAAAGAAAAATTACTATTATCTTTCAATAATAGAATCAAGCAGAATGAAATGAAAGTGCAAGTCGAGAAAGTGAGAATAAAGAAAATGTTGAAAGTTAAAATCAATGGGGGAAATTTGACCCAATGAATAAATAACTGAGCAGTGGCCATTATTAGATATCCTGTAGTCTTCATAAAGTGGACAAGAGTACTGAGAAATTTGAGTATGAAACTTGATGACAATATATAAGCCGAGAGATTATGTTGATAGAATATATATTAAGAATGTCAATCAAGCGACACGTAACATTACAGAAAATAAAGGAAACTCACGGAAATTGTCTCCAGAAGCAGATGAATAGTTGTCTATATATGAAGTAATTAATTTCACTTTTTACCCCTTCATTATGTGTTAGAAGTGAATAGAAATTAATGAAGCAAGTCGCGTGCTACAGCAAAAAAATAGAAAATCTTTTTTGCTGGAGTGAATGAAAAGCCAACATGTTTGATATATATGTAACATGTAGCCTTGGCGAAATTCGAAGCCATTAAACAATCAAATACGCTTCAAACTATGACCAATAAGGTAAAAAATAAAAACAAATTTAATGAGTTGTTAAAGTTATATAAAACCAGCAATCAGTATTTAAACACGTCTCAAATCAGTGATGTTGCATTTAGACCAAAGTTATAGGATTTCTCATTTCGTTAGTTGTCATCGTGTTCAGTGCATTTGAAAAAATCTGGAAACCTTTTCAAAATGGCTGAATAAATTTAAAATCTAATAAAGAACTGAAAGTATTCAATCAACAAAATTACTAAAACCCGATTATAATACTGTGGAGAGTTCTAAAGTTTTATGTGACTTGCCGTCACTTGATCTCCTGAAATAATCATCAAATCTGTGTATCATGAAAATACAAATCATGATTAAGTTGCTAATTAATCAAATAATTAATTTAGTAATTAATTAAATATGCATTTATTTCGCTAAACCTATCCATTCTGGCCATTACATTTTGTGTTTGTCTTTATATGAACTCCTTACAGAAATATGTAAAAAGTTTGGATAAGCCAGCGAGTTTGTATCGCTTGTTCATGTACAATCGCTTGTGTGCTTATAACAAATTTATGACGCCATATTTACAAATTTATTTTTTTAATTTATTTATTAATAGGAATAATGATAACGACCATTATTATTTTTTTTAAATTGATCCTTCTTTCCACTTCTACTCTTATGTCTTCCCTTGTTTCTTGTTACCATTTCTGCTTTCTATTTATGATGTCTTTTATGAGTTTTCTGCTTTATTATTGTCCACCACATATGTACGCCTGATTTCTGGTATATTTTGTGTAAAATTGAATCAGAGGAAAAACTAAATATATACCTGTACATTTCATACGACCGTATTCACATAAATGGACAATTGTGGGTGTAGTGCATATTTCATATGCGCCAAAATCAGCGGCAGCGTTTTTATGTTTTGCAAAACACCAGCAACTTTGTTTTGCGGCATGTTATTAATTCTATACCTCCACCTCCCCACAAAAAATGACCCTACAACCCTTCTGTTATGGATATCCACGCTAACAAGTTTCCTCCATTTTTTTTTACTCCAATTAATTTCATTTTTTTTCTTTCAATTAAGAAAGTCTGAGGAATAAATTCTGAAATTTCGTCTTCTTTTTTGCTGAGTCCCCCATTGTCGGTTGTTGGCGGCGGCGGCAGATCAAACAAATTTAACGAACCTAACTTGTCTAATTATCATCCTTACCTCCATAAGCAGTCGGATATTCAGAAACAACTAAATACAAATCGCCAGGTGTTGAGACACTGAAATAGATAGATAGATAGATAGATAGATAGATAGATAGATAGATAGATAGATAGATAGATAGATATGAACAAAGTGGGAGAGGTAGAAACAGATACAGGTAAATTGAAACAGACTGAGATGCATACAAACGCTACTTGACAAATCAAATGCACACGAAGCCTGCTTAATCAACACAAAAATAAAAAATACCGGAAACTTTTTTTATCTATATCTCATTCTCTGATGAAGATTTAATATTTAGATTTTCAAACGTTTCCTATTTGTTCTTTATCCTGTCATTCTGTTTGATCTGTATTTGATATATATATATATATATATATATATATATATATATATATATATATATATATATATATATATATATATATATATATATATATACTGACACGGAAAAGAATTGGACATTTTCTTTTTAAGAAAGTAATAATTGCTATTAGTGCTATTAACTTAAAATTTGGACTGAATAAGAAATCTTACGATATTCAATGTATAAGAAGAAATAAAGAAAGGCTTGCCAATGCATAACTTTATTGACAAATACAAAAGGTAGTAATATGCAAATGGTTTGGACATATTCCGAAAATATAGAGGAATTTGGATAAAAATTGCAGTTTGGGATTGACCTCTGTTCAAATTATTAATTCACAAATTTGCCTAGTGTCATGGCCGACAACTTATAACTTTTACGTATACTCTAACTTGTGTGTTTGATATGTACTGAGAATTTTAGAATGGCGAAGAGAGGGACGCTCTTTCAAAAGTGTTGGCCATCATAGCTGTGGAATGGAATTTTTTTTTACAGTAAGGTTCACCCTGTACAAGGCCCGGGGGCACACGAGGTAGAGGGTTACGTTGAAGGGAAGTTTATATGGATGGGAGGAGATAACATTTAACTCCAGACTTGAACAGGTTAAGATTGTAGTGAACGGGGAAATATCTTCTTGGGAGTCTATTCCACAGGGAAAAGAAGCTATTTGAGTGGAATTTACTTCTCCCCGATAGAATCCCTAAAATGTAAATGATCTTAAGACAAGTTACCAAAAGGTAAAAAGATAAAATTGGTTTTATTTTCTACAAGCTTACCTCAGATTATTGCAAATGCCTGGCAATCGTTATATCAAATAATGTGTTAGTCACCAAATATTGTATGTTGTTTATTGATATGTACCCAAAACTTTTGTATCTTACTTACTGTTGTATTGGTCAATAAATTTATGAGTAGACAAACATTTCTTTATTTCTTATTCTACACAGCTTATGACAAGCATTTAATGTATTCGAGTCAAGTTTTAGCAATAATAAAAATTATTTTCTTAAAAACCTTATATCCAATATTTTTTACATTTCACTATATATGTGTGTGTATTTGTGTACGTATACTCTGATAATAGTAGCAGCAGCAGGAGGAGGAGGTGTTAAGGTGATCGTGTGCATTGTTAGGGAAAACAAAGAAATAGAATTTGAAACAAATCATTTTTTTTTCATAGCAGAGATTATTTTTCTAAAACTGATCTCAATTAAAAAAAATTTCACAAAATTCTAATTACCGTTTTTTTGTTTTCTTTTTTAATCTTTTAACAAATTATTTTTAATTTTTAATAGGCTGAACTATAAAAATTTATTGAGGAAACAGTTAATTAAAATTAGTTACGCTATGAGCCTGTGTTTTTTCGGTTAAAATTCTAAACCTCCAGATCATTTTGGAAATATCTATCAATAGAAAAAATACAAGTAAACATGCATTTGTTCACATTTTGCGTAAAGAAAAGTCAGAGAAAATGATATATATATATATATATATATATATATGTGTGTGTGGACACTGAGGTCACACCTAGTGGTGACAGTCTGTTTCATACTTGAACGCAATATTCAAATATTCAGACCGTTGTTGTCATATATATATATATATATATATATATATATATATATATATATATATATATATATATATATATATATATATATATATATATATATATATATATATATATATATATATATATATTACTTCAAATATTATTATGATAGATACTTTTGTATTTGAAATAGACATCCCATTTTATTTATTAAACAGTGTGTATTACGTCTATCATCATTCGAATTTGAGAAATCTTAGTAAAAAAAGTGGGGACGCAGGTTCGATCCATGTCGGGGAAAGCATTTTCTTTACTAAGAATGTTTCGAATGCGCGGGTCGATAGATTTAATACACACTGTTTAATAAATAAAAATAGGGCGTCTATTTCAAATACGAAGTATCCACTATAATAACGTTTGAAGTAATAAAAAATGTCAAACTAAAATTAAATACATTAATCCTTTACACACACACACACACACACACACATATTTGTAGGATCTTGCTTTCTATTTGTTCCCATGGAAACTACAACAGGTACAGTGAACACGGTAAAACCGCTGGTTAGAGCAAGTTTTCAGCTACCAAACACTATTTCACATAGTCATCAGCATTGTCGAAGCATTTTCGTCATCAATGAAAATGAGATTGCATGCCGCAAATGTTTTCACCAGCAAAGACAATAGAACTTTTCACACAAATCGTTATTGTCCCTGCTAAAATGCATTACTAACTGTGCTCACATCCAATGTTTGGTCTCTGTAAAGATTCAGAAACCATGTCCATGGGTATCATTTTTTTCTATATAAAATATTTGATATCACGACACTATTTGGTGCGAACTTTCATGGTGGATTCAGTCTTGTCAGGCTGCTCCTTATCTCCTATCTGTAAGAAAGCAATGACAATTTAGGGGCTAAAATAATGAAATAGGAAGAATTACTTTCAGAGCGACCTTCGTATACATGAACATTTTTCGTTTTAACATAAATACTATATTTTCTGTGATTTTCTTAAACGCATGCACACGCACAAAATGTGTTTTTTCTTGGTGAAGCGAAAAACACCATATAATGAAAAAAAAACTGTTCTAAGTGAGGGTTTGAAATAATGTATATTAAAGAAGAATCATTTTAAGTTAAAATATATAGGCCTACTTCTCGGCACGGGGCGTGGGTAACCTCGTACAGGTGAATCACAGAGTGTCTAAATGATCACGTCTTTTAATTTTTAGTATATTTTAATGATTTCCAGTTGATCACATATTTATAACTAATCTTAACAGCTTAATAAAAACGTGGTGTAATGGTTGGCAGATATGCCTCGCTAGATCAAATACGACTGAGTATTGGGTCCGATTCTCATTGGGCGCCCAATACTTTCAGCCTTGTGCCACATCTAAGTTGCGCTTAGAAAATCATTTGGACACTTCGACGTGGAGTAATAATTAGCAGGCTTGCCTCGCTAGATCAATTACAATTGAACAGTGAGTTCGATCTTCACTGATTGCTCCACACCTTCGGCCTTAAACCACATCTAAGTTACGTCTAGAAAAACCTTCTGTCTCACTAGATCATTACGACTGAGTAGTGAGTTCGATCCTCACTGGGTGCCCCATATTTAGACCTTGTGCCACATCTAAATTACGCTTAGAAAATCATTTGGGCACTTTGACGTAATGGTTAACAAACTTGCCTCACTAGAAAAATTGCTACTGAGTAATGAGTTCGATTCTCACAGGATGCACCATAGTTTTAACCTGCTACATTAAAGCTAGATTTAGAAAATTATTTGAGCACTTCGACGTGGTATAATGCTTAGCAAACTTGTCTCGCAAGATCAGTTACTACTGAATAGTGAGTTCGATCCTCACTGGGCGCCCCATATTTTCGGTCTTGTGCCACATCTAAGCTAGGCTTAGAAAATCACATTTACAGATTGATGAAGAAGCGTGGATAAGTGGTAACAGAAAAAAAAAACAACTATTTGAATATCAACTTCTAACATGATGGGCTAAAGGGCATATCGCGTTGAAACACCGGCTCACGTACAATCATCGTAGTTAAGCAACGTCGAGCCTAGTCAGTACCTCGATGGGTAACTACTTGGGAATACCAGATGTTATAAGCTTAGATGTGCGGGTGGTGTGACTGATAATGGGTTTTAATTCGAAACCAGAGAGCCGAATTCCAATGCCAGTTCGATTCGCTATATTCACTTACGTGTAAATCCTTTTTGCAAAAGTATGAAGCCGCCTCTTCTCTCCCAACTATGGGTTAAATAGTAGGAAATTTGTATCAGTAAATAAATATTATCTCCAAAAATTCATAAAATCTAAAATTATTTTGTGGCTTTAAATAACCTGCAAAAGTTTGATAAACTGTAAAGAACAAATAAATCAATCTAAAATAATGTTTTAGTCTGACTTAAAATCGACTGACCGTAGCTTTGGTATGTTTAGCTTGTTTCGACATTGTATTTGTATTCTGTTTATTTCAGATTGATTATAAAATTACTATATGCTTATTAATATAAAATGCCTGGAATGGAGATGAAATTAAAGTAAAGGAGATTTCCAGAGTTTCAATGTAATAATAAAACGAAACCTGACTTTGATAAAGAGGAAGAGATGAACCAGACACCTAAAGACGTAGTGGAGAGCAATGAACGACCCTGGCAAGCATAGAAGAAGTTTTCATTCTGAAATCATCCATCATTGGGATTTAATTCATGTGAAACAATTCAATAGCATTTCATTCATTGCTGAGAATACGCAAAAGACAAGAAAACGAAAAAGATAGAGGGGGGTGGGACGAGGAAGAGAGAGAGAGTGGGGTGGGACGAGGAAGAGAACGAGAGAAATGGGGGGATGGACCTATTTTGGGAGCAGAAAGAAACACTGGGAGAGCAGGAAAGTAGCCAAAAGTATTTTGTTCAGTTTCTATCAGAAGCAGAATTCAAACACTATCAACAGGATTTCTCTCTTTTCAATCCAACTGCCAGTCACCCTACGACCATGACTCCTTTAATATAGAGGCCCTATAATATCCTAACTTTTTAGAAGTGATATTAATAGATACATATTAATTTAACAGTAACATCTTTAATGCTATTTTAATTTTGTTCACTGTTTTCTTTCTTTGTTGAGGTTTCAAATGTTGTCTAGAAATAATAATAATAATAATAATAATAATAATAATAATAATAATAATAATAATAATAATAATAAGAGACGCGGTTGGGATTATTTTTTTTTTTTTTTTTTTTTTACGCATATGAAATTTTGATTATTTTACAAAGTATTTTAACGTAAGGGAAATTTTCCTTCGTATTATTATTATTTAATTTATTTGTTTCTCCTTTAAATGATAATGCCATTTTTAATTTTTCTTAACCCTTTTTCAATATCCCCCAAAAAACAAAAAACATGACAGGTCCTTTCTACGATATTCTTTCTTAGAAGGACCAACAAAACGCTATTTTCAACGACTTTGAAAAAAGGGTAACGGAAAGAAATAAATTATTCTTAAACGCCAAAATCAAAGAAAATAAAAATAATAATAAAAAAAAATAATAATAATCTAGCAACTAAATTAAAGAGTTCAAAATTTTTTTTTTCATTTTACAATTTTAATTGGTAACATTTTATTTTTTATTTTTTCTAGACTTTAATTATTTAATTTTTCTCATTCACATATCCCTTAGTTTTCAATTTAACAAATTTCACGATGTTCTTTCTTAGAAGGATTGATTTTTTTTTTTTTTTTTTTTAAACAACGCTATTTTCAACGACTTCTTTTACATTTACATATAGTGAACTAATTTTTTTTAAATTTCACAGAAAGACAAACAATGTAAACCTTTTTTTTTTTTTTTTTTAACACAAACACGACATACTGAATATGAATTTATGAAAAGAAAATACAGATTAACGGATATCGGCAAACAATGTAAAATTCCGACTTTAAAAATAACGTTAGTCTGTTGCGTTCAATTTACAGATGGGGGAAGACAAACGAATGAAAATTTTTTTTTTTTTTTTTTTTTTAAACAACGCTCCCTTTAAAAAAAATAACCCCGAATTTATGAAAAGAAATGCAATCTTTTCTATGGATTTAATGATGGCCAATAAATTATTTTTAAATTTCACAAAGACAAACGAATAGATTGAGCTCTTTATTGTTGCTTGGCAACCTTTAGAGAAGGAAAACTCCGATGGTAACCAGTCTCAGAGAAAGAAAACTGAATTCTGAACTGTGGAGAAGGCAATGAGAAACAACTACATTATCTTTCCCAGAAAGTCATGTTAATTCACGGATAATAATGGAAAAGAATATGTGGAGGCTCTTAATCTTTTACCTTCTGAAGGGACATGGCATTATAAAACTGCAACATAATATAACTATATATCTTTTTAAATCATCTATAATATATGGGTCGTTAATGTTTACAATATGCTATATAATTATAGATTGTATTTGTTCATTATTTGAGAAGACTGAGATAGATAGATAGATAGATAGATAGATAGATAGATAGATAGATAGATTTATTTGATGTGAACAGACTGATATAGATTGATTTATTGATTGATTGATATGAACAGTCTGATATAGTTATATAGATAGATATGATGCGATCAGCCTAATATAGATAGATTGATATATAAACAGACTGAATATAGATGGATAGATACATACATACATACATATGATATATATAGAATATTGAAGAACGAGAATAACTCTTAGATACAACCATAGATAGATAGATAGATAGATAGATATGATATCATATGATATGATATCCTATGATATGATATATGTTCAGAGTTAGATACTAGTGTATGATCATACTGTAGATATTTTTATTCTTCATCTCTCTCTCTCTCTCTCACACACACACACACACACACACACACATAGACAGAACAAGATCTTTCAAACTCAAAGAAAATTTTACAGGGAAATATCCATTCTAAGAAGTTATACCTATCTTCCTCCTATTTCTTCTCTATGTGTGTATGTGAGTGTGTGCATTAGCGTGTATGTATGTCCATATATATATTAATTTGCATTTTTTACATTAAGCCTCAAATAGAGAAAGATGCTGTTGATGTCAAATATTTGTAACTGCGAACTACAATAAAAATGACGCCAAGAAGCAATAAAGATATGTTTTTTAAAAATGTTAAGCGAAAAGTTCACCTTTTAGATATTTTTTTCTTGCGCAAAACGTGGTTTTTTCTTTTTTACTAAATACGAGTAACACCTCATTTTTACCGATCGACCCGCACCTTTCAGAATGTAATAAAAGAAAAAAATTCAAAGTAGGCAGAAACGAAGTAATACAGCAACTCTTGCTTTTAGATATTTCCCTCAAATAGAAGACAGGTTAGTGCGGATGTCTATAATTTAACAATAGACTAATTACAGTGATCGCCATTGCCGCTTGGAGAGGCGCGTCAGAAAGATGCGCCTGAGTATTTAATACAGTAATTATAACAGTAATCCCGGAAACTGGAGCAGACTGTTCCGGATATACACCACAAAAGGCCGATGGTATGGTACAAACGCTTGATTCAACAATCGAGGAAGAATTATCTCCCTTTTAGATGCTATCTTCATGTCTAGAGGTGTTCTGCGAGAAAAATTGCCACCAGGTGGAAGACTTGACTGATGTCGCAAAGTCTGAAGGATAAATTAGGGCGGAAAGATTTGAAAGGGAAAATAGTTAAGTGAGGACATCTTTTTTCACTATTTATTCTAAATATCTTTCTCTTGCTTCTCGTCGTTTTTTTTAATTTTTTTTTTCATTCCTTCTTGTTTATTTCGGCATTTGACACTATCCTTTGGTCTTCCGCTCTCTTTTTCCTCTTCTCGTTTTCATCTTCACTTTTCTTCTCTTCGTCTTCGATTTTCTTTCCTCTTAATAGCTTTTCCTATTTTCATTTTTGTCTTTCCTTTTCACCTCTTCTTATTCGCTCTCTTATTTTTTTCCTTTTCTATTATCTTTCACCAATTCTCTTTCCTTCTTGTGAATGAAAGAGAGTAGTCGTGGGTGAATAACTCGAGACATGTACGCAAATGCTCATGTTTTTTCTCGAACAATTAATCAAAAACAAACAAAAATGTTAAATTTGGTTACAACACGAAATATGAAGACATTGAACCGTCGTATTCCTATTTTATCTATTTGAATTATAACAATGACTGTCATATATATATATATATATATATATATATATATATATATATCCGAACCTCAGAGTAGTTCAGATATGACTAGTTCAACTTAACAAAACACAAGAACATATTGCAATATATGAAAAATGAAATGTCTCACGAAAGTAAATATTAACTTGCAATGTTTAATGTTCAATAAGTTTTAATTTCAATTGTCTTTCTTATTTCTTTTCTCATTTTGCTTACTTTTCGCTGTTCGGGTTTTTTTTTAAAATTTCTGAAAATTACATGCACTTGTACATTCTGTACTGAAGAAGAAAGATTATTTCTCCATGAATTTGATGACCTCATCAATATCTTTCTCTACTGAGTCCCAGTCTTCTTCATCATCCTTCATATTTTCACTGTTATTGGAAATATTTGATTTTTCCTCTATTTTTAACATTCCAAATCATTTGAAAGATTCTACCATGCCTGAGAAGTTCGGATATGAGGATGTTTGGATGCACTCATGATATGAGTGGACACAATTCAGGGTTCCTGAATGAGAAGAAGTGAAAATTATGAGGATTAGGAGGATAGATAGCAATGGACCCTTGACTTGAAAAAGTTAAGATAGTGTAGTGTCCAGGGTTGCATCTACGCGAAATTTTGTTCCAAAAAGAAGCCGTTCTTGGGAGGAAAAGCTGTCTAGGTGAAACTTCTTCCTTACAATTTAAATATATTAGTAACTAACACAAGGGAACTTGCACATGCCCATGTATGCACGCACACACATGCACAAAGAAGGCAACATCAGTTTCACAATATAAACACATACAAATCCTTCCTCTTGAAATTCTTTATATATGTAACTATACAAGTATATCGTTTATATTCCTATTTTTCTTTTTATTGGCCTACATTTCATTTCCTTTGTCTGTTCACACACACATACACACATACAAATGCTCATGCACACAGATACACACAAATATGTGCACACATTTGAATTATAATAGACATATATATATATATATATATATATATATATATATATATATATATATATATATATATATATATCCGAACCTCAGAGTAGTTCAATGAATCATTCATACAAAAAGTAGATTAGTAACATTAATGAATAAAATGGCGGAAACTCTTCGCAAACAAAATTTTAAAGTTTCATTAACCTACGAACCACTCGATGAATGTTATGATCCTTGTTTTTAATAACTACAAGTTGTATAAGGACTTTTTTTAATCTGCTAGTATTTTCAACTGTATATACAGTCATCCTCTCGCATGGAAATTATTTTGTTTTTAGTAAATCCGGGTAGTAGCGAAGACGAAAGATTAAATGCGAATCGAAATATGTTTTTTCGAAATGTCTTATTGTTAACGGATACAAACTTTTGGAGCGTGCAGTCGCAACGCTAAGATTGAATTTTTTGAAAATTTGAGAGAAAGCGTTTTTTTACTAATATGGTAATTTGAGAATTTTTTTGTTGTAGGACTTTATCAGTCAATATGGCATGAAAAAAATGTTCAATAAATAGAGTAATGTCTCAGCTGTTATCCCGAAAATTTGCACGTCGGATCAGTCTTTTATATCAAATTTATAGTAGATTAGTAAAGTTAATGATATAAAATGGCGAAAATTTATGTAGTTATTAAAAACAAGGATCATAACATTCATCGAGTGGTTCGTGGGTTAATGCAAATTCAAAATTTTGTTTGCGAAGTGTTTTCGCCATTTTATATCATTAACTTTACTAATCTACTTTTTGTATGAATGATTCATTGTAATATAAATTGAACTACACCACATATTTGATTTAAAAGAACTGATCCAACGTTCAAATTTTCGGGATAACAGCTAAGACATTACTCTATTTATTGAACCATTTAGTTTATGCCACATTGACTGATAAACACCTATAACAAAAAATCCTCAAATTACCATGTTAGTAAAAATCGCACTCTCTTAAATTTTCAAAAAATTCAACCTTAGCGTTGCGACTGCACGCTCCAAATGTTTGTATCCGTTAACAATAACACATTTCTAAAAAAAACATATTTCGATTCGCATTTAATCTTTCGTCTCCAATGCTACCTGGATTTACTAAAAACAAAATAATTTCCGTGCCTGAGGATGACTGTATGCACAGCTGAAAGTACTAGCAGATTAAAAAAAAAGACCTTATACAGCTTGTAGTTATTAAAAACAAGGATCATAACATTCATCGAGTGGTTCATAGGTTAATGAAACTTTAAAATTTTGTTTTCGCCCTTTTTTATCATTAACTTTACTAATCTACTTTTTGTATGAATGAGTCATTGTAATATAAATTGAACTGCACCACATATTTGATATATATATATATATATATATATATATATATATATATATATATATATATATATATATACCATTAAAATCACATTTTGCACAAGACTCTAAAATCTCAAGTCGACGAGAAGATGTTATTCAAGATGACACTATGCCAATTACTTGAGGAATTAATCAAGCATTGACTCGTCTTGTTTGTTAGGCGACCTCTGAACTTTATCTCGCAACGTACAGTTGTTGGCTGGGTAGATCGTAGACAAGACAAAAAGGAGAAATGTTGCATTTGATGTAAAATCTCCTATTAGTCATGTGATTTGGGGACTGGGAGTGATCTGGCTATGAGGGATAATTTTTCTAATACAGGCTGTAATTATTGCAGCACTCAAAGACCATTCGAACACAAAAATTGATGTAAGACAAAAAATTAATTTTGAAAAATTATTAACACAAATAAAAAAATATAATAAAACTGAAAAAATTTGGATATTTTTTCCTGGCAGAAAATGTCATCTTCCTTCAAAATTATGCAACCATTTTTTTACGGATTGTCGAGACAATGTCTGATGGCAATTCAACACTGTAGTGACATTTTCTGGCTGCAGGGGAGATAACCCATTTAACTGTGCACTTGCGAGTACTTCCCAAACTTCAGGTTCTACACAAAAAAAAAATATTTAAAAAAAAAGTCTTTGCAACTGAAAAATGAAATAAAATAATTTATTTTAATCAGTGGGTGAAGCTAGCAATGTTTTCAGGGTTAAACAGTAACAATTAAGAATATCCGGGTAATTTTCGAAGCAAACTAAAAGATATTACGGCAGAAAATTTGTGTGTAGAAATTTCTTTCACTCTTTAACTGAAATGACAAACATTAACTAAATTTAATATGAATTATAAGCATGATACAAGTATGAATATAACGATATAAAAGTTGATTTAATTACTGACAGAAACAAGAACAATAAAATCAATTTTAAATAATAATAATATGATTCAATTTCCGTATGTCTGTGCATCTTTTGTGAAACTTTCTTAATAGGAATTACCCACCCAAAATAATCAAAGAATCCATCACCAAAGCTTCGAAACTTAACAGAAACACTCTACTCAACTATGTAACTAAAAAGAAAACTTCCAGAATCCCCATGGTCTTTTATTTTAATCACATCCACAAACTTTCTCACGCATTAACTAAAGATTTCCATCATTTAAAATTAGACAAGATTATTAGCAATTTATTTAGTGATAACCCCCTACACGCGAAGCGACAGCAGCTCCCCCCCCAACCTCTTCAGACTTTTAACAACATTAAAAATCTGTAACACACCACCACACCAAAGGAATGTCATCTGCAACAAACTCCGGTGCCTGATCTGCAAACACATCAACACTCACAACATCTACACGCCCCCACCCCCGGTACTCACGTAGAATTCCGACCTCCTGCTCTAAACTGTGACAGTTCCAGTCTTGTATTTCTACTTTTCTGCCATATATGCGAGAAGGGGAAATTATGAGGGAGAAAGCGGAACATAGTTCTGGTTACGGTTCAATAACCACAATAAAAATATCAGGGACAACAACAACAATTTCTCTGTATCCGTACACTTCAACCAACCTGGTCACAGCATCGACGATGTCGAGTGCGTGCTTTTGGCGTCTATGTTCGGCAGTCAGGAGGATCGACGCAGATCAGAGTTGAAGTATATCCTAAAAGTAAATTTCCACGTAAAAGGACTAAACATCGATTTGGGTTTCACTCAGAGAGTATAATTTCCATAAGGAAACACATTGCCAGCAACACCACTCCTCGAATGAGGAGGTCCTCCACCCACATTTTAAAATTTGGTGTAGATACTTATTAATTTAGTATTATGTATTCATATCTTTACGTATGTTGAAAGTCACAGGTTTGTGTGGTAGCTAGTGTATTATATACACAGCGCATCTATATTTGTATGCCATTTTCCCCTCTTTTTCCTTTATTACTATTACTATTATTATTATTATTGTCTTCTTTTTTTATTCTGCACCTCCATTTTCTGGTTTTCCAAAAATTTTTATCAAAATGTTTCATCATTTTATTTGTTCCTTTCCTTTTTTTTCTTTCATTTTATTTTTATTACCTTTTTTTCTTTATTCCTCCACACTTTTTCTGTCTCATCAGATGTCTTGGACGAATAATCTTCGGCACTGACCACACACGGAACGTTTTCCCCACCCCGCGTCCTATGACCCTCTTCTTCTATGTTTAAAATCTCAGTACCACACTACCCCCACAGATAAGAATAAGACGGCCTAACGCGTCCACACTGATCCAAAGTTTGAATCTAAGTTTATTTTCATAAGAAGCTTCGCATAGTGAGGAATCAGACAGACATCAGGTTTTTGCTAAAATACGATCTCCACCAAAATTCACACCGTCCACAAGAACAACTCTCGGTGAGTATTCCCCATTTTTCTGTTTATTTCCCGCGTCGCTGATGAGGGACACAGGCGAGCCCCAAAATTCCGGACCTAAATCCATGATTTCTACAATTCATTTCTGTCATGTGGTTAGTGATTAATATTTATTAAATGTTTTTCTTACTGATTACATTGGTACCCTTTCGTTTGCCCTTGTTTTATTAACCAACCTATCTATTTGATATATATATATATATATATATATTACAAGCTCTTTTTGTTGATCATTTTTAATATTTGAAATTACTGAAATTACTACGATCCACCTGGATTATATACCAGCGGATCTATTACCTGTACCATAAATATATATATATATATATATATATATATATATATATATATATATATATATATAACCAAACCTACTAACTGCTATTATATACAGTGAGAGGACAATCTCATTGCATTCGGAAAAAGCCCCACGTTGGCTCTTTTTCAACATTTATTTGTTCACTTTTGTTGTTTACGCTATCCATCTTTGATTCGCTTGGCTTTTGATAATTTTTAGGGTCTTCTTCCAGTCTTACCGTTTTTTCCTTCTCTCTCTCTCTCTCTCTCTCTCTCACTTCCCATTTATCTCTCTCTCTCTCTCTCTCTCGTCTTTTCTCTTTTCCATTTTTCTCCACGTTATTCACCCTCCCCTCTCTCCTTTTCTCTTTTTCCTATTCTTTTTGTCCTTTTTCTCCTTCTTTCTTTCCTCCTCCCTCCCTGCTTTCGTTTGCCTCCATCGAATTTAATAGTCATTTTTTGTCATTTTCTGCTTTCATTCTATGTCTTCCACTTCCTATTTGCTCTTCGAACTTCAAACTTGACTGGTGAGGATTCAAATTTTTTCTCTTAATGATTTTCCGATTTCAATCTTCTTAAACCACCTCTCTGGTTATAATAATGATAATAATAATGTCTCTCCACAACGTATAAGTTGATCACGTCTGTACTGACGAACCGTACTTATTCCTTTCTCGAAACAAACAGCATTCTCCCGCTGGAACAGAAGGGGTGCAGAAGAGGTTCATATGGCTGCAAAGATCAACTTCTGATAAATAAAATGATCCTAAAAAATTGCAGGAGACGACGCAGGAATCTAAGTGCAGCGTGGATTGATTATCGTAAAGCCTTTGATAGTGTTCCACATTCTTGGATCCTTAAGACTTTGGAAATGTACAGAGTCTCCCCTGCGATATTAAATTTCCTTAAGTACAGCATGGGAATGTGGAACACCAAACTATACCTTAGTCACACCGGGGGCACTGTCATATCCAACCGTCTGAATATCCGACGTAGAATCTTTTAAGGAGACTCTCTGTCACCACTTCTGTTTTGTTTATCCTTAATCCCTCTTACACATGAACTGAACAACAGTAGCTATGGTTACAAAATAAATAAGAAAATATTCAATCACCTACTCTACATGGATGATCTCAAACTCTTTGCCAATGACGACAATGAGTTGAAAGGCCTCCTCAATATTGTAAAATACTTCAGTGACGACATAGGTATGGACTTCGGATTAGATAAATGTGCAAAAGTAACTTTCAAGAAAGGTAGAATTACAGAAACACAGTTAATAGATTTAGATTTTGTCACAAAGATTAGGGAACTGGAGCATGATGAAGCTTATAAGTACCTAGGAATTAGCGAAGGAGATGGCATACAACACCCCAAATGAAAAAAAAAATAAGAAAAGAGTACTACAGGCGTGTACGTATGGTACTAAATACTGAGCTAAACTCAAAAAACAGGATATCAGCCATAAACACATTGGCTGCCCCTGTGGTGCAATACAGCTTTAATGTCCTTAACTGGACCATAGCTGAAATTAAGCGAATGGACGCCAAAACGAGAAAGCTTCTCACTTGCTATCGCATCTATCATCCCAAAGCTGATGTCGATCGTCTGTATGTGCCCAGATCCGAAGGAGGCAGAGGATTAGTCCAACTAGAACTGTCCTACAAAACTACAACAATTGGCCTCCAAAGATATTTGGAAACTACAGAAGACTGGATGATGGTATGCGTCAAGGAACATGAAAGTAGTAAGCGTCTTTACTCCGTAATGAAAGAAGCCAACAAATTCAAAATGGAGTTTCAAATGGGCGTAGAGACGCAACTACAGCACGGCTGAAACTGCAAAATACCTAAAAAAGACAGCAAAGACGAATGCAACCGACCAGATACAGAAGCGATGGCAAGATAAACCGCTTCATGGCCAATACTCTGCCCGTACCAAACAAGCTGACGTTGACAAAACCCGTACCCATCAGTGGCTACGAAGTGCAGGGTTGAAAGCGGAAACTGAAGGTTTATCCTTGCTGCGCAGGACCAATGCTTGCTAACTAGGAATTATCAAGCACATATACTAAAATATTGTGTCAGCCCAAAATGCAGATTCTGTGATAAATATCCAGAAACGATTGATCACCTTGTATCAGGTTGCACGGTGTTGGCACCCACTGAATATAAAACCCGACATGACAGAGTGGGCCAATATCTGCACTGGAAAATCTGCAACTTCTACGGGAAGGAAACTGAAAGAAACTGGTATGAACACCACCCAGGCCCGGTTACGGAGATAGGACCTGTTACAATTCTATGGGACTACACAATACACACTGACAGAACAATCAAGGCCAACCGGCCAGATATTGTTATTAAAGACCACAAACAAAAACGGTGCCTCCTTATTGATATGGCAGTCCCTGCTGACTCAATGTATCTTTGAAGATATTCAAAAAGTTGTCAAAGTACAAGGACCTTGAAATAAAAATCTCGAAAATGTGGCATATGGGAACATCAACAATCCCTGTTGTAGTTGGAGCCCTAGGACTGGTTGGAAAAGATTTCAGTAGACTAATTGAAGGGATTCCTGGAAGTCCATGCCTCAAGGAGATACAAAAAATTGTTCTGACAAGTACAGCCCACACCTTACAAAGGGCTTTATCTATGAATTTTTTTTTTTTTTTTTTTTGTCAGTGGAAAGTGTCATGACGCCATTTCTAACCTTAGGTCCCTGGGCGGGACCCGGAAAGAAATGTGTAAACGCCAGAAATCAAAGAAAATAATATAATAATAATAATAATAATAATAATAAAAACATGACCACACTTATAAAGATAATGTTTATACATGGAATCCTTATTAGTGCTGCCTGATATCTTTTCCTTTACTGTATTTATTATTCCTAAATTTGATTGTTAAGTGCGATATTACTGTAATTATTGAACAATATAGTTCATGCCACTTTGACAGAAAAATTTACCAGTAAAAAATTTGTTCATCACCATATTATGAACGCACAACCTTTAAAAATTTAAAATCAAACTCAGCGTTGCTTTTGCGCGTTCAAAAACAATAACTCATTTTCAATAGCATTTTCGGATACAATAATACATATATTTTCGTTGTCCTCTTATTACTAAGAGAAAAAACAAGAACAACATCTATTCTATACCTGAAGATGTCTGTAGGAACAGACGAAAGCTTGTAGTAAAATAAGAACTAATATGGCAGAAATTTATATAAACAAGGATCATTTCATTCATAACGGATACGGAGGGTTTTGTATATTATTTGAATTGTTTGCGATGATGGATGTCTCGCCATTTAAATCATTAACCTTTGCATTAGTTTTTGTGAATAATTCATGTATATATATATATATATATATATATATATATATTTTATATTTAGTTAAATTTAGTTAAAGTTGAAAACAATATTATTATTTTTTATGATTCGTTTCCTACGGCTTATCAACCCTTTGCAGATTACTTAAAGCCAGAAAATATTTTAGATGGTAAGAATTTCTTTTTTAGATAATGATGATTTAGTGATACATGTTTTATTAATTAACCCATAGCTTGGGGAAGAGGTAGATCCATACCTTTCTCAAGGGTATTTGCGCATAAGTAAATATAATGAACCTAACTGGATTCACAATTCCGAGCCATTATCCATTACACTACCCGTACATCTAATTTTACAGTACCTGTTATTCCCAAAAGGTCACCTGACCAGGCTCGACGTTGCTTAACTTTCGTTGTGATATGACTATAAGCCTTTTATCTAATTCAAAATAACTTCTTACTTTAACATTCTCGAGTAAATAGTGGGAGAGAAATAACTCTATTCACCAAAATAAAGATATTGCATAACAAAAATTATACTATGTTATATAATAAAAAGAGCTTCTTAATAAAGAATTATAAAGGACAGAAAACTGTGGAGAGCCATGATCACCTACGTCCTGAAGGGACACGGCACAATTGTTATTTTATTTGTCGTGGGAGTTAGTTGGTGTTAGCTTCCATACCTTGTGTCCTTGTCTTCTTTTCTTTCGCCCCTCCCATCTTCTTCTTCTTCTTCTTCTTCTTCTTCTTCTTCTTCTTGTCTTTTTTCCAACTGCTCTTACTTTCTCTCCCCTTGTCGAAAACTTTGCTGCAGGAACAAAGACAACAAAAGCAATTTTCGATTCTACAATGAAGCGAGAGTACAAGAAAACGTCAAACCCTTAAAACTTTCGTCTTTTTTTTTCTGTGTTCCCCATCTCCACGCCATATATGAATATTTGTTATTTGTTTTTATTCCCGCCCTTTATGATTTTCTCTTGGTCTGAATTTGTATTCTGTCATATTTATCTCATCAGAAAAAAAGAAGACATTAACATCCGACCTGATTATTTATTTATTTCGATCTATACTTATTTCGGTCACATACACATACAAAAATCTAATCCACGCACGTAAACACTGACAAACATAAATACATAGGTATAGATATTCATATAACAGGTACAGATATACAACTATATATGTACAGGTCTACATATAACAGCTATAGGTATCTTTTTACACTATTTACATTGTTCGGACTGTTTGTCATCCTCTTTAATGTCATATTGACACATGGCCCAGTGGATAAAAGCGTAGGTTGAAGTAATCCAGTGACTTGGCCCAAAGAATTGGCTACAGCAGAAGTGAACAAAAACTTGGAGTTGAGTTTCTAAAGGGAAAAAAATTAAATATCCAGAAAGGGCATGGCACGTGGAACAAAAACGATCTACCCCGGTGGACGATATTAAAGGGTTCGATTCGAAATTCCAACATATATCCCCTGAAGAAGGCCGGAGTGTCGTGAATATAACAATAAAGACGAGGACAACAGTCCGAACAGTGTAAATAATTACAATATCAGAAATATAGACAGAGTTATAACTATACATATAATCTCTGGCTTCTCGTTTCCGAGAATTTGCTAGAACGACTAACGAATCCCTTGTTGCAAACTCTTTCTCAGGCTCATTTATGCTTCTTCCAATGTCAATCTGTGGTTTATATTGCACCAAGCAACAGGGAGAGAGCATGAGTTTTGTTCGCACACACACACACACAAACACACACACACACACACACACACACACACACAGAGTAACGATCTTCGTGTTAGAATCGACAGTTTTCTTCGTTTACCCAATTTTACTGATAAAGCATGAATCAGCTTCTCAATTCAGGGATTATCGCTTCAAACTAATATTATCAAGAAGTCAACTCTTTAACTAATCAGCCATAGTGAGATTCAAATCGGGCGGAGCGCTTAACCACTCGCCCATATACACAGATACACACGTGCATAGGCACAGAAAAAGTTCACACATATGAAAAAAATAATGGCTCCAAATTATTTCCCTGGAAACTACAACAGATTCATGGAACACATTAACACTTTTGGATAGTGTAAGTTTTCAGCTATAAGACATTATATTTACACATTGGTTATGCATTTTCAATGCACTCTTCATCACGTAAGTTAAAAGCTGTACAAGGCCGCCCAAAATGTAACTTATAACGCACGTCACTGTCGATACTGCTGAAGTGCATTAGCCACCGACTCCCATCTTAATCTGTAAATTTTCAGCAAGTGTTGATAAATTTTCCCTATGAATAATTCGATGACACACATTTACTTCGGATGTGCTTAACATGTCAGACGTCACTTTGCCGGACTGCTATTTGTAACAAGGCAAAAGAATTATTGGTAAAAACGTTCAACCTTTACCTTTATTCGCCTCTTAAGTCTTTGGCCAAGATAAACTAGGAGGCATTACTTTCGGAGTGTCCCGCGTAGATGCCATCATGTATGCACATACAATGAACACACATGTCAATATTAATGTGTATAATTGCACACATGCATAAATCCATACCACTCACTCACAAACACGCACACACACTGATACCCATATTAAAATTTTATTTTTTGTATATAAATTATCGACTTGCTTTTTAACATTTCTCAATACGCGCGTGCACACACACATACACACGCACACAGAAGCAAATATAGGTGTTATATTTATATATTTATAAATAAATATCTAAATATATATATTTATAGCTTGTATATATAGTTAATATAGATATAGAAGTAGTTTTTTTTTAATATTAACGAAATCTTTAGGTATAAAAATGACTTAACCATGTCATTTTCTGATTTAGCCTTAAAATCTTCTCTTGGTTTATATGTGTCTATATGAGAGAAAGTGTGATAGAGATGACGCACGTGTGTATGTTTCTGCCACACGCGTACACACCCATTAGCCGTTTGAATTCTTATTAGTGATTGTCTCTCCCGTCCCACACTGTGTCTCGGTCAAGCAACGAGCGATGACACAATCTCTCGGTGTCTTAACCTATTCCATCCACGCCTGGCGGACTTCCATAATCGCGCCAAATTTCCACTCATTAATTAGAGATTTAGAAATGAAAAAAAAATGCGAGAGTGATATCCTTTTAAATAATTTTCGCCCGCAACCGGTGACCTCTGGCGGAGAAGCTGCAAACTACTAGTGCCCAAAGGCAAAGAGAACCATTCAAATAATTTGCTACCCATCTCATGGCGCGATTTTAAAAAAGGCGCCAATCCCGCTGGTGGACAGGTTTTAATTATCCCATATACTCAAAACTGATTTCTTATTTCTTCTTAATGATCAGTTGACTGCAAGCAAATTGTTTGTGTGAAGGGAAGGTTAGTTTTGAAGGGCTTTTTGTTTATGTTATTTTTTATCGCCTGAATGACGACTCCTTTCCTCCACACCAAATAGATGTATGCAGAAATAAATGGATCTAACTGGGATGCGTGGGTTTCAAGGTCAAATTTTAAAGACTTCCAGTGGACGAGCCAGCGTAAAAAAATAATGCATAAAGGGTTACAGAAACAAAGCGAAAATGTGGAACTAGAACAAAGATATTTTTTTTTAAAAAATCGAAGAGAAATGGGGAAATAAAAGCTAAAATGAGAAATTTAACAGATGAAAAAAGGAAACAAAAAAGAAAAATGAAAACAAATAATAGTCAAAAAAGGGCCTTTATATTATCATTCCTAATACCAGAGTTATAAAAGTGATTTTTGTCAATTCAAAACAATCAAAGATTTCTTACAATTGAAAGTGCTACAAAAGTCTTCTTCCAATTTAATTTTTTTTTCTTTTTGCAGTAAGATTCACCCTACTCCAACCTCTCTCTCCTTCTCTCTTTCTCTCTCTCTCTCCCTCTCTCCCTCTCTCTCTCTCTCTCTCTCTCTCTCTCTCTCTCTCTCTCTCTATCGCTACTACAATGGAAAGTTCTCGGACGAACTGCATCACATGGTCCCACCAGTTTCGAATTTCACGGATAGAACCTCACTTACATAGTTGCAAACCACCCTCATTACCTCCGTATTCTATCGATGAGAAGTAAGTTTCATTCAAACAGCTTCTTCCCGCAAATCACTGCCCTATGGAACAAACTCCAAAGAGGATGATTCCACGATCACTACAATCCTAACCTGTTCAAGTCTAGTTATCTTCCCCTCCTATCCATATAAACTACTCCTTAACGTAGCCCTCTACCTCGAGTGGCTCCCGGGCCTTTTACAGGGTGAACATTACTGTAAAAAAATAATATAAGATACTTTTTCTAACTCAAACTTATACGCGGTACTTTTTCTAATTTTAAGCTACAAGAGGAACTTTTCAAGCAAAATCTATAGGGTAACTTCTTCGAATTTAAACTACGTATAATGAACCATAAAAAGAGACTCCTTATTTCAAAGCTACAGGCGAGACTTTCTAATTCAAAAATGTAGAAGAATTTTCTGTCGGTTTGAAGCTATAAAAGATACTTTTTTCCAATACGAAGTTATATGAAAGACTTCTCTCAATTCAAAAGTATACGTTATATTCATTCAGCTGGTTAAGACAGATGTTCAGTCGAGTTCCAAATAAAATTTTTATGATATAAAAAAATTAAAATATTTGCTCTGCAATTGACATTGCTATTGGAAACCATGACGGCACCAGCCAATATTTAAACTATAACGCACCAAATTGCTCTCTCTGTCATGCAGTAATTAAAATCGCGTCACAACTCCAAAGGAGTATCATATGAACTCCTCCATCGGAGTTGAATCGTTTCGAATTCTTTGTACTCTCTAACTTATTTAAAATTCTTCCACTGGAAGAAAATATCAATATTAACTCTAACAAAAGAACTGGACATACATTATGTAAAATCTTTCTGAATATTCACTGTACAGTTAGTAACTTCATAACTGTGCCTTGAGAAACACTTATATTTCCTTGTTGAAATGTTAGTATTTGCATTTAGAATAATCTGCGCATTTCCATAAAAAGAAAACTAATGCTTATATTGTATTTTAATGTTTTCTCTTGTACTATAGTCTTATTAAATATATGTAGGTTGGGTAGCGGTTATCGGAGTGGGAAGTGGAATCAGCAAGCGGGTTTCAAAATCTGTTTCTTTTAATTCGCATAAACACTTTCGGAAAAAGGACAAATCCAATTTCCTCTAAGTATGGATTAAATAGTAGAATTCATTGGACTTTCTTAGATTTGGTGACAAAAAAGTCAAAAAGAAGAAAAACTCTGAATTCAAACCGGTGTCATGAAAAGTGAGAAGGACATTCTTTACTTTTCGTCTACAATTGACTTTCCAACTTTTCGTCGAATTCAAGAAAGTGTAGGTGAGAGGCCCTATAACACCCTACCAACCTAAACTGATGCTCTTGCTGTTCCTTCTTGAAAAGGAACCATCATTGCCTGTGGGAATATATAACATCCACTAAGTTTGAATCAATGTTATCCTTTATTCCCTGTAGTGCTTCATTTCAATGCTTAATCTCTAAATTTTGATATTATTCTATTGTTAAACAGTATGTTCGGAGTAAAGCATTTTTTTTATATCCAATATCATGCATAGGATAAAATCTTCCTATTAAAGCGAGAGGATAATTGGAAGACATTTACAACTGTTTTCAAGATTATAAAACAGATCAAAAAGATAAAAACAAACAAGAGGATCAAAAAGAAGTAAAAGAGGAACGAATGTGAAATAAAAGGAAAAAAAAAGAGAGAGAGAAGACGGAGAAAGTAATAAAATAGTGAGAGAGAACAAACCAAAAAGACAAAGAAAGAAAAAAAAAGGAAGAAGTGAAGTAAAGCAATTAGGAGAGAAAGGTAAAAAAGAATAGACTATTGAAAGAAAATATCAAGTGCGGATAAAGAGAGAGAAAAACGAAGTGTTTGTTTAAAAAAAGAGTAAAAAAAAGGAACGCTACAAAAGATTCTTTATTTCATTTTGTGTCTGTCTCACATAAAAATGTCAGACAGAGACAACGTACAAACTAAGATAATGCATAAGATAGACGAAACATAACGAAAATTCGTATTCTTCATATAAATTATTTTGTTCTTTGCAAACATTACATTCTGGGTTATTGAAATATTTTCCACGTTCGTTGATTCTGTTTTCTACACTTTGTCAAAATAAACTTGAAGTGGATATTCAGCTCGTAAATTGATATTTATGCCTCATAGAAATCACAAATGTTACAATCACATGACCGTCTGGAAAGTGGAAAGATCTTCCATTCAGTTTCAGCAACAAGTTTTCAAACACAGCTTTTCTTATTTTCTAACCGCAATTGATGTTGATCCTTATTTATCCTAAATTATTAACTTCTAATGAGTGAACTACATATTTGGTAGCTTTTGTTCAAGGTAATCTCTGCTGGTTCGCACATACCAAAATTTTTCTGGTATATGCTAAAGAAGAAGGTGTACTCAATGAAAGTCACAGATGCAACACACTTGAGTGAACGCATAAAGAGTGAAGGTGCTAAAATTGACGGCAATCGGAAGTTATTGCATCGAACAAAGCGCATCACCTTTTGCATCACAAATGATGGAAATCATTATCAAGATGTTATTTGCTAATATTCCAATTCAATAAAATGTTATTGAAAATTTAATTTCTTGAAAATATGCATTTTTGTCTATGTATCCAGACCATAAATATATATATATATATATATATATATATATATATATATATATATATATATATATATATATATTATAATAAAGGGAAAAGAACAGTAAGATATATAATAGGGTGTTCTTATTAATATTTTTATTTTTACAAAACAGTGCTCAGTGCAAATTTACAGAGCATAGATATTATAAATTTACTAATTTAAAATATGGTTCCATCGCTCGACAGGAATTACCATGTTTCAAAAGCAGAAACTAAAAACTAAAATCTTCAAATTCAATTACAGAATTAAATTAAAGTCCCTAGTCCTGTTTCATTTTCAAGCGAATTTTAGAATAACTTATTTTGAAATTTACTACTAATAATAATTTCTAAATAATTTAAGTAAAACATTTATTTGTTTTAAAAGAGGTATGGTCTATTAGTATTTAAAATTAAGAATAATATTTTAAAATGGTAGTTCAATACGACGTATTCATATACAAACAACCCTTTTAGAAAAACTTTTTAGAAAAATTTTTTATGTATACAAGTACAAATTTAACGGCGAAACAAAACTGCTGAAAAACTTTTTGTCGTTGAAAAAGACCAGACGACATGCGTTGAACGAATGTCATCATTCGTTGGAAAAGACACCCCTACCCTACCTTGACTTAACCTCTTTTCGAAAGTAACTCATATTTTGATACAATAGTTGTCAGTGAAAATGAATACCCTACGGCCCTTGTTAAAATGACTGGGTTTCCCCATATCCTTAGAAACTAATATTATGAATGTATGCGCTTATAAATTATTGCTTGAATTTATGTGCATATATCTGTATTTATACACTTGCATATGCACACGCGCACATTATGTATATACGTATTTAAGTGTACATATATGCACATATATACACATACAAACGTGCGTGCACAGGCACATGTACACTTGTGTCTGTGCTTTGTTATTAATAAACTAGTGCTTAAATGGTAAAGTTATTTTTTCTGTTTAAGATTACGTGTGTGCACAATCGTGATTGTGTTACATATCGTCTTAAGTATGCGCTTGATTGACTTATTCTATTTGTGTTCTCCTGAACATTTGCGTTCGCTTATTCCTGTGTCTCGTCGTCGACGTTTGATCTCTCCTTTCTTCTGCCGCCTTTACTTCTTTTGTTCCGATGATTGAAACATTCTAGCCTTATTGTCGGCAGCCATCTTTTATCATAAGCTTCTTTGAAAAGAAAAGAATGTGAAGGAAAAATAACGCGCTGACGTTGGTCAACTTTGGTTCATTCGACCAACAGCTGTTCTCTAGAGGCAACAGTCGATCAATGCTTGAAATGAATCAAAGATAAATCGGTCTGAAATTCTTTTTTATCATTTCACACCAAGCTAGGTAACAAAGCCACTAAGACGCAGCTGATGGTCAATGAATGTGAAAGAATATAAGAAAAAGTAAAGTATTATTAAGGAGAGAAAACAATAAAAGAACAGGAATTAAGAAGACAGGCGATAACGATTGACATTGCATTTAATTTTTTGAAAATCAAAGTGACAGGGAAGCATGAAGCTGAGAGAGAGTTCAACAAGCGAGAAGCGTGAGAGAAGACACAGTTAGCATAGAACTTACGGTTACATCTCTCCATTTCCACTGTAAAATGATGAAACCTTGACATCAATCTAGTACTGCACTTAAATTCATAAAATCTAGGCACCATTTAAGAAAGTTCATCAGAATGATTATCATGAAAGTATTTATAGAAAAGGAACACGAAATCTAGATTACGGAGAAGGGAAAGTGACTGAAGCCGAGATGCCAGGTGAGGACCAATGACATTTCAGATTCTTCTTTACTCAATGATCTCTAAATATATAGCAGGAGCACCAGATCAGATGTGGCAGCAATATTCAATGCCTGGACGAATGGTAGAGTTATAAATATGTAAGATAGATTTTATAGTGAAGCAACTTTCTTAGCAGAAGACCTAGTAATGGATTCAATATAGTCTTTCCACTTTATGTCAGCGGGAAACGTTAACCCGAAAAAACGAAATGACTGTCTCTTGGAGGTTAGCATCAGCCATGCTGATGAAAGACAGATAGAGTTCTCTCGGGTGATTAACAGAAAGTAGTTTCGTTTTCGAGGCGTTAAAGTTAACAATTCATTCCTTGCCCCAGTTAACAACAGAATATAGGTGATTTTTTTTTTATCAGCTGCCAATCTGACTTTATCGAACCGATCAGATTTACTATTAAAACAGAAGTAAAAGAGATTTTATGACTTCTACTTCATTAACGACCTCTGTTGATCTATATGTCGAGGATACTCGTCAAATAAAAATTGCCAAAATGAAATTGTTTCTTTTTTAAATCATGATTTTCATATTGTCTCTTAATTATTATTATTATTATTATTATTGTTGTTGTTATCTTTCACATTGGTTTTTGTTTTTAACCGGGGATATTGCATTATGGATCTTCTCCATCAAGTCGCATGACTTCAGACAAAGAACATCTTTCGCAGTATATTCGCAGTTCCAAGCAACACAGACTTCTAAAGCGATACAATGCTTTATTCTGACTTTCTCGGTGTAAGACTTTAAGTTCACTAGTATAGATACCAACGCAACAATGTAATATATCTTAACGAACAATTGACATAATAGGGACCGGAACATTGTGTCAAATTCAATCCGGGGGGCGGGGCTGTATTTCTTAAGTGTTTCAGTTTCTTTGATTTTTATATTATGGTCACCAGTAACAAGCAACTTCTCTGAGTATTCATTTTCTTGTTTCTTTGTAGCATCAAGATTATTATTGTTAGTAGTAGTATTAGTAGTAGTATTAATAGTAGTAGTAGTAGCTGCCTTATTTCGTTTCTTTCTGATCCTTGCGTCGACTAATAGGTTAATTTTGAAAAACGTAAAGTACTAGAGAAAAAAATCTTGTTCTTTGTCCAGAATCACAAAAGGTAGTTTTCCTATCACGACAGAGAGCATAATTACTTGAGAATACGTGTAAAACGTTTTGACTGAGTTTCAAGAAAAAAAAAGTATGAAATATGTATATCAAGTTCTTCCATGGCATTTGGGTGCCATGAAATGCTATTTATGCACAGCTATCTAAGTAATATGCGACAGGTTTTATTAGGTTACATGGTACGAGCAGCAGAAACTATTCTTTTTATCAGATATTTTAGAAGAGATGTAAAATAAACGGAAACTACCTCAGCTGGAATTTGAACAAAGTTAGATGATGTCAGATACTGAACCGATAACCATTGAGCCAACACCACACCACATCACCGTCTAAATACGAATAGTTTATGAATGGACAAATTTGGAAAGATGACTTAAATTTGGAGAGATGACTGTCAATATCACTAATATATCGCATTTCAATGTTTAAGTTGAGTTGTTCTCTACTTGAGAAGTGTATTGAAAGGTTTTTAAAATCTCTACGTCGAATAAACATAATTAATCAAGCAACGACTCATCTATGATCGCTTTTTTAAATGTTGTACTTCAAATGCATCACATAAGAAAACTATAAACAAGTTACTAAAATATTTCAATTCATTTTCCATGTTAGACACTCGATTTTTATCCTAAGCCTTAAAGGTTTTATACAGGAAAAATACATAAACTTGAGATGAATGTTAAAAAAAGCCTAAATATAAGACACAATAATGACTGTTCGATCTATATCATTCCGTAATTGCAAAAGTATATTAGAATTTTTTTTAATGTTAATGATGCTTCGCTCCTGAAATCTTGCTTGAACCAAGAGTTATCTGATGGTTTTATTGGAAGTACAGCTGTGTGTTTGTTTTTTTGGGGGGGGGCACAGTATTATGCGTATGAATTATAAATAAAGATTGATCTGAAAGAGTTTCGCACATTTTCATAAAACGTTCAGTATACAAACCAAGCAATTTTTACTCAGCGGAATTTTTTAAATATTGTCCTTCTATTTTTTATACTAGGTTACTTTTATACTTATTATTTTTTATTTAATTTGCAATATCATAACAAAATCAAATGTGTACATGGGAAGAGTCGTATTAAAAATAGTATCACATTTTCAGGCGGGAAAGGGTATAATTCACATTGGAAAATGTGTGTGTGTGTGTGTGTGTGTGTGTGTGTGTGTGTGTGTGTGTGTGTGTGTGTGTGTGTGTGTGTGTGTGTGTGTGTGCGTGTAAACGCCACAGATATTAAACAAAGAGAATAAGGAACCATTATGTTTCACTGCTCTGGGCTTAGAACATGCTACAAGATGGGGCATTTCCATCTTCTTTCGATGCCAAGTGACATTACCCCCCCTTACGATGTGTTTGACGTCGTTTTCACTTCTGTGGCTTCTCTTTATTTCTCAATGAACTCCTCTAATTTTTGTGTCACTTCGTCGTCAGACACAGCTCTAAGGTGATGAACATTAAAGAGAAAGATTCTTTATTGAAAGACATTTGTCTTTCCCCCCCACTTATAAATTTATATCTGGCTTCTCTAATAATAATAATGATAATAATAATAATAATATAAAAGAAAAAGAAAAACTGTTAATATGGTATTGCCAGTTGTACAACAGAGAAATGTCCTATTCTTTAGGTTACTGGGAATAAAATTAAACATTTTCAAAAATGCTAAAATATTTTTTGTTTGTTTGTGAAAGTGTTCTAAAGTGTCTTATTTTATTTTGTTATTTGCGCCCCGCTGGTGGGCCAACGTCTTAATCGCAATAACACATGTGAACTCTTTGTTTTGATAAAAGCATTGAAATGTCATCGCCGACTTCGTTAATGTCCATTGTCGCTTTTTATACGAGAAAACTTTATGCCAGACATGAGCAGGAATAGGCATTGACGAAGAAATGAAGTCCGTCAAACTGTATGACCATCACAAACACAATTAAAATGCAATCAAGGTTTATTAGAAGGAGGCAAATGGCGTAGATTTTGCTGACAAGAAGCACAAGATCAAGAAGAACAATTAAAGCGATGAGGGAAAAAAGACTCTTTGATCGTCTTAAGTCTTGATTAAAAACGATTTAGAAATTTTGTTAAAATGGCGGGACCTCCTTGACAAGTGATTGTGCAATTTGCAGCAGTTTTCCTTTGCTGTTTCATATTCCGGGCTTCCTCGAAGCACACTGAATGCTTTTATTAATACCACTTGCGTATCGACGATTTTACAAGAAACACTGAACTCGGATTTTTGTCAATTATTTTCTAATTCTCCATTTTTTAGCCACAAAAATATTGAGATGTATTTCGCTTGATGTGACATTGTTGTGTATCTAGTTGCTGTTACTTGTAAATTGCTATTATCAGTGATTGGGGTAATTGATAGCGGCTCAGATTCAAGAATTGGGGAGCCGTGTTCAAATTTTAGTCGAGTTCATTGCATTCACTTATGTGAATACGCGCATAAACCCATCTCCTCTCTCAGCTATGGGCAAATAGCAGACCAAGGCTCTAGAACCCAATCTGTCCTGCACTTTGCTCGTAGCGGGACAGACTGGGTTCTATTGCCTTGGTTGGTGACGACTCTAGGAAAAATAATTCTGAATTCAAACCAGAGCCTCCGTCAGGCTATTTTGCCCAGGAAACGCCACTCCTACTGAGACTGACAAACGTGTGCTGCACGACCCTAAAGGAATGCAGGATTCGTGATCGTGACTTGTAAGATATGATTCTCAGCTTAGATTTTTCCTATTTACTTTTTATTCACAAGATCTGGATCTTTGAAATATTCTTTGAATATATTGTCATTACCCGCTTAAAATTACAAGTGTTACTACAGTTTAATTAGTACAGGGTTACTACAAATTAATTAGTCAATGGTTATGTTTCAAATCTCAAGCTGCAAAAGTCATATTTCAAATCAATGAATAATGAAGCCTTAATCGAATTCGATTTATGTAAAAATTAGACTTGCGCTTTGAAATATTTAGAGATACGTCACAAAATGTTCCCCTTTAAAGGTTTCAATAATATTCGCTCTTCGAATTTAAATGCAACAAATTAGTTAAAACTTATCTGATCGACCAACATATATTATTTAATATTAGATAAAAACTTATTTATATAAGCTTTATTTACATCAGAACTAATGTCCTTATCTTTATTGTTATTACCACAACGTTTTGGCCGTTGACCACGCCGGTCTTCTTCAGGTGTCTCTCGATCTTGGTAACCTTCAGGGAATTTTGAACTGAACCCTTTATTTAATCTACAGGTTTAGATTGTTCTACAGATATCTGGTTTCGCTCTTTTTTCATACTGTCTTCGTATGTATAACTACGAGAGAGCAAATCCTAGTGAATTAAATTATTGATTCGTGAATTTGCTGAAATAATAATTGAGAGTTCAATCCCTAAGCCGAGGAGTAGAAAAATGAATATTTTTATAGTTTTCTAAACATCGTCGCTACTTGAATGATTGTTGTTCTTCAGTATTCTTATAAATGTTCATGAACAGCACGTCATGTTGATTTTTTCTTTTAACCTAAAAATATTTTCTTTTTATATAAGAATGCATATAGTCAAAGAAAGAGCAGCTATACCTGCCTACTCATATCGTATATTTTACAAATATATAAATTCCGTGAGTACTGTTAGCAAAAACGACTACGATTCATTGCTGTCTATATTTTTGAGATGAGGTATTATGTACACTATTTAGATTACTCGGACTATTGTCCTCATTTTTGTTGCCATATTTATCACAACGTTTCGCCCGTTGTACGCTCCGGCCTTCTTCAGGTGGTTGGAATGTCGAACTGAACCCTTTATTTCGCTCGCTTAACCATGTTAAAGCAGTGGAGAACTTGGAGAGGGAAATTAACAGGAGATAACTGATAACTGACATCCATTAGGCATGGCATGTGGAACTAGAACAGTCTACCCTAGTAGGCGAAATAAAGGGTTCAGTTCGACATTCCAACCAACTGAAGAAGGCCGGAGCATGCAAAAACCGAAACATTGTGATAAATATAACAACAAACTCAGGACAATAGTCCGAATAATCGAAATAATTACACGATTCATGATTGATATGTTTTTACGGTTTATCAACTTTTTGCATGTTATTTAAGCCAGTAAATATTTTTTAGATTATAAGAATATTTTTTGAGATAATAATGATTCACTGATACATGTCTTACTAATTAACCTATAGATGGGGGAGAATAGGTGAATTCATAACTTTGCTAAGGTTATTTGTGCGTAAATGAATATAATGCACCCGATTGGAATTGAAACTCGATTCTCCGATTCTCCATTATGCTGCCCACACGTCTAAGCTTACAGAACATATTATTTCCAATCGGTCACCCCTCGGGCTCGACGTTGCTTAACTTTGACGATTGTAGGAGAACGGGTGTTTCAATGTGATATGGCCGTACGCCCAAACAACTATGTATTTACCAGGAAAACAATAACACTCAGAGCAGTTCATGTTTCGCTGACGCGTGTGTACCGAAAAAAAACCCGTTTTGAATAAGTGCTGGCCGACTATGAAAACAAATCTCTTTCATCGAACTCTGTTTTATTTGAGTAAAGGTAAAATAAGGCACTTTTGTTTGTTTTTATGTATTTTTTCCTATTAAACTATTGTGTGGATCTCCATTAAAAGAAGAAAGTAAAAATCGCAAGCATGAACATTTGTTTTCTTTGCGACGCCAAATCATACAGATTATATTAAATGTGTTTTTATTTTGAAAAAAAAGTAAACATTTTGAGAGAGTTTGAACAAAATCTACAGGTCGGATAATTCTGAAGGAGAGACTGATCAACTACAGGCGTAAAGTGGGGATTGAAGAAAAAAAAACTTACATGTACGAGAAATGAGGGTACCTCCATTATAACGTGGTCAAGGTGGATGGCATTTCGATAAGTCACTTGGAAAGAAGAGCACTCTGTTTATATTGAAGAGCTAATAGGATTGGAGAGACTTCGACAGAAATGAAACGACAGCGGCAATTGTTGCTGAATACGGAAGAAAAATTAAAAAAATAGACGCCATCTGCATACGGAATTAACAAGTGGCAAAAGAACGAAAACACCAACAGACAAAAGCCAAAAAGAAAGCTACTCGGAAAAAAAGGAAATCAGGTTCCTGAACACTTGCCTTTATCTTTTACTCGTATTTTCTTCCCCCCTCTCTCCCTCTCCCTCTCTCTCCCTCTCTCTCTCCCTCTATCTATCTATCTATCTATCTAGATAGATAGATAGATAGATAGATAGATAGATAGATAGATGACCCTCTTGATGTTCTTCTCTGTTCCTTTTTATCAATATATAAGTAACTTTTATTAACCCTCTCTCTCTCTGTTTCTCTTTGTTTCTTTCATTCTCTCTCTCTCTCTCTCTCTCTAATCACAAATGTTCTTCTCACTATCCCTTTTTATCAATATAGAAGTATCTTTTCTTCCCACGTCTTTGTCTGTCTGCCCCATTCTCTCCCTCTCTCCCTCTCTCCCTCTCTCTCTTTCTCTCTCTCTACCAATGACCCTCTTGATGTTCTTCTCACTGTCCTTTTTTATCAATATAGAAGTATCATTCCTTCTACATCTCTGACTTTGTCTCTCTCTCTCTCTCTCTCTCTCTCTCTCTCTCTCTACCAATGATGTTCTTCTCTCTGTCCCTTTTTATCAATATAGAGGTGCATTTTCTTCCCTCTCTCTTTCTCTTTCTTCGTCTCTCTTTCTACCAATGACTTCTTCTCATTGTCCCTTTTTATCAATATAGAAATGTATTTTCTTCTCTCTCTCTCTCTTTTTGTCTGTCTGTCTCTCCCCCTCTCTCTCTCTCTCTTTGTCTCTTTTTCTCTTTCTCTCTACCAATGACCCTCATGGTTTTCTTCTCTCTGTCACTTTTTATCAATATAGAAGTGTCTTTCCTTCCATCTCTCTCTCATTGTCTCTCTCTCTCTCTCTCTACCAATGGCGCTCTTGTTGTTCTGTCCCTTTTCCCAATGTAAAAGTACCTATCCATTTCTATCTCTTTCTCTCCCTATATATATATACTGTGTGTGTGTGTCTGTCTGTCAGTCAGTGTTTATGTGTCTCTGTATATGTGTGTGTGTACGCGAGTGTGTGAACATAGCCTGGATCCCTCAGTTTTTCACTAAATCGTAAGCTTCTGACCCACTCCGTAGTTCCATATAATTTACGTCAGTATGAACAAAACTGGGAAAAGATCCATGTACCCCCAATAAAAAAAGAAAAAGATTTTCTTATATTCTTTCACATTCAGTAAACAATTGCGTCTTAGTGGCTTTATTGCCTTGCTTCGGGCGAAATCACTAAAAAAAATCATGACTCTCTACAGATTCGCTCCCTTTATTATCAGTAAATTGCCATGACTTTTTGGGAAAGATAGTAAAGTGGTTTACCGTTTTCTTCTGCCAGTTTTGAATTCATCGTAGTTATTCTATTGAACTGGCTGCCATGAAAGGTTAGAAAGTTGTCTATCTCTAAACTGTGGTAGGAGACGAAATTTATTCATGACTTTTCCAAAAGCAACAGTTCGAATTAAACACAACAGAAGAGAGACCGGGACTTGAACTCCGTATTCTGCACCGATAACGCTACCGCACATCCTAGGAATTGATGATTATGTTTTCAACCTCAAACTAAGAGAGAATCTAAATACCAGCATCCAAGAACATTTAGAGGAGCTAGGATCATCGAAAGAACACTGCATAAAATTATAAAACATACATAACCCCAGAGAGTTTAAAAAGTGCAAGAATATATTTTGGCTTATTATTGTTCGTTCACAGAGACAAAGGAAAAAGAAAAATGTTTTTTCAATGCCAATAACAAGGGGCCTTTAAAAAAAAACAACATATAATGTAAAGCAAAGCACCTGTTGATTATATGAATAACCTCTCTACGTACCAGGATTGAGCATGATTAACTTATCAAGGTATCATTTAATTTTACCCCCACTCTTGCTATTAAGCTGTTTTTTTTATGCAGCTGAGCGGCAAATTTTTTGTTTGCTTTCATCTGTTGCGTGTCTGAATATAAAATCTTCAAAAGAGAATGACAATCGACACTGAAAAAAAAAAAAAGTGTGTGTGAAGCGAAGGGCGATAACTACTGCCAGTGATGAATAAGAAAACAGAGTTGGACACGAAAAAAAATGTAACCGGTCAGCTGTTAACATTTAAAAAGTGCCTTGAAAAAAAAAAGCATAAAAAACGGACAAAATAAACATTTTTTTGTGCAGAAATCATTTGAGCTGATTTGGGTCGACCAGATTTAGTATGGGCAACAGTTGTGTACACCCAAAAGATGTACAGCGCATGGCAATTAAATTTATTTACATGCAATGTACCTATGTTTATGTCTATAATTGTTTACACAGGTGTCTAAAAAGAGACGTATATTTTTACTTTTTATTCTTATACATAAACCAATCTAGGGTTCTATGTTTTATACTGACAATAAGTGGTTAGTTCAAATTTTAGACTAAGTTCGCCGATTGAGTATCAATGCAGAAACTACGTTATTCATAAATTTATTGTGAATCTGTGAACTTAAAGTGAGAAGATGAATTCTGTTTCTAATGGATGCTGGGGATTTGCTTTAGCTTAATTTGAATTTTCTTTTCTTTTTCACTTTCTATCTATTCATTGGACGCATCATCTGAAAATTAAATATTTACGTCAATAGTGTATTTATCTTTTAAAATAAGTATGTATATATTACTATATATCCTAGCACGTCCTTAAAATGTGATTTGCCTTGATAAAAGTGATAAAGATCATCTTTATTATTGATTGATAAAAGAGAACGAAACGCGTCGGCTAAGAAACAGTTTTTCTTCTTCTCTTTTATTCATATATATATATATATATATATATATATATATATATATAATATATTAAAATTTCTAAATATATAAATTAAATGTTTATATATATATATATATATACATATATATATATATATATATATATATATATATATATATATATATATATATATATATAATATATATAAAAATTAATTAGAAAAACTTAGGTCCATTGATTATATTTTATTTCCTCGGGAAGGTGTTTTTTTCCTGGTTCTTCAGATAATATTTCCAAGCATAAAAATGGTTTTAAATTTAGGGATAGTTTTAAGTTGATATAAGGTGATAGAGAGAGGTGGAGGGGAAGGACGATAGGTATGGTCAAAATTAGAGAGGGAAGTGAGACATAGGTATAATTTTAAATCTATTTTTATTAAAATACTTGAGAGTAAGAGAGGGGGTAAGGACTAAATATTGATCTATTTAATAAGCCATCTCACAGGAAATGAGACGAAGAGAAAAAAGAAGAAAAGATTTAAGAAAGCAAACGTGGAAGCAGGGGTGGGAGGAAAAGTGGGGAAAGAAGAAAAAGGAGAAGAAATTAACATATATAAGCATATTGCAGTCAATTTCCAAAAACACAGATTGATATATCTTGCAGTTAACTTTTGACATTATATATATATATATATATATATATATATATATATATATATATATATATTTATTAAATATATATATATATATTATTTATTAAAGGAGATTAAAACAAAAACATGTTAAAAATCGCTAAACATTATCGTTCGTGTTTCGTCACTAAGGTCGTGCCTCTTCAGGCGATGGTAAATGAGAGTTATTTGGGTTGAACGTGGAAACGGGCGAACAATAACTGAAGAGTACTAAAAATAAGATCTAGACGAGATATCCCTTAGCATGGGCAGTGGGAAAAAAATTACATTATTTACATTGTTCGGACTGTTGTCCCCATTTTTATTGTCATGTTCATGATGTTTCGGCCGTTGTACGCACCGGCTTTCTTCAGGTGATTGGAATTTCGAACTGAACCCTTTATTTCGTCCACCGGGGTATATTGTTCTACTTACACATGCCATGCCTCTAAGAACTAGAACAATTAACCCTTTGGACAAAAAAAAAAAGACTTCAGTTCGAAATTCCAATCGTCTGAAGAAGGCCGGAGCGTACAATGGCCGAAACATCGTGAACATGACAATAAAGATAACAGTGTAAATAATGTAAATAATTACAATACCTCATCCCAGAAATATAGACAGATAAAGGGTTCAGTATTGAATTCCCTATAGTTTACCTAGATCGTCATACTCCTGATGAAGCCGAAATGTTATGATAGCAACAACAAAGATGAGAGCAATATCCCGCATGTAAATAATGTCAATAATAATCTATAAACGTTTGGAAATGATGATCTGTTAATTACGCGTATCTGTTGTTGTTTTTTAAGTATTAATTTTAGATAGAAATGAAAGCTAAAATATCAAATTAACTTCTTTACCTTTTAAAATATTAACTTTTACTTTCAAATGATTTAGTTATTTATTTTATCTTATTTTAAATAATTTTGTCACAATGTTTTGTTCTTAAAGTTTTAAAATATTTCTTAACTTAAGAAAAACAAAAATTATTATTTTTTAAAGCAAAAGTGATTTGAATTAACTTTTTGCAGTTGGCTGGTTAAAAAAAAACTACTTTATAATTATCATAATGTGATCATTGTTAAAATTTGATCATTCAGGGTGAAATGATAGGATTGATTATTATTATTATTATTATTATTGTTGTTGTTGCTTTCTTGACGAATTTGAGATTGATTTGCCTTCAGTGCAATTTGTTTGAATTATCAGACTTTACAATAGTATAAGCATTTGAAATGCTTCAAAATATGGGTTAATCTTTGTGTCGTTCTGCTCCTCAAAGATCAGCTTTCATTAACCAAGCGGAAGTCGAATTCGTAAAAATGGTGATTGGCAAATGAATGCGAAGCACCTGATTCTCTTGTCATTTCCTCCATTTCCTTCTTGTTCTTTCTAACGACAAAATCTCTCTCTCTCTCTCTCTCTCTCTATCTATCTATCTATCTATCTCTATCTCTTTCTCTCTCTTTCTTTCTCTGTCTCTTTTTCTCACTCTTTCTCTCACTCTCAGCAATTTTTCTTTGTTTTTTTCCTTTTTAAAATTTGAAAGTTTAAATAATAATAGTTATGTAACTATTATTTTTATACTATTATATTTATAATATAATATATAGTTATAAAATTACATTTATAAAATATAAAGTATATTGATATAACTAAAATTGATAGAAGCTTTGTTTTTTGTTTTGTTTTTTGTTAATTCCAGTGCTTGTTATTGCTATATTGTTATACTGAACAGTATTTCTATTTATTGTTTCTATTGCTATCAAAAGAAATCAAGTAATAATAGTAATAAATTCTAAGCATGATGTGTGTTTTGTGTTTATAACTTCATGTGTTTGTTAAAGATGTCAGTTTTCTGTCAGATTTTCAAATATTATATTACGAAAGTATAGCTCGTTATTTCCATGAAGAATATAATAAAAGATAATTAAAAGAACACTAGAGTAATTCTTATCGCAGACCTTAAAGTGATGACATCAAATAAGGAGAAATTGTAACAAATAAAAAGAAATCATTTTGATATCTTCTAAAAGGTAAACGTATGTCAGTGGCATAAATTCGTTCTTATACTAGTCAGTAATAGACACCACCGTAACAGGATATGTTGGAAGTAGAAAAAGCAGGATACTCTGAAAGTCTATATATCACCTATTAATAAGTCAAGTACATTGGCGGGAAGGGGAGATATTATTTTTATTTAATCTATATTTATTTAAAAAAAAAAAAAAAGGAACCTAATGATAGAAAAGGTCAAATAAAATAGTGAGTGGCAAGAAAGCTAATTAAGAAGTAAAGAGAAAAGCAAAATCCCATCAAGAAAGAAATGGAGGTTTGGGAGAATTTTTCAACAGAAGAAGAAAGAAAAGAAAAAGTGTTAGAACTAAAGCAAATGAATCGGCCCGAGGTCAAACATATTTTTAAGTCTTCCCTTTATATAACCTTTCCGTCAACATCAAACAGACCAAAAAGCCAGACCAACTTCCGACTTAACACCGGAAGTGACCTGCGAATGAAAAGCTGTCTGCGTCACCCAATCGTGTAATTTTCCGCTTTTTATACTGAAATATACGGGAGTGTTTTCGGATAGATTCTTCGAATAGATTTTCATTTACATCGTTGTCATTATTACTATTAATATAATCAAGTATAATTTTAGAATATTTTTTCTTCCTTTCTTCAGGCAAAGATGAGAAATGAAAGTTGAAATGCAAAGAAAATGAAATAGAAAAATCTGCTGAGGTAGATTAAATTTACGTTACTTGTCTTTTACAAAATAAAACCTTTTTTCTTTTTGTTCATTTCTATTTCTCTTCTTTCTTTCTTCTCTTCCTATTTTCACTTTCTTTTACCTTTCCTTTCTTTGTTTCTCCTCAGTGACTGTTTTTAATTACAATCATTATTACAACGCTTATTCCATTTATTACTTTGTATACCGGCGATGTTACACGCAGTTGCGTTCGGCATAGCCGCAGAAATGAATTCTCTCAACTAATATTTAAAACAATAATATTAATAATAAAAGTAATTAAATAAAATTTACCCCGAAGGATAATATCCCCGATTATAAAAGGATTTAATTTAGATCTCAGAATAAATTTCAAACTTGACTAAACAGAGATTCTTTGATATTTTTTTCCAAATGGAAAGCAAAGACGCGTGCGGGCTGTTAATACTACAACTTTTACGCATATAAACCTATAATTCCTTGAATTCTTTACCTTCTAAACTGCCATTTGCAATTCTATCTTTTTAAAAAAGCTAATAATTCTGACGACGCCTTTTGTTTGCGTCCCTGTATAGAGAACTGTTGGGCCCTCTCGAGAAATTTCGCCGCCATTATGCTAACTTATGCCTGCCGAATGATGGCGTCAAGAAATCGAATCATTTCCCGTATTTAACGTTGCAAATTAATGGCATCACAAAACAAAATCTTAAATGATATTTAACCGTGAGGTTTGCTACTGTATTATGAGTGTTGTTATCCTCATTGCAATTATATCTTTTCGATTCTTGCTAAACAAAAATCATCATCAACAGGAGCATTTTTAAATATGATCATCACCATTACTACTTGTGTTCGTTTTGTGACAGCATATATGATTAATTTCACAAATATCTTTATTTTTATCATTATTAAATGTCACTAAGATAACCATTACTGCATCAATAAATCCGTAGCCTGAATTAGTCGAATTTTGATTTGAAATATTAATTAATATAATATTTGATCAATGTGATTGAATTTAGTTCATTGACCATGGAAAAC
This sequence comes from Acanthosepion pharaonis, assembly GCA_903632075.3. Lineage (NCBI taxonomy): Eukaryota > Metazoa > Mollusca > Cephalopoda > Sepiida > Sepiidae > Acanthosepion > Acanthosepion pharaonis. Next base: position 1,717,600 of record CAHIKZ030000187.1, on the reverse strand, counting down.
ATTGTACAAAATAAGTATTTTTTTTCTTATTAAACTACGTATTACATTATTTTATTAATACAATTGTTTTATTTATAATTAGATGCTGTCAATGTTATATTCATAATTATCATCATTGTCACTAATTTTGTATGTCTCGTTGTAGTCAAAACTGTTTTTGTTATAGTTATGGATATTACTAACATTATAATATTGGTAACAATACTATTAGTAATTTACTCCCTTTTCTTATGAGCCGATGAGATGACAAACCCTCATGCAAAAGAGAATTAGACGATTGGGAATTAACAACCGGAATCAAGTGAAAGGTTTATCTTATTGTTAAGAAAATGTAGGAAACATCTTAGAAAGCTTTTTTTTATTATATTGATCAACAGTCGATGAAAATATACAGTAAAGAATCAAATTGAAAGATAAATGAATTACAAGTATCATCATTTTTTATGTGATTATGATCTCATTGAGTAAGTGTCCTGATAAAAATTAGATAGAATACACGCGCGCACACACACACATAAACAAACACACACACACGTGCATACGTAAATATTAGGAAAATAAATGACGAAGTGGAAAATCTTTTAGTGTGATGCGTTTCATTCTTTCGGACTTCATTCAGACTAAAGTGAAGTTTACTTTGATATAACTACACATGCGCACAAAGGAAAGTGGATACTGAATTTTTTTTAAATGTGTGTTTGGGTCTAGCCAGTTTCATTTAGTTTCTTTTTCTTTTTGTTTATGTTTTTATAACTTTTGCTACTAAGTATGCCACATTCTGATAAGATCTGCCAAGAAAGGTGAAATGTTGTAAACACCTGGACGCAAATTTACTGTGGGTGATCTCGCGATTAAAGAACTTTCTATACACTTCCGTCTTAGTAAATTTTATCAGATTTTCCCGTGCTGTATCAGCTTGGTGCGTTTTTGATCAGGTGTCATAAAACGTGGCATCCACTGAGCAGAAACCTTCATCATGCCAAGTTCATTGTGCAGAATATTCTCAACTCACGAGATATGATTTATAGTCATTCGCACGTCATCCATCACATGCGATAAATGCAATCAATGGTGGTGGCAGTTACAGGATATCCAAATATTGGATCATCTTCAAGACTCACCCTTCTACGTCTACTTTTGAACTGTTGATAAAACTGGAGCACCATCCCCTAATATAGCAACAATGTCAACATAAATGTCCTTGAGTCCTAAATCCATTTGAAGTTTACCTGGAAAGAAACAATACTGTTATTAATAACAAGAGTTGAAATTAATACATGCAGGATTTCACAGTTCTAGCATCACTCATTCAGTCAACCTATGAATTTTTCAGATCAGTCAGTCAGTTATGTGCCATACGTGATACACGCTTAGGCGATCATGTATCTTTCGATACATGACTGACGAGGCAGATTTTTACCCGCAGTAGGTGGACATTTCTTTCTGCGGTAGACCAGTTGCCATCCAAGGCTATAGAACCCTGTCTGTCCTGCTATTTACCCATAGTTGGGGTGGGGAGAAGAGAATCCATACCCTTTCCCAAGGGTATTAGTACGTAAGTGAATGTAATGGATTCGACTGGAATTCGAACTCAGTTCTCCGATTCCTCGGTCCGAGCCACTATCCATTACTCCACCTCGGATCACCCCCTTAAAAAGTTTTATATAATTTTCTCCTATGTATGTATGTATGTATGTATGTATGTATGTATGTATGTATGTGTGTGTGTGTGTGAATGCTTGGATTAGTTTACATATATATATACGTGTGTATGTTGATGTGTGTGTATGCACGCGCGTTTGTGGTGAATTACAAACGCCAAGTAAAATAATAACATCTATAGACATTAGCGATCTTGAATTCACCAGAACTATTGTGTTTTAATCAGACCCACCGAAAAATAGTTGAATAAATTGAATTCACAATTTGTCCTGATCAAGATAACAACTAGACGCATGATTGAAAGCACCTCGCCCCAAAGGTAGGGACAATGTTTGCATTCAATCCAAATACACTTTCTCTTTATATATAAACAAGAAAACTTAACGAAATTGTTTTTTTTTTAATTCTTTGTCATTTTCAAACACACACACACACGAATATATATATATATATATATATATATATATATATATATATACACGATAGGGTACTGGAAAGTTCTCCACCCTACGCACTACCCAATTTCTGACCAAATGATCAAACATGGAAAGGTTGAATGAGGTGGAGCTGAGAGATTCTTTAGCCTCACCATATTGGCCACCCTCCTTCAGTCAACAAGACTTTCAAATCAGTTCATTTGTATAGTAAGTTCGATCTTTACTTGCTGTCCCACGCCCATTACTTTTTACCAAAGTAAACTAAGTCAAGTAAGCATAAATATTTACAAAGACACAGAGATGCACGAGCAAGTACAAACACGCACTCGCGCACACACAAATACACATACAAACACACACACTCACACACATGCATATATATATATATATATATATATAGATAGATAGATAGATAGATAGATAGACAGTTGAATAATCTAGACATATGTCTATTTTTCTTTTTATCTTCTCAAATTCACGGATCAATTTCTTAGTGTTGGTATTTAACTCATTAAGAAAGTCGTCATAGTATTTCTCATTCCTTTTATTTTCTCGAGTGCTTTCAGTCTCATCCAAGATTATCTTCAGATGTGAATTGCACATGGATCTGCACTCGACGGTTAGCAGATCATCTCTCAGCTCAATCCTGTAACTGGCTTCCTTGAAGGACATTGAGTGCAAAGTCTATTCTTTAATGTTTTATGGTGGGACACATACTACACTTACCCCAACATTAAATCGTGTATTCAATCTTAAATGAATAATTCAATTTGGTTCGATTAATTTTTCGATGCAGGAAGCAGGCAAGAAATATGAAATGAAGAAAATTGTAATTTGAACAAGGCAATTCTGAAGAATACTCAGGAACCGATAGAATGTCTCACTTCAGATCTATTATAGGGTTACATTACTAAATAATGACAACCATGAAAGAAATAATCAGGCGACATCCTTGCCAAGATCTTTTTTTTATTTTCCAAGGTTTTATTTAAATATACCAATTGCTTTCTGTAGAGTTGCAAAGCAACATTTTGTCCATCTTCAAGTAATAAAGAATTTGGTTTGAATCTCACTAACCGTTCGGGTTTAGATAATGAAGCTTGTCTTAGTATCTACAAACGTTTCCGGATTTTCATAACAAATTGCGTGTGGCATTGTAAGGAAGTGTTTTGTGAATTAAACTAGGTAGACGAAACTGTTAGTAAGTTGTCTATAGCTGTGCTGATGGTTGATCGTTCGAGTGTAGAGCGCTTGTTTCATTACCAGTAAAGATCAGAATGAAAAAAAAAACATTTCTAAAATTCTCAGAAACTTAAATAGTGTTCGCTCAGCACAGTTGTAGTATAAAACACAGGTTGGTTTTACGTATGATGAAGAAACTCAAAATGTGCATGAGTAGACGTCTACAACAGAGATTAGCTAACCACTTTAGTAAACTCCATAGTCTTCCGAATCTGATAGATGCCTATAAATGAATGTTCGTTTCCGTAGTTGATCGTCGGGTGCCAATCTGAGTATTTCCCAGTGATGACGTCATGGCTCTCAGGGTTACTTGCCCATCTCCTCTTCAAGTAATATGCAACAGTTTTTATTGGACTACATGGTACCATTATCAAGGCGCAGTCAATAACGATAATTATTGAACACCTAATATGGATTGCCTTACAAGATTAAAAGCCACCAACTGATCTGCCTTTTAACTGTAAAGAAGTGGGTTCATGCCTTAGCAAAGAGCATTAGTACGAAGTAAACACAAAACGCAAACTACTGTCCCAGCCAGAGTTTGAACTCGCTTCAACAATTTAATTCTCCATGCCGTCAAGAGGTAAGCCACTTGTGTGCGTGTATAAAGAAGTGTTTATGCGTGTGCGTGTGTGAGAGAGAGAAGGAGTTAGTGTGTGCGTGTGTTAGAGAGAGAGAGGGAGTGTGTATGTGTGTGTTAGAGAGAGAGAGTGTGTGTGTGTTACAGAGAGAGAGGGAGTGTGTATGTGTGTGTTAGAGAGAGAGGGAGTGTGTGTGTGTGTGTGTGTGTGTGTGTGTGTGTGTGTGTGTGTGTGTGTGTGTGTGTTAGAGAGAGGGGGAGTGAGTGTGTGTGTTAGAGAGAGAGAGGGGGGAAGTCTATTTTAATGTGAGAATACGTGTTTATATCATATTTTAAACTTACGGTTTGAAAAATCTTTTCATAAAATCTTTTTGTATTTATGCATATATGCGTTATACTTGTGCTCCGTAAGATCTGTACACGTGTAAAATATAAACGTATATAAGCAATTACATATCTTTGCATAAGAAGTATACATTTGGTTGATTGATACGTTTTTTTACGGATTATCAACCAGTTGCAGGTTATTTGAAACCAGAATTTTATTTTTAGATTGATTTTTTTTTTTTGCGATAATAATGATTTAGTGATACAAGTCTGACAAATCATAGCTGGAGTGGGGGGAAGAGGTGGTTTCATGCCTTTCCCAAGAGTATTTACGCGTAAGTGAATATAACGAGCCCAACTGAAATTGGAATTCGGCTCTCCGATTAACAATTCTGAGCCATTATCCAGTACCACACCCGTACATCTAAGCTTACAGCACCTGTTATTCCTAGGCTGTCAGACATCTAGGTAGTGACCGGACTCAACGTTGCTTAACTTCGGTGATCGTACAGAGACCAGTGTTTCAACGTGATATGGTCGTACGCCCAGTATACATTTGAAATCGTTAAAACATACATGCGCGCTCTCTAGCATTATTTTTTTTTTTTTTTCGAATCGAACTTAATGGATTCGAACGCCAAAATTCATGTCAGGCGCTACAATATCTTTCCGAATACATATAGATAAATTTAGTTTAGCAGAATGGTTGCTGTCATTGGCATACGTGTGTTCGTATCGTTTGTTTGTTTGGAGAGCCACGTAGGTTTTGATTTAAAATACACAGCTATGCATATAAATACGTCTATTGCTATCAATTCAGTGATCTGTATATGTACACTGCATATCACTAGATGCACACAGGCCAACACAAGGTATATGTCTACATACATATATATGACTATACTTACCAAAACTAGCAACTATACATCCTTACGTATTACTATGCATATGTACGGACATATACACATATTTTATAGGCATATCTCTCATACGCATAAACAATCATATATTTCACAATTATTTGGATGCATTCATTGGCGCACTTCGTTTCAATGAATAAGTCAATGTCAGTTCTGTGAGAAAGAATGAGGCCAACACATGCATGCATACGCACATATATGCATACGCACATATATGCATACGCACATATATGCATGCGTACATATATGCACACACATATAGTCTTTACTCAGGGGGGGGTTCCATAACTCACATTAACTCCCGCTGACTTGGAAGACCTACAAGTTGAAGCAGAACCATTTGGAAGCAGCATTTAGCCTCAAGATGGTGACATGTGACCCGCAGGATTCATATGCGCGGTCAATGGCATTGGCAGGTGAAGGGGAATTAGCAGATTGTCGGAGAAAGCAGGCACGGGGAGGGCAAACTAACAAATATATGGTCGAATGGAAGAATGGAGAGAGAGGAAAGAGGAACAAGGAAAAATCTGAATGAAAGGAAAACGGGAAAAGAAAATAAAAGATATTTCGCATGAAATAGACGGCAGTGTTTTGGGTGTGATGAAGAAAGAAAGAAAGAAAGAAAGAAAGAAAGAAAGAAAGAAAGAAGGAAAATTTCGGAACTGTGTAAAAATGTCGATAACTGAAGGGTTAAAATGAAATGTAAAGAAAAAGAAATGTAAAGTTGATAAAAAACAAGAAGTAAAAATTAGGAGTAAAAAGGGAGGTAATCAGACAAAAACTACAAAAAAAGTGAAAATCGGATAAAATAAAGAGTAAAGTGAAATAATTAATTGGAAATATAGAGGGATAAATTGAATTCTCCATTATTTTCTCTTGTTTCATCCTTTTTTTAAATTTTCTTCTCATCATCTTATGTCCTTTTTTTTTTCTCTTAAATCTCGTTTATTCTTTTTTCTTTTCACCTTTTCTATTTCCGCTCTAAGTAAACATTTCAGAAACAAAAATCAGCATGTAGATATGAACGCATTTAAACAAAAAGATCTTGTATATATATATATGCACCATATATGCAAAGTGAAAAGTTTTTCGGTCCTACCCAATTATCAAAATCTGATTAAATTTCAAAAGATCAGAATTTCGGAGAAGAAGAGTCCGAATAATTTCCAGTAATCCAGTGTATGATACAATGTATGATACAATAATTTTCAACACCAACTCATGTAGGATAATATATATGTAGGATAATATGATAATATATATAATATGATAATATTATAATCTATATATCATACGATAATAAGATTATATATATATATATATAAATACACGCATACACACACACACACATATATATATATATATATATATATATATATATATATATATATATATATATATATATATATATTATCATCAGTGCAACAGCATTATTTTTTTTCTGACTCTGATTAGTGCGAAACGTTCTCGTTCCCACCAAGAAGACATTTCCAAAAACATTCTGAAGTTTGAACATTAAAAGTTGATAGAGCTGAATACTTTACAGCACTTCCTTCCTGATATATGTAAGGGGGTACTGAAAAGTGGTGTGTATATGTGATGGGGTGTCATGTATTTGTATTTTTGTGGAGACATGCATAAAATATATATTAAGTATAAATATAATACATGTATTAATATGTAAGCTTATACATGAATAAGTGTATGCATTAAGCGAACAAAATAATAATAATAATAATAATGTATATATTTGTACCGACACACATATACATTTGTGTCAAACCAAATAGAAGCAAACCAATAAAGCCAATAAATGAAAAGGTCATAAAAAAGACGAAGCAAGCAAAAATGGCGGCAAAACGAGAACGACGGAAAATAAGAAAAGTGGATAAAATGAATATAGAGACAAATACGGTTGCTTGGAGAGGAAAAGGGATTGGAGGAATTCAAGAAGAGTGAAATGGGTTAAAAGTGAGAGGGGGATGATAAGGAAGAGGCAATTGTCACTAATCCGGACACGATACAATGCAGCAATATATGCTGTGAAAACATTATCAAACGATTGTGCCAGTAATCATGTCGGCGATGAAAGAGAATGTTTCTTTAATTGGCTATTCGAAAATTAAAGAGCTTATAATAATATTTGTAGTGATTATTGTCCTCTTTCATTTACCAAGAGATGAGGATTACAATGATGGCGATGATAGAAACTGATAGTCGCGAAGAAAATAGCGACATAGACGACGATTATGATTATCATAGAAAGGATGTAAAGTCATCATAGAAAGAATAAAGAATGAGTTGAGCAAAGTGATGGGGGTCTGCTTGTCTTCCATAATTAAGCCGTATAGCGGTTGAGATTTAAACTAAAAAATGTTATGCTTTCCTTATAATTAGTGAACCCTGACGAATTTTGATTGTAAAGCTCATGAGGACAATGAGGAAAATAATGAAAACGATGTTCGTGAAAGAAGGACATGGAAAGAAGCTCGGCCTATTAGCCCAATTCTGATTTTATTTTGATATAAAAAATAATAATATACGCAATGAATTGGACTTAAAGAACTGGTGGTGGTGGGGGGATGGCATTGATAATAATGATGATGATGTAATAGCATTGATGGTGGTGGTGGTGGTATAATGGCATTGATGATAATGATGTAATAGCGTTGGTGGTGATGTTGGTGGTGATCGTGGTGTTGGTCGTGGTGATGATGATGATGATGATGATGATCATCATCATCATCATCATGTAAATGAAGTACAAATAAGAAAAAGCTAACAAAATGAAGTCTAAAAAAATAAAGAAATGTGTAGCGGGGGTGGGTAAAAAAATGTTGCCGTTGTGTTCATGACTTCGTCAGTTCAAAGACTGTTGCGGATGCGAAGTAGTTTCAGAAGATGGAGGAAATCCCACAAGGACAAATTGCTCATCACAAAAGGAACGCACTGGGCTTTGATGCCGCCAAGCAGCCACACGCGGCTGGGAAGAGCTTCCTTTGCGAACAAGACATACCATGCCTTTCACAGATACACGAATACACCCACCAACACAGCCAACTTGCTCTCACTTTCACTTAGACATTATACAGGTTCGCCATGTTATATCTTTGTATGTAGGTATATACATTGGCACATTTATCACTTATTCCACTAATCAGTCTCTCCTATTCAATGGGTACAAGATAACCACGCTCTTTCTGTCTGTCTCTCTTTCTTTGTTTCTTTCTTACTTTCTCTCTCTCTCTCTCTCTCTCTCTCTCTCTCTCCTCTGTCTTTCCCGCTCATGAATTAAATCAGTCTCTTCAATATTACTCCCATTTAGAGCTACGTGATACGCATTGATCAGTTCATCTCTTTCACCCACATTCTTAATCGATTCTTAAATGAAATATGCAGCTAGGAACACACATATATCCAGGGCATTACATACATGTCTCCACACCTTTATCTATGTCGACATGTTTTATTTATTCCATTTTATGTTGCTTGCTTTTGGTATTTGGTGCGTGTGACACACACACACACACATATATATATATATATATATATATGTGTGTGTGTGTGTAATAGTATATATATATATATATATATATATATATATATATATATATATATAGATTGATACAATCATACAAATGTGTTTGAAAGCGTGTGCGTTGCGTATGCTTGAGCGCGTATGAGTGTGAATGTGTGTAGTCATGTATATGCCAGTATGTGCATGCATGTACACTTGTGTATTTACGTAGACATATGTAAGTCCATCAATAAGTCAGTAGCCTAATACTGAAAAGGTATTTATTTGTACCACAAATATTTATTCTTCAATATTACCTTATTCTCTGTCAATGCACTTGATTAGTTGGAGATTATAAATGACATAGATTGAACATTATACAGTGATAACTTCAGATCAATATTCAGCTAATAAACTGCGTGTCAAGCTACAGACATATTGATGCACCTTCGTATATATACCTTTATATATTAATAGTCTTCTTTTAATTCTCAAATAAAAAAGCCACTTGGATTCTATTTTATTTAACTTTTTACAGATACATTCCACTACTTATTCAATAAGTTACTTGATGAAGATCTGAATATATGTAAATGTAAATATAAGATTATATACATGTACATTGATACGCTTTTAGGGCTTAATCATTCAGTGGGGAATATTATTTAATTACGTGTCTCGTGTAGCGATCATTCACTCATATACACGCTCATACACATATACACGCTCTTACACATATATGTGTGTGTGTGCGCGCGCGTGTGTGTCTGTACAGTTTTCACCTGATATCAAACGACTCATTCGACACCAGAAGAAAATTACAAAAAGGCTTAACAGACATTCCTTGTTCATTCTATGTAATAGATGTTTAAAGGAAGGATTGTTGTCGTAATAGACTTTTATATATATATATATATATATATATATATATATATATATATATATATGTATGTATGTATGTATATATATATTGGAGCATAGGAGAAGAATGCACAAGAGTGTTTAGAAAACAGTATAGACATAGGACTCAACACGGCATTGTGACAGTTTCACACTTCAATGCGATCTTGAAACCATGCTCTAGGGTTTTTACCGCATATCAATAATTTCGAATATATGGTAAAAGTATTTATAGTTCCCCTAAGTTATTTATTTTTAAAGCTAATCTTTATCCTTGTCAATGCATTCAGTCTAGTATAATCAGGATTTAAATTAAACGTAATTTTAAGATGGACATTCGGCGAATAAGTACATGCAGGATTGTGAATCTATTAATTAATCTAATAAACTTATATATATATATATATATATATATATATATATATATATATATGTATGTATGAGGTGTGTGTGTGTGTGTGTGCGCGCACAGGGCTGGTTTATCATTTAAGCTAGTATAGGCTGTTGCGTATGGACCATCAAGCTTTTATAAAGCAATGATTTAAATTTTCTACATGTTATAACTTCTAAATAGTTTCATAAACTGAAATGATAACAAACTCGTATTTATTTTGATTGTTTTGTTGTTATAATGCAGATTATAAAAAATTATTTTTCTCCTATGGTTGTGTTGAAATATGTGCTAATTTGGATTGCAATAAATATTAAAATGGTGCTATTTCTTATAGAATATTTTTTACTGACAAACAAAAGTTAATTTAAAGAATTTGCAGTCAGTTTACTCCGAGCTACGTAAATATCGCTAAAATATATCATGTGTAAAAAAAATATTCAACACTGGTGTGGGCGATTTAGAAGTGGGGGCTCAGTCTGAGGGTGGGCATCATTTCATTAGCTTAGGGGTCTCAAAAAAACTCATAACTAGACCCTATATATATATATATATATATATATATATATATATATATATATATATATATATATACACTGTTACATTAGAATATGTATATAACCACTACAAAACTGTACATCTTGTTTCAACGTTAAAAAAATTAACGTTTATTCAGGTTGAATAGCATCGTGATTCCCACCTGAAGAAACGTTAATTTTTGAACGTTGAAACAAGATGTACAGTTTTGTAGCGGGTATGTACATGGTCTAATGTAACAGTGCATAATAAATAAATATATATTGCTCTACTTTTGTATTGAACGCTGTTTTAAATTAATCTTTTGAATGCTGAAATCTGACACGTCGTTCTTTTACATTTGGATAGATAGATAGATAGATAGATAGATAGATAGATAGATAGATAGATAGATAGATAGATAGATAGATATACGTGTGTGTGTTTGTCATTGGTGTGTGTATGTGTAAGAAATCAAATATAAATGCATTTGTAAAGACAATATTAATTAAAAATAAAGAAAGAAAGACAACAGGAAAACATTTTATACAACGAGTTTCCTTCCTTGAGGAACTTTATCAAGGCAAAAGCAGACATTATATATATATATATATATATATATATATATATATATATATATATATAAAATTGACATTCAGGTCAACATTCAGAGTTGACAGTGTGTTTCAGTGTGCGACCTGAGAGCTATGATAAAAAGCAACATAAATTAGATGAAAGAAATACTAGTCACGAACTCATCACGATAAACATATCTATCTATATTTATATTTAAACATACATCTATATAAGCTATTTATATGTCTGTGTGTGTGTGTGAGAGAGAGAGAGAGAGAGAGAGAGAGAGAGATTTGTTGTCTGGCAAATTTTCTCTCTATCTATTCCTCTTTCTATCAATCTCTTTAATGCCTAACCCTAACCTCTAAGAAGGGCTTTTGCGCTCTTCACTGACGTCATCAAACGGTTCGCGTGTTTTAGCGCGCGATTATTTGGCTGGCGGCGAGAAACCTTGTCAAATAAGTGATGGCAATTTCTCGTCTAAATGATGAAGAAACATACCATCTATGGACTCGCGTACAGCGTTCAACTCTACGACACCCCTGTCCCTTTGCCGACTGTCCGTCCGTTTGTCTGTCTGCCTGTCCGTCTTTGCTATTGGCTTACAAGTGATAGCTGTCTCTTCGGCTCTATTCATATCTTCAAAATGTTTCTTTCTTCTTTTCGTTCATATCTATTGTTATTGTTTTTCTGCTATTCTTTCTTTCTTTCTTTCTTTCTTTCTTTCTTTCCCGCTGCATCTCTTTATCTCTTTATTATTAATATCCCTTTCTTATATTATGTATTTTCACTTGTCTCGCTATGTTCTTATCTATCAATCTTTTTATCTATTTTTGTTTATTAATATCTATCTATCTGACTCAACCTTTTCATACCTGTTTTTCTCTTCATATATCTTGTCTCGTTTAGTAATTTAATATTCTTCCCTATTTTTTGACTCTTATATTTCCATGTAGTCACCTTTTTAAATCATATAAAATACCTTCTTTTTTCGCCTTTCATCTTCCTCTTCTTTTTATTCACTTTCCTTCTCTCTCTCTCTCTTGCTCGCTCTCTTGCTCGCTCTCTCCGTACGCACCCCTCCTCTCGTTATTTCTCTTTCTCTTCTCCTACCTCCTTTATTTCTTCACTTTCCACCTTTCTTTCTACGGCTTCCTCGTTTTGCAACTTCTTTCTCTCTAGCTTCACCTTCTTTCACTCTTTTTACGCCTTCCTCCTCCCTTCTTTCCTCTTCTCTTTGCAACTTTCTTTCTACACCTTCCTCTTTTCGATCTTCCCCTCCCTTCTCTGTTTCTTTACTTTTCTCCTCACATCCTCCTCCTTCTTCTACCCCTTCTTCCCCTTCAACCTCTCTTCCTTTCGGTCTCTTCCTCCTTTCTTTCCTTGCTTTCTACCTCTCGTTCTTCTGCCTCGTTTTCTTTTCTCTATCTTTTCTCCTTTCGCTTTCTCCCTTCTCCTCTCTTTCTATATCTTCCTCTTCTTTTTCTATTTTTGCTTTATATTTTCACTTTCTCGCATTCTCTCTCTCTCTCTCTCTCTCTCTCTCTCTCTCTCTCTCTCTCTCTCTCTCTCTCTCTGAATGTGCTTCCATTTCTCTTTCAGACACAAAATTTTGGGTATATTAGTTGTTAATATACCCCAAATTTTGTGACGGAATTGTTCGATATGAGACTAATGGATAGCACTTTGGAAAAATTCAACGACCTAGAATCCTCAAATTTAAAATGTGCATCCTCATTTTATTATATATACATTCCTTTTCTTACGTATGTAAGCGCCTTCTACTTTAAGAGCCCCCTATTTTAAATTGTTTTAAAAGTACGTTTTGATAAAAACATACAAAAATAATACTTTTTATTAACAACTCATAATCGGTAACTGTATTTAATAGCGTTCCCGGAATTTTGTCAAAATATATATGGTAATTAAAAATGAAACAGAAAAGCCCTTTAGTATAATGGAATATAATAAATAAAAAGACAGAAAGAAAAATAGGAAGAAATTGCAATCTTTGAAAGTACGATATTATAGAAGTTAAGAATATGAAGAATCAAATAAATAAAAAGGAATGAAATCATTCCGAAATATTGGCATTGCTAACGCGTTCCTTTAGAGAAAAAAAAACGTGAAATCAATAATAAATCTTGGTAACGCTATTAAAATGCATTCACCCGTCTTTTTTGTTTTTAATTGCTAAACGTGAAACAATGCTATGGTTATTACTATTTTTGTCAGTCTCAAGTAAAAATACTTAGTACTTCCATTACCTACAATGGGAAGCAACTCTTTTTTTTTAAAGTTCACATACTAAAAAGTCATTAACCACTCATTTGAATAAATGTTTACCAGATTATCTGTGGTATTAAATATTAAATTATATATTGCTAATTTTGATTCGATGTAGCTATTCGTTTATTGCAAAAAGAATTCAAATTCATTACTCCATATTCAGTCATTATGCTTACATTGAATATCTACATTGACTTTTCATTAAACCGTTAACTAGCATCTTTCTTTTAGCATCTACTCAGCAATTGATAATTTTATTGACGATGTTTTTCTCCTTAGCATATTTTGATGTTAAATATGGAAACAAAAGTAATTGTTGTTTTCTATCTGTCGATAACTGACAGTAAAATAACCACTAACCTAGAAGATAGAATTTTGTTCTTATAATATACCATACAATAAAATAGGGAATTTTCTGTAGTATTGTCATTTTGAAGAGGAGAAAAATAACTTAAAAAATATATAATCTTCAAATGAAGACAGCAGTTTAAGAAAAGGGATAACTTCAGTCTTTCTACCGTAAAATCGAACATTGTGACATCGATAATGTCCCCATCTGATTTCAATTTTTTTCTCACTCCAGCTGAGAAGAACATCTTCCTTTTTTATTGGAATGTTTCAGTTTGCAGATTCTTTGATCTTATTTTTGAGTTAGTTGCAGTTCATTGACTGAAGCACATCAACAGAATGTATGAAATTATTGAAAGTGTTAGAAACGTTGAACTCCGGACTGCCATGAGAAAGATTGCAAAGGAGGTCCACGATTGTACGATATTGGGTGACAAATGCCCATAATACTCAACTGTTAAAAAGTAGTGTGCCACTTTGTATCTTGGAGATTTTGAGACCCAAGTTACAGCCCGGTAAATCTTCAACAGTTTTAACTCCTGAAACTGTTGATATAATGTTCTTGTTCTAATTTTGGATTATCGACAAATGACGTCTGAAAGAATTTCTAATATATTAGAAATATCTTGATCAAAACATGGAAGTTTCCATTAAAAGAGACACTGAAAGAGAAAATGGCTAGGGAAACTGTGGGAATATGTTCTCCTTTTGCAAGACAATGCACCTTACAAGACAATGGATGATTTGAAGAATTTCAGATTTAAGTGCAAGAACCACTCATTCTATTCGCCCGATAATCCATCTATTTCCTTTTTTTTTTTTCAAACCTTAAAATGAATTTAAAAATGAGAACATTAATTGAATACTTCGGTGACGATAGCAGTATGTCAATGACCAAAAATCAGAATGTTTTAGAAGAGTTTAAAAATTTGAGAATTGTCGTAGCAAATGTGCTGAACTGCAAGGTGAATGTATGGCATATGTTTCTTAGCACATTTTGATCAGATCAAGAACTTTTCAGCACCTCCTCATATCGATTAAATTTTATTATATTTATTCAAAACGTTCTATCATATTTATTCATTGAAGTATTTTCCTAACTTTCTTTCACACTATTTCAAGATAATGTGTGCATGACATCAAAAAATAACGATTTGGTTTTTGATTCTTCGAAAAAAAATTAATATCTAGAACTATGAGCAGCAAAAGGTGAGTTGCATGAAGTGAAATAAGTGATTGCTTGAAAAATATTCTTGATGTGGAAGAATGTTTTCCTAGCTAGATTGCTTCATATATCGCATTTGCAAGAGAAGGATGGACATTGTCATCAATCAAAATGACTGGTCAACTTCCTGGTACAGAAAATGCTCCATTTTCTTCAAATTTGTCATTCAAACGAGCCAATTACTCACAGTGTCGTTTCGCAATAACATTTTGTCCAATTTTCAGTAATTCGTAATAATGAATTTTGATTCCCATCAAACAGACAAGAATTTGCCTCACAATGAATTTCATTTGACGATCGTCTGTCTCTAGCTACGACTTTCTGTGCCCCATAGATTTCTGTGTCTGTCAAGAAAAGAAAGACAAAGCTTTAGACGGTTACCAATATTCGTTTTCGTAAATTCCAAGCTTCTGGCTTTATCCTAAGACTTATTTGACTGGCTTTACATGCTTCAAACTTCAAAGCTACTACTAAGGTGCAAAATATAACATCAACTGAATATTAATTCGGATGGATTTACAAAAGCACATTTCATTCAAACTTGACAAATAATACAATTTTTACTGTGCTTTCCTTATTTTTTTATTCATTTATTGTTGTCTGAACACTTAATATGGAAAATAGCATGAAGAATGACGTCTGATGCAGTTTTATATTTTGGTAAAATATTCTATAATAGTCCTTAATATACATTGCATGATAGGATGTGGAACAAATAGGACTCGTTTATACATTGAACAAATTTAAGCTTCATCAATGAATGAAATATAGAGGAAAAAAATTCTGATATTTTTATTTTTGCCTTGTTTGTTCTTCATTGGTTAATCAGCCCTCGCGTGTATCTTTCCCGTCAAGCAGCGTTCGTGTGTATAATCGATGTAAGTATATCATAATTCTAGTTTATCTATTCGGAATTAGGATGATAATGTTTATTTATTTGTCTCGCGCTATTAGCCGCTTGTACTTTTACCTTATTTTTTAAAAAATTAATGGATTCGTGCGAATATTTTTAATATGGATGTTATTTTACTATTTCACATGTTTATAAATTATGGTTTACTTCATGTCACTCTTATAATTTTATAAATTTTATCAGATTCTCTAAGTATTACCAAGTTATTGAAACTGCAAGAAACATTACGTCGCAATTAAAACGGTCGTAAGTCGTAATTACGGGTTGGGCATATGGTTTACAAAGACAATTTTAATGATGACAAAGTTATAAAGAAAACATTAATGGGAAATGTAAGCTCCATGTTTTCATTTATCAACTTTGTTCTTCAAAATTAAAGTACAATCATATTTAATTAAATTATTAATTGAAAAATATTTTAATTATATTCACCATTTTTTGCAATATGTTTTAATTATATTCCACATTATTTGCAATAACTTTTAGCTTCAATTTTGAGTAAAATTCCCCAGATTTAGACACGAAAATATTTTGGATGAACTCTGGAATTTGCTTTTTATTAGAGAATATTTTTTTCCAGGCAAAGCATTTTTCCAAACAAACTTTCAAATTTTTTTCTTGTGCTATTCTTGCTGTGTGCCACTTTATGTTGCACAGGAGAAAAACATTTTTCCTATTAACAAGCAAAAGGCGCTTTTATTCCTAACTATTATGGATATGTTACAGCTGCTGGACTTATAAATATGAATGTAGTGTTTCATTGTATTTTAAGTGCTCTAAATGAATAATGCACAAAATTAACTTCTTCCATGGAGCTTGAATTTGGTGTCGGCTGTGAAAATTTATCCTTGTAAATCCACTGCCTTTTGCTTTGAGCATTATCATATGCAACTCATTTTTCATCACCTGATATGATATTTTTAAGGAACTGTTTGTTAGGTGGATACATTCGTCATTACAATTCGTTCTCCAAAACGGAAATTACATATGACTGAACTTAATAGTTGTAGAACACTTTCATCATTGACTTTCTGTGCTGTTTATTTATATGAAACAGATTGCATAAGAATAATATTCCAAAGTTTGTCTTTACTGATAAAACCACCAATGACAATCTTTCTTTTTAGAATTCTCGCAAATTTAGAAATCAAATCATGGTTGGGAGAACAAACCCGCTACTAGATCAAATAAATGTCTTTGAAATCCATTTTATTCAGATAGTCATACATTTTCTTCACTGAATGTGATGGAGCATTGGAGTCCACTTTCTGAAAGCGTTTGATTTCTTCTCGAACTATGGCACCATGCGTGCCTTAAACACCAAAGTAATTCCCGATGAACACAGAATTTAACACCTATAATTCCAGATCAAAACAACCCTCAACTTTGTTGGCATCTCCACCTATGATGTCCTTTTCAGCCAGCAGTCATCCAGCCTTTGTTCCATCTATTTAACCCATCGAGATTAGCATATCATTCGTCAGTGAAAGAAGTATTTACTTAATTATAGCGATAAAACATGAAGCGGTTAATAATAAGATATTCAATTTAATGTTAATTTTTAAGAAAAAATGAAAATTTGTTGTTTGTTTTATGGGGTTCTTTTCTTTCGTTCTTATGCAAAAGTCATCGCTGCAAAGAAAATAACTAATAAACAAGATTATTGGACAATACGATAAAAAGGATGCAATTATTGTTTTTACAATCAGTTACACTTTTAATCCTTAAACTGTAGGCATCATCAACGGATGTTTCATTGGACATAAGCAGATATCATTAACTGATGATTTAATTTTTTTCCAACGATGAGGACATTTTTCTTTCATGATTCGAGTCTCAATGCCTAACTTGGCAATTCTACGATTCATAGTGTTACTATTTACTAGAATTACGTCACTTCCTGGATTATTTGCCTGCAAATAAAGCTACAACAACAAGCCAAAACAGTAGTATGTCTATAGCCATAATTCTTGAAGAGAAAAATTTGAATGTTAAAAGTAGAATTTGAAGCTTGTACCCAGGATATTTTCAGTGTTGTAACTCATGTAGGTGTGTATTTCCTATTTAGGACAGAGGCTGACGTTCGAGCACAAGTAAAATCCAGAAAGAAAACTAGCGTTGCAAATATTCCATTCCGCAAGTTAAGTTTCCGTTAAGTTGTAGTCAGAATAAAATTCTTCCTCATTCGCAAATCAGTCTAGAATTTATAAATGCTAAAATCCATATTTATATAAGTATTTGCAACAGTCATAAAGAAATAAAGGAGACAGTGGAAATTTGAAAAACTGGCTTTAGATCACAGCCAGAGTTGAATCAATTCCTCTGGGCAAGTCTGAAATCCATTAAAAAGGCGAGGGCCATACCCATTACGTGCTAAGTCTTCCTACTTCCTCACCAATGTAGAAATTAGTCGCCTACATTTACCGACAAAACTCACATCTAAATAAACTCAGTCGATTCACTAAATAAATTCTCTTGCTGATTCGACTCGGTGTCGTTTCTCTCTTCTACGTTCTTTTATTTTAGTCAATTAATTCTGTCTCTCTTTCTCTCTCTCTCTCTCTCTTTCTCTCTCTCTTTATCGTTCTCTCTTTTCTCTTTTTTCTTTTTCTCTCTCTTTCACTTTTCTCTTTCTCTCTCTCTCTTCTCTCTCTCTCTCGCTTTCTCTCTCTGCAATCAAATATCGTCCGATTGTATGACTTCCTTCCTGATACATCCAACAGAGACGCAGATAAATGAACTATGGGAAGACTTGCACTCAACTTTAGATTGACTGAAATTGCTCAGATCCACATCTCTGATTCAGCCACATCCTCCTCCTCTTCATTTCTCAACCTTTTAATTATTATTATTGATCCGCACCTCTCTTTCACATTACTCCCTTTTCTTTTTTGTGTGCTGTTCTCTCTCTCTCTCTTTCTCTCTCTCTCACACACACGCATGCACATACACACACACACATACACACTCACTCTGTTTTTCATTTTTCTCTCTGTCAGTCTCTGTATTTCACTCTCTCTCTCTCTTTATCTATCTCACTCTTTCGTTAACCTTCTCTTTTTAAATACGTTTCTTTACTCTCCTTTTTACTCACCATTTTTATTACTCTATCCACTTTCTACACAAGATTTTCGATTTCTTGGAAATTATTTTTTCTTGTTTATGTTTAAACGTTTCCTTCTTTTTCAGTATCACTGTGTGTGTGTGTGAGAGAGAGAGAGAGAGAGAGAGAGAGAAAGAGAGAGAGAGAAAGAGAGTAAACATATCCGTTCCATTTGTATCGTTCTGATAATCTTTCACACACACAAATATAGTATCGTTTTTCTCGTTTATTTTATCTCTGGTTTTCAAGCACTGTTTTCCTCTTCTGCTTTCACGCTCTCTCTCTCTCTCTCTCTCTCTCTCTCTCTCTCTCTCTCTTTCTCTCTCTCTCTCTTTGTCGCTCTCTACTTCTTCCTCCTCCTCTCTCTGCCACTAACTCTGCCTTTTCTCTCTGTCGGTCTCTGTATTTCACTCTCTCTTTCTCTCTCGTTTTTTTTTTCAATCTCGCTCTTTCGTTCCCTCTCTCTTTTCTTTTCAGTCTCTCTCTCTCTCTCACTCTCTCTGTCACGTCCTCTCTATTTCAATCTCATTCTCTCTCTCCCTCACTCACTCTCTGTCTTTCACTTTTCTTTCTGTCAGTCTTTGTATTTCACTCTCTCTCTCTCTTTTCTCTCTCTCTCTCTTTTCTCTCTCTCTCTCTCTCGCTCGTTCTTTATCAATCTCGCTCTTTCTGTCTCTCTTATCTTTTCAGTCACTCTCTCTCTCTCTCTCTCTCTATTACGTTCTCTCTATTATTCAATCTATCTCATTCTCCCTCTCTCTCTCACTCACCCTCTGTTTTTTACTTTTTCTTTCTGTCAGTCTCTGTATTTCACTCTCTTTTTCTTTCTCTCTCTCCCTCTCTCGCTTGTTTTTTCACTCTCGCTGTTCCTGTCGCTCTTTCTCTCTCTCTCTCTCTCTCTCTCTCTCTCTCTCACGTACTCTTGATTTCAATCTATCTATCTCGTCCTATCAATCTATCTTGATCTTATCTATCTCATAAGAAGAAGAAACAAGTCAGTGATTGGTCTTATATCTCCGGAAATCGGAGACAACTCGCCCTGAAATGTCCTGGCGGTCATTTCCAAGTGCTTGTTATTGACCAATTACTATCGCCATATGAGATCTGCCTCTACCCTACCCTACATCACCAATATTCTGACCACTACCACATTC